>VXBA01004775.1:2689917-2823903 GCA_013399895.1 Serilophus lunatus | reverse complement strand
GGGCGGGCGGGAGCGGGGCTGGGGCTGGGGCTGGGGCTGGGGCTGGGGCTCAGTCGGGGGCAGCCCTTCTCGGCCGCGGGCGGCCGTGGTCCCTCCTTCCCCGGGGGCGCCGTGCGGTGCCGGCTCCCCCTGCCCGCCGAGCCGCCGCCGATGCGCTTCTCTTCCCCTCCCGGCGAACCGTGTCCGTGTGCGGAGGGCCGGGGCCGGGCGGGGCAGCGCGCAGCTCGTCGGGGTCGCGGGGCAGCCGCTGGTACCGCCGCGGGCTCTCGCCCGTCCCCGCCGAGCTGCCGCCGCCGCCCCGCGGTGCCCGGTGAGACCCTGACATCTCCCGTCGGCGGGGTGGGATGGAAGTGGACGCCGGCTCGTTTCGAAAGGCCTCTCGGCTCTGCTTCTCATTCCTTTGGGTTTCTCTCTCGTTTCAGTACTGTGCCATGCGTAGAAATTATTTTTCCTGCCGCCTCTTTACTTAAGAAGTGCCTCTTGGGATTTGCTGTCGCCGTTGTTCATAGGCTACTGGGAAAACCCATAGTATTAGACCCTTGGATCGCGTTAAATTTAGCAATGGGCAGACAGCTGTAATAAGTATTAAAGTGTTTCTTCTCACTGGTAGTTAAAAGCATTTAAAAATATTTAGTAAATTGATGTTATGGCTCCTACATCCTAATTTATCCACACACTCTACCAACTGTTACACACTTTGCGTGCTTTAATCTGCTATTTTTAATTTAACTTGGTCTGCCTGTGATCTGCAGCGTGGGTGTCCTGTGAGCCTCAGCCCCTTCCTGTGGGGTTCAGGACTGCCTGCAGCCAGCCCCTCCCCAAATATCCCTACTTAGGGGGCACAAGGCTCACTTGCAATCTATTTATGCTTTTCTAATAAAATCTTGCACATGCATAAAGCCACTATGTAGCACATTAAAAAGAGTTTTGAAAGAAGATGATAAAGCTGCTTCTAAAGTAAAAGTGATAGTGTGGGACCAGACTATAATGTGTTTTCTTGTGTAAGAGAAGGCAGTATTTATGGGCTGTCTCCTGACATGTCCCTTGAATATCCTCATCTTTAGATGTGGTGCTTATGGCTGGCAGAGAAATGTTTCACACCATGAGACTATCCCGTGGTGCACAGACTGAGTCTTGTAAGTAAGGAGATTCAGGTAGGATCTGCATGTTAAAAATCTAAACAGCAGGCATTAATATTAAAAATACATGTTACAAAGGACCGAAATTGTACCATTTCAGTGCTTTTTATGTGTTTAGTGAGGCCCTGGAATTTACTGCCTTTAGCATTTTTAAACCTTTGCTGATGTCTTGCGGCAAAGATTTTGCTTCAGCAGCAGCAGCAGAAGTCAAAATAGATTTGAGTCAAGTGGATCACATCTTGATGGAGTCTGTAATGCTGTAGAAAACGATAAGCTGTTGTCTTAGGCTTCTCCCTTTTGTTCTTTGAGAATCCTCAGAGCTGAGGGATGAGGCTCTGTAGAACTTCTGTTAATGCCCCTGCAGAGCTCCTGTTTTGGGGACGCTCAGTTTTGGTTGGTGCTCGTTGTCGTTCACGATCAGGCTGTGACCTGGGACATGGTAAGACAGGCTGATAGTTTTACTTTGTGAATATGTGTCTGCTGTTGTTTACAAAGGGCAATGTTGGTATATGTGTACTCATGCTATAGGGTCTGTTTTTATTCCCCTCAGTTTCATCCCCAGACCTTTTTCTTTCACTTCTCAGAGGCTGGAGAAGGGGGAGGATACGTTCAAAGCTGTGGTGCTTCCTCTTAAACCAAGAGCAGAAGTTTGTGTGCCTGTTTCTGCGTACTTGGAGCTGTTGCTGGCAGGGCCTTTCCAACCTGCAGCCTGAGCAGTGTAACCAGGCACTGGGGCTGCCCAGCCTTGCCACAGCAGCTCTGTGTGCATCAGGCAAAGCTGGACTTGGAGGAACACTGTCCACGGGCTGGCCCACCTTTAGCTGAGAGACACGGTAGCAGCACTCCCATGTGTTTATAGACAGATCCAGGCAAACCAGAGGTGAATCTGGGACAAAGAATGATGTGCCTGGGAAGATTTGCATTCCTACAGCAACTCCTGTGTGTGCTCAGGCTCGCTGGCGTTGTGGGCTCCTGCATTTCTTCCTGCTCTTGTCGACTGAGGCAACTGTGACAGCGATAACTTACAGTGATTCAGGAAACTGTTTCCTTTTCCTTAAACACCAGAGGCCACAGCATCCATGTGCTCTCAGTGTCCTGCAGTGAGAGCTGGAGAAGGTAGGACACTGCATACCACACATACCTGCAGCAGCTGGGACCTGGGCTGCTTGTTGTGCACCGAGTGTGAAGGCTGGTTCAGGTCACAGCTGTGATGTTCAAGGAAGGTTGATTTTGCAAACAAGAGCTCTCTGCCTGTCAGTGGGATTTCTGTAGCACATGCTTTCTTCTGGATCCGTGACTTTCTTGACCAATGTTGAGAACTTCATGTAGGAGATGAGTGGAGAACTTCCATGCTGAGAGTTCAAACAAGCATTTCTCTAAGTAGTTTCCTCCTTGCCTCTATTCTTGCCTTCTCTTACCAACTGCATCTAACAGCAAATGAAGCATTCAGACAGATGAGAAATTAAACACACCATTTTTCATACAGGCTTTGAAGACAGGCAGATGTTAATTACTGCTTTTTTGATATAGCTGAAAGGTGCTAAGGTGTTGCTATGCTTAATCCTTAAAAGAGATTATCAGTACTTCTGGCTGCATTCTCTCCTTAGGCAGGAGAGCTTAGTGCAAGAGTTTAGCATTATTGTAGGTTACTTGAATTTGCTTCCAGTGGTGGTAATTGCAGCTCATCAGTTGGGCCTTGAGAAACCTGTAAGTCTTTTAACCACGTTTGTTTTGACATGAATTTCTTTCAGGCCTTACTTTTTTCTGTAACTGCAGCTAGTCACTTTTGAATGACTAATTTAAGTTTTATGAATTTTCTTAGATCATTTTCAGCTTAACGTTTAATTCTTAGGATTATAATCTTTGTGCATAATGGTGTGATTTTGTACTTGTAAACATTTTTGCGTCCTAAATGTTTCAGTTGTCATATAAAAATATTGCAAAACTTGCTGTAAATCTTAACATCTTTATCCAGTCCCTTTTTTATCATCTCTGCAGTGAATGTTGATTACAGCAAGCATGCAAATTGGTTTGAGGATGGGAAAAAAGCCCCAATTTATTTTTTTCAAATCTAAGAGTTACTGTTGTATTGTTCCCCATCCAAGTCATTGGTTGTACCTTTAGCACTTTGGTAAGCGTTATTTTCTGTTATGTGAGAGTGCAGTTGGATATGATAAAAGCCTTTGCAATTAAGCTGGAGTTCAGGAGGAGCAGAAGACAAGAAGTGATTCAACAGGTGAGCAGTCAGATGCTTTTGGGTGTGATCTGCAGTGTCAGAGCTCGAGTCTGGCTGTGCCTGTAGGATGGGCCATGGGAAACCCCTGCTGTGCCCCTGTGGTGCTCTTTGAGGAGCCCTCCTTGCTGCAGCTCCTCGGTCCTTCTCATATTTTGAGTTGCCATTCCCTCCTCCTCATGAATGCCCTTTCCCTTTTGCCAAAGCTCTCAAGGGGTGAAAGTATTGATCAGTTTTTGACTTTTGTGGCTGCTTTTTGAGCAACAGTTGTTGGCGGCACCCATCTCTTATCCTCTGAGTAATCAGCAGATGCAGGGTGCTTCCTGCTGCTGCTCTCTCTGCTTGCTGTTTGCAGTTCTTTGCACAGCTTATTCTTAACATTTGCCCCAAGTATCTTGGTTTCTTGAAAACTGTTTGTTTGCCATTTGCACACTTTTCCAGAGAAATCCTGTTAGAAGTGACTGTGCTTTTAATCTTCAGGGTTTTCATTGGTGGCTCTGGGCAGCAAACAGGCAATTGCTGCTGTCAGCACTCTGTGAGAGGGTAAAATATATTAAAATAATTCTATGTGGAAAATTATTTTGGAAGAATCTAAGTTTCTGTAGTGTCTCCATCTCATTTCAGTCTTGCCTTGCCAGCTGAGACTCTCCTTGCGGGGCTGCCAGCAGTGCCCACAGGCCTGAAAGTTGTCTCTGTAACTAACTCCATCCTCTTCTTTCTGTTTAAACCCACACCGTGTGTGTGGCTGTGTTTGATTTGGGATGCCAGCTCTCTGCCTGAGCAGACCAGGTTGCCTTCACCACCTTGGCACAAATGTGCCCACGGTGGGAAGGAGGCAGCGCAGGTCGGAGCAGCTGGTGCGTGGGGACGTCCTGCTTGCTGGTGTCTGTCAGAGGCTGATGCAAGCTCTCCCCTGCCTGGGTGTTGGTTATAGCTCTGCGTGCTTACAGGGGAAATGTATCATTCTTGCTTTGAAGGACACTGAGAATGTTTTCTATAAACAAAAATAAAAGGGGAAGTTACCTAGGTGTGCAGCCTGTGCAGC
The DNA here is from genome assembly GCA_013399895.1 of Serilophus lunatus. Classification (NCBI taxonomy): domain Eukaryota; kingdom Metazoa; phylum Chordata; class Aves; order Passeriformes; family Eurylaimidae; genus Serilophus; species Serilophus lunatus. Next base: position 2,819,486 of record VXBA01004775.1, on the reverse strand, counting down.
TGCTTTTAAGAGATGTAGTGCTTAGTGGTTTCATGCCTGCACTGCCAAATTCAGTGAGAAGCTTGCTGTAAATCTGAGACAGACACAGGCTCTATCTAGCTTTGAGCCAGTGCATCTGGAGGGTCAAAGCATGACTTCAGTGTCACCAGCCCAGGCCCTGTATGTACAAAACAACAGGATTATTTTCAGGCTGCCCTTACAAGCATGCATATGCATGCATGAGGGTAATGAAGCCCAGATAAATGGTTAGTGCTTGTACTTAGGCTGCTATTAACTGCAAAACCTCATCCTGTCTCCTGATGTTTTGCCTGCTGTCCTTGATTGCTGAGAGTAATGCAGTGTGACTAGAACTGAAAGGACCATTTCTCTCCCTTTCCCAAAAGTTTTCCTGTGTTTGACAGTTCTTTGCTGACCATCAGGATCTTTTTTATGATGGTCCCAGAGAAACAACATTAAACAGATGTTTAAATAATTTTAAACAGATGTCAAAGATTATAAAAATAATCTGGGCAAAGACTAGACTTGTGTCTGAATACACTTAAAACCAAAATGAATACAACAGTTACAAATAGTCTCCTAATAAAAACAATTACATTTCTAAATGAAGGTGTGTCTTCAACTGAATGATCCTGAAATAAGTTAGTAAGACTGTCTTTCTGTGTATCCCTTCTCTCTGACAAGAAAATGCCTCTGAAGCTGGTGTATAAAATAAGAGGAATGAACCTGTGGCCACAGCCAGCCTGCAAGTTAATTTTGCATGGCACGAGGAGGGGAAGAATCGTGGGATCTCAGATTATTGCTAGGTAGCACTTAGGTGTGATTAATAATTTGCATGTTGCCAAGTGGGTTTGGAAGGGTTCACAGTGAGAGAGACAATCCGTTTTAGTACAAAATACTCGGGTAGCCACAAAACGAAGGTAATTGTGGGGAAGGAAGAAGGAGGAATTTACCCACAGGAGTGTCTGTCTATTATTTTGTGAGAAATGAAAATGTATTTGGACCAAAAAGCTGCAGTGTTCCTAGGGATGCCATACATACTGTGAGACATGGCTCTGTGCATTTCAAGATAAAGACTTTGTAAAAAATGGGATGCACCAGTATTCCTGTACTCCTTCAGACCTATGGGAATGATGGTCGCACCTGAGCTCTGGCACAGAGAATCATTGAATTGTTTAGATTGAAAAGACCTTTAAGAGAATACAGTCCAACCGTAAATCTAACATTGCCGAGTCCACCACTGAACTATGTCCCTGCACGTCTTTTAAATGCCTCCAGGGATGGTCCTGTTCGGAGGAGGTGGTGGGGAAATCTTTACATCATCAAAGAGAGCAAGATACAGGCCTGAAAAGGAAGCTCGTTTGCTTTTTGTTTGTTTTTTATTTTTTTTTTGTCACAGCTTCTGCAATGGTTCGTGTCCTGCTGATTTTGTAACTTTTTTCAAGGTAAAAAAAGAAGCACGTTAATCAGGAGAATTTCTGGAGTGATGTAGTTAGACAGACTAACCCTTCAGCAGAGAATCCTCCTGAAGAGTGCTGCAGAGGGCTGGCAGTGGCTCTGCCTGGCTGTTTTGAGGGGGTGTGTGCCTGTCGTGATAAGGTGTTAGTTTTCTTGAATTGCAGATGGCACCCAGCAAAACTCACCCTCCTGTGCGCGCTTGAGGTGTGGTATTTTCTCCCTGCCTGACAAGTGCCTCATGACCTCTTCCTGCTCATCTCTCAAATGAAGATGTGGTTGTCATGGCTACATTGAGTCAAGAAATAAACGTTCCTCCCAGCTTGGGTGCTTGTGTAATGGCTTGGTTCTGGCGAGGTGGTGTTTTCATCCGGATCCTCGTGCGAGAGTGGACAGATGTGTTCTGTGACCCGGGAATAAAAGTGCCCAAGCTGGTCACTGAATGTGATGTTGTGGCTCTCCTGGGCCACAGTTCCAAGCCAGTGACATTCCATCAGTGATTCCACAGTGACTGTACTGTGCAGGGCTGTCTGTCACACACTGGTCCTGGGGACAAAGTAAACTTGTAAGGGTTGTTTCTACAGGTCTGAGTGTAGCTGATCCTGTTTGTTTGTGGCCAGAAAGGCAGAGACTCTGGGATGTGACTCTGGGATGTGACTCTGGGATGTGACTCTGGGATGTGTTGGTGATGGGAAGGGTTTCCCTGTGCTGGCACGGGTCTTTGTAATGTATTCACCCACAGAGGCCAAGCTGAGTGCCTTCTCCTCTTCCTAAAGCTGCCCCCCCCCCATCAACAGATCTTTGCTTGAGAAATGATCAGCTTACTGTTTAGGAGCTGTTGTTTCGGACTGTCTGCAGGCTTGGGTAATACCAATCCAAATTAACTAATGCTTCAGCATATTATTTTTTAGGCTTCTTAATCTCTGTTGGCCAGAACTTTGTTCTTTCAGTGGTACTAATACAGGTTTTAGTGTCATCATATGCTTACAGGAGCCAGGTATAAGCCTATTAGGCCAATGTTTCAAAGTATATTCTGATAACATTGACCATTTCTTCTCTTTTTTATATCTGTTTTTCTTGAATGCCCTGCTTTATCATGGTGCCTATGTATGTTGCAGAACGTACAGGTGAGCTAAACATGTTGCCAGAATAGCTCTATTTTAACCATGTAGTGCATTTTTAGGCTGTTTCCATATTTAAATTAGCAGGTTTTTGGTTTTTTTCCCCCTCTTTCCTCAGAAGTACATAGCTATCATTTGTAACTTTTTTGTTAGCTGGAAAGCTTGGGCTGGAAAGTTCCCACAGCTACTGTCTGTGGCTTCAGCTTTTTTGTATTTGCTGCACTAGAAACGTGTAGCAGCATGCCGTTGGAGCCCTTCTGCCTGGCGATGGGTGGGAATCAAAGCATTACAAAATTACATTTAAAGGGGAGAAATTATTTTGCAGTTCTAACCAAGGGTTTGAGGTCATTCTTGAAGTTTGTGAGGAGTTGGTCAACAAATTACAGCGTTTAGTTGTGGCTGGGTAATTGTGACATTCTGAAAAAGCGTGTGCTTCTTGATGACAGACATTTGCATGTGTTTTGCTTTTGGGGGAGGAAAAATCTTTCCTGGCTGCAGATGTACAACCAAAAATGGAGGCTGTTAAATACATTTCTACCATGCAGTGCTGAACCTCCTAGCCTACAGGCTTGCCTGCCTGATGTTTGTTCTTCATATTACGAGCTGGTTTTTATATACGGGCGTGCATTTTTGTACTGGAATTGTTTGCAAAGGCTTGTTCTCTTTAGTTTAAAGAGGGTACTTGGGAAGAATGCCCTCACAAAGCACCACTTCCTCCTCAGGGCTGCTAGATAAAATCATAATGGTTGACTCCTGCATACAGTCTTGACTGAAGTACCTGCTGGCATCTATTTACTGAGCTGAGGCTTCAGCTTTTTCCATAAAGGAGTTGGTTTCCTATGAAAACCCCTTGTGATATTGAATTATGTATGTGTAGGATTGCTTCAAGGGCCACGTGTTGATGTTTGAAGACTTTCTGTGTCATTAAGGATAATCTCCAGTGATGAATAATTTGCTGTTTAAGCATTAGCATTTTTGTTCTGGCATATTTTGTGATCCCTTTATATGACCATCTTGCAGCCTTTGCGGTTTTACAGACTCGTTGCTTGAACAAATGTCTTTTGTCCATGCACAAGCTTTAACAAAATAGTTGTTTGGTATTTACTTAGTTGCATACCTGTAACTTTGTATCTCTGTAAATGAAGTATTACCAGCATTAAAGAGCATGTAATTTAAAGAAATTTAACAGTAAAAAGATAAAAATCAAGTATTGCTATCTGCAGTGCATTAGCTGAAAACAGCAATCAGGTGCACCATTAGGTGCATAAGCTTTCACATTCTTAATGTGATCAAATAATTTCTGGGAAAGGAACTGAGTGTGAATGTTAATAAGCTTTTATATGCATTTTGTCATTAATAATGTAGATAGTACTATTCAGGTGGAGAACATAACCCATTTTTTCATAACATCATTTTAAGATGATAGGTTCCTTGCCTTTCCAAGGTGAAAGGGCCACAGATTGCCTTGTGAATCTCATCCTTGCGTGAAGTTTTGCTTTTGGCTCTATTGAATCTAGAGCAGCTTTGCAGAAATATGGGGAAGCTGCTTTGTATGTGTAGCAACACCTACCTTGCTGTGCTTCTGTGTATAAGTTTTTACATACTTATAATAGACAAAGGTGGACATGGTGCCCTTTTCACTAATGTTTTCATTCTTGCCTCTATGGGTGTTTTTTTTTTTAACCCAGGTTACATCTTGTTTTCAGTGCAGTAAGGCAGCACAGCAGAGCTGTGCCTGTGTTGTCAGGCCTTGCAGGCAGTAGGTGGGTTGACAGGGCACCGAGCTGGGCTGGTGTTGCTGCTGGAGCCAGCCCTCTGCTGTGGGAGCTGGTGCCAGCAGGGAGCCTGGCATCTCAAAACTAGAATCCTGCAGTTATTATCTGGTAAAACACTGATTTGCTCAATGTGGTCTTTAGTTGTTTAACATGCCAAGGGTAAAAAACGAGAGAACAAAGGCCCGAAATACCCCGTATTGTCTTTGTGCTTCCAGCTGCTTTATGTGCTTGCCAATGCGACACACAGCATTTATCTCCAATTTAGAATTAAGAGAGGGACTTATTTAGTTATTGACTCCAGGAACATTTCCAAAGTGTTATACCAATCCAGTAAACATGGTGTGCCAGGTCCCGCAACCATTGCCTCTGTTTGAGAGGAGCTGGCTTAGGTGAGTGATCTTGCTGCATCCTGCTTGGCATGAATCAAGACTAGCATGAGGAGGTTTTTTTCCTCTTAATTTAAACAAGCCTTGATCCTTTAGCTATATGCATAATCCTGCTCCTCTTTGGGACCCTCCTTCTGGTGGAGTTTTGTGCAGGTGGAGCCTGTGGCTTGGATAACCTTGGCTGGACACAAATCTGAGATTGATTTTTCTTTTTTTTTTAAGAAGCTGCCAAGTGGCTTTAGAGGTAGGAGAGAGGGAGATGGAAGGAGAGCTGCCCTGTGGAGGCAAGGCAGAGAACACGAGGTATACTAGGAGGAGGCAGAGGAGAAGGCAGGCAATGTGTAGCTGGAGGCACAATGCTGCTGCTTGGTGGCTTTGCCCGGGGAAGGTGGTGGTTACCCAGTTTCTCAGTTGGAGAGCTGAGGTGCAGAGAAGCTCTGTGGCCAAGGTCAAGCTGAGAAGGGAGTAGGCAACAAAGCAAGAGCCAAATCCCGATTTCAGCCTCTTTCAGTGGCTGATACACAGCAGTGCCCTTCGTCCCTGCAAGTTGTTTTAATACTGTTTACCATGTGGGCTGATGCCAATCTCATGAGGTTGCAAGATGAGAAATGAGCAGTGGTGTGAAGTGTTATAGCACAGTGTTAAATTCAGTGAGCATACTGGGTTTTTAGATATTTGTTCCATAAGGTGTGAAATCAGCATTGATGCTGCTTTAGAGCAAGTGCTCTGTTAAGAAATGGTTTCTAGGTCACCTGGTAGGTAAAGGCTTATTCTGGCTGATTGCTGTTGGTGTCTGTCTTCGGTCACTAATGTGACCTGTGTCACAGACTTAGCATTGTATTCTGACAAATGGTAAAAGTGAGGTCAGCCTGTTGTGCATCAATGCTGCTTGTTTAGCCTAAATGTCCTAATAATCCAGGACTGTGGGACTCTGTCACAGAGTGCACACACAAAGCTGGGTCATTCAGAAAAATGGAGATAGTCTCTGAAATCTGAAAACTTACTGTCATTGATTTAGATGGTGCCCTTTGGGTACATTCACACAAGGTCTGTTTCATGTCATGCTGAAACTAAGCAGTCTTGATATCACAGAATCATTCAGGTAGGAAAAGACCCTTAAGATCGCTGTACAACCATTGCAGCTGACACAGTGTACAAGCTGATCAGGATACAGCACAGACCTGCAACGTAAATGTTTGCAGTTTAACGTAACACTGGCTGATCTCCAGACATACAATGTTCAAGTCATTTGGGTATCTCCTTGAGGAGGGATCAATACATTTAAATTCAATTCTAACACAGGCAATCCACTTGAATACAAAGCAGGCATTTTAAACCCATTCAGACCCCCTACCCGTGTCTTTCCACTAAGTTTTATTTATTACATGTAAATATTTATAGACATATTACATTATATGTAATATATATTGTTTTAATTGAAACAAGGTACCCCTTTTAGAAGCATTCTTGTGAAGACTGGAAAATTTGTGCATCACTCCTGCTGCCCAGAGGAGTGTTATTTCTTTTCTGCAAATGAGAGGAAATGGAGCTGAACAGATTTGCCCTCCACCACGGTGAAGGGTAAGACCAGCTAAACCAGGAGTGCAGCCTGTGCAGCCCAGAGGATGAGCTGTCCCGATCCGAGCTCTCTGAGGACGTGCCTACTCTTGGTGAAGAGATCACACAACCCAGGAGCACCTGCATTTCCCAGCTTGGCAGGTGCAGTTACCTGGGGTAGCTGGTTACAGCAGGCCCTTGCATTTATCCTCTTCCTACAGGCATAGGCACAGCTTTCACATTAATCAAGGATTGCATTTGCTTAGCATCTCCTGGTTCCTGTTTCTGGGTAGAGTTTGCATATCTTCAATGGGTTTTTATGCTTCTGCATGCCCTCCAAGGCAGGTATGTGATTCACCAGAGAGCTGTCTGGAAAAGGAGAGACAAATGACGGCAAACCACAGAGCAGGCACACGATCTCCAGCACTTCTTGTTCCCGCAGGGCCGGCTGAAGACAGCTCCAAACAGCTGTCTGAAAACCCGTGTGTGACGCCTCAGGGATGACTCTGTGCAGACACATGGTCTCCAGCCCTTTACCAGAGGTCTTTAAAGACCTGCACGCTTTCAGACGTTTGTCTGGAGAATTCTTTCTTTGGCTCTGCGGTAGGTACAGAAATTAAAAGGAGGTGGACAAGCAGAGCCGTGGGCCTCCAAAAAGCTTTAGCATGGAGCAAGCCTTCACCTGTGTACAGCTGGCTGTCCAATACCCAGCAAAAGAAAAAAAAAAAGTCTATGATCCACAGAAGTAACACAATCTTTATTTTCTTTCCCTGTGAGATTGTTGAGCTGTTTAGAGTCTGCTGGATTGAATTGCAATGCTGCTTGCTGGGGTATAGGAGCACAAAAAAAAAGTGTTGTGAAATTAATTGTGCTTTGCCTGTGTGGATGCAATCCCAGCAATAATGTTGTGTTATTTGACAGAGAGTGGTTGTTTTGTTCCTGACACATTCCTGCTCCTGTTGGTGTATTTTGTTTGCTTTCAAGCAGTAGTCTTGGAGAGAAAACTCCACATTTTTGCCTGTTTTTAAAATTGTTCAGCTAATGCATTAATTGAATTTTGAACACATACAGCAATAATTTTAACTCATGGTAGATGTTTTACCATAAGGTGATTGTCTCTACAGAAGGATGAAGAGTTTGCTCAGCCAGAGGAGAGCTTGCTTACTTGTACCTTACTGCTTAAGTTGTATTCCCTGTGAAGTTCTGATCCCTGATGTGTGCAGTGTGTCAAATGGAGTCAATGTAAAAGCCATCTCTCTGCCAAGGTCTGCCTTAAACAAGCTGAAAAACCAACCAGACCTGGTTCATATTGCCCATACCCCTTTTTTTGAAAACAAATGTAGTTGAAGACAAGACTTGTATTACCAGTGAGCCCTTAGAGGGTAGTAAAACCACCTGCAGAAATATCTGTAGAAGGGGCAAAGATGAGGCTGCAGGAGCAAGAATCTTTTCCCTGGTGGACTCCTGGAACCTGATGCTCTCCCTACCCGTGTGGCAGCATCAGGCCTGGGATGCTGGTCTTGGTTCTTGCCCTGTGTGCTGACCTGCCTCGAGGTGCCACGGGTTAACTAAAGCCAGAGTAGCTTTGACAGTGACTGTCCGGGTATTTGCTTTTGGGAAGGGGGCATGTCTGTGCAAAGCATTTGCTTCCTCATCTTTAGGATTAGGGATCCAACCTGTGGGCTTCTTTCTTACACAGTGGGGGTCTGCTTTGTTATGCTGCCAGCCTTCTCCCTAAATAGAGGCTAACCCTGGATTTAAAGATCCCAGAAGGGGCAAAGGAGTTTAAGTGTCTTTTTGATCTTTGTTGTTACCCTGAGGCAAAGTTAGATCATTTGTTGTGAGCTGATCTCAGTTGTGCTTGGAAATGTACTGAAACAGCTACTCCGAAATAACTGTTCTGAATAGATATTTTGGTGTGGGCGCTTGTGTTCTTGCATAAGAAAGTCGTTTGCTGCTCTGTCTTAATGCACCATGGAACTGGAATAACTGCTGACTAAATACTCGAGAATAGCTCTTTGGATAATTGCTTGAGCACAGAAAAGCCCACTACAAACAACAAAGACACCCCCCATCCCACCCCGATTCGAAAGAGGAGGTTCTTCCCAAGGTATTTAAATAGTTCTGTTCATTCATGTCTGTTTAGAAAAGAGCAGTGGTGTTATGGTGCATGGCTTGAAATATTTCACATTAATTAACAAATAAGTACCAATTAATTTTACATTATGATGCTTAAGGGGTAGACTGCAAGGAATGGTATTTAGCTGTGGCTGTTTGGCAATTATAACCTTGGATATAATAACAGACTCAATAAATTCTTGATGTGAGAGAGCACCATTAATCAACACAGAGTTAATTAACTGTGCTGCTTACACAGGAAGTGCTGTGTAGAACTGTCTGGATCTCTGCAGTGCTACAGGCTGAAAATGATTTGTCTGATACCTGCATGGTTCCCACAGAAATTTCCCTCAAACATGATGCTGAAGAGGGAGAAACATTTCCTCTAGGTGACTGAGCTTCACACACTGGTCCTACAGGTTGTTTCGTTCCGTGTCTCTGACAATGGCAGACCTTAGCTATGTCACTGTGTCACTTAGGCTTTCTGTCACCTCCACGGAGAAGATGGAAGCCCTTGGATGAGTGCTGAAGTACTGGTAATAGAAAGGACTCTTGCATCAGTGATTCTGGTCAGGTTAATCCTATAGGACTGCCCAGGAAATGAGGAATGGGTGTGATAATTAACAGTTATAATCATCAGGTCTAATTTAAACTTTATACAGGATTGTTTTTTTCTTGTGTGTTTGTTTAATAATTTGAAAGGTAGTCCAGAAAGGGGAAAAGGAACAAGATTCAGCACACCTTCAGAGAGAAAAGCATTCCATCTCTGTACCGCTTGCCCCTCCACACTCCAAATAGATCTTTTTTCATAAACATGTGATGCTTGTAAGTATGAATTTGGCTTGGCCTTTCTGAGTGGCAGTAACCATGTTGTTGTCTCAGTGTGCCTGTTAATGTGAAGGATGAATTTCTAACCTGGCATTGTACATTTTTACCTGCTTTTTTGATGTTCTTTGAATGACTTGCATATCCAGGGTCTCTGTAGACTATGTCACAGAAGAATTCAAAGGTCTGAATCGTGGGGAATGCTTTAAGCTTTCCAACAGCAGTGCCCAGTAACAACCAGTTTGGAATTTGAGTGGCTCCAATGTGAGAGAAATGAGAGAAAGCAACTGTTGTTTTACTCCTGGTATGTAAAGCCTCCTGAGTTACAAGACTTCGTATGACTTGTTTTTATTCTCGAAGTTAATTTAACATGTATAGTAAATAAGTGCAGTTAAATGCAATCCTTCCTCTTCTTTCCTCTCTCTGCCACCTGGACTATTAGTCTTAATTAGAGTACCACTTAGTAAGTCACTAGTACAAGAGTAGCTTTGTAAAATGCCACAAAATACGGTGACCAAATAGGGCCAGAAATAGATGAGCAAAAACCATGTAGTCTGAAAGCGTAATGGAATGGTCCTAACTGTTTATGATGATGAACTAATTATAGGGGCCTGAGAGTGGGGAAGGGGGTGAGAGAGGAAGAAATTTTCACTTTAGATCTCAAGGCAGAGGAAAGTGATGGTTCAGCTAATCTCTTTTCTGCAAATGAGATTTTTGTGCTGCAGCCACACAGCTTCTGTATTTGGTACAAAAGGAGGCAGTAATTCTTACATGGCAGAAAAACAACTCTTCTTGTATTTTTTTAACTACCCACTCTAGGAAACAGAAGTCAACTGACACCTCTTCTTATTAACCCCAAAGTGTAGGCAGTGGTTATGGCCTAGTGTTCCTACTTTTCCACTCTCCCCTCCAGCTCCCTCTTTAGTGGGCTGGCGTGGCTTTTACTGACTCTGGCAGCTCATCGTGTGCTCCAGCTGCCGTCCAGACAGCACATTCAGAAATGCTGCTTCAGTTAGGTATGTAACACATTCTCAAATTCAGGCTTGTGCCTGGTCCTTCACGAGTCGCAGGGGATTCAATCCAGCGAATGGGTAATACTGTGTGAAACCAATGGGAATGACAACCATTCTGTGTCAGTACCATGGTCGATGGTACCACCTGCATACCACACAGTGCATGCATAGAACCTTAACACATATTTTTTGTGTTTCTGAGTTGCCTCAACCATGGTTTCCTTTAGAGTCATGTATGATATTCTTTGTTTTGAGAAGCCCTTTCTCTTTTGTCCATATGCTAGCATGGTTTTTTCTTCCTCTCACCTCTTGTGTTTTCTGAGATGGAAGATGGTCTGTGCTTTCCCCTGTCCCCAGCTTGTGTCACAGAGCTCGCATGGTAGACTTGACTCCTTGAGTTCCTCCACTTTTATGTTTTCAGCACAGCCTCTCTTTTTCTTTTTTGCCAACTGTCACAGTACCTCTAGTTCTGTGAAGTTGGATGAAAGGTAGTGGTTAAAACTGCCTTCACAGCAGTCCTTCCTTTGGGTGTGCTGTTAGAAATCCCTTGGATCTCTGCTGAAGTTTCATCATACCCTTCATTTTTAGCTTCAGAAGAACTAGGATTGTTTTCTTCTAACACCACCAGCTTTGGCAGTATGAGCAAGAGTCATTAGCTCGCAAATAGTTTTAGGTATCCTGGTGTCATTTGTAGTTCATCATTTTGTGATGATTTCCTGAAGAGCTTTTCATCCATTGGCCATAATTTTAAACAGCTCATATTTTTTCTCTTAAAATGCAAATGATTCTATAAATAAATATGCTAAATGTAAATTGAAGTAAATGATAAATGATATGAAAGATCCATTATATGATGTGGAAGGTATACAAATAATGGATGCAATCAGAAAAGATTGAAAAATTAAAATATAAAATAGCCATGGCAATGTGACATTTTATACAGATTATTTTTGAGTATGTGAAGGATGGGGAAAACACAAGACTGAAGGCAGCAAATCTTACACTTTTTTTAAAGGGAGGGAAGTGAGAAGCCAGGGAATTAGTCAGTGTAATGCCAACATTGTGAAGTATACAAAGCAAATTGTTGGACAGCTGATTTACTGGCATCTAGAGGATGTTAAGATAATTAAAAAAAACAAAACCACAAAAAAGCATGGAAACAAATGTTCATCCTAATGAAGAGCTCATATCTTTAAATTTTTTTTGCAAAGACTCAGCAAGATGGGAAGGCTGGTGTTATTTCAGATTTGGAAACTACCATTTATTGTAGTTGGTTCATGTTTTAAAAGCTGTAAGTATGTTGAGCTACATCCTGGTCCCCCAAATTTGAGCAGCATTTGAACTTTCTTGTATTTAATGGCATCCAGTCTAAGAGAAGGAGGAGGATTGTGATGTTGAAAAGTCGTAAAATGTCTTGTTCCCTCAAGCCTCTGACATGACAGAATTTTTGGAGATTCTCAGAATCTCGGAGTTTCTGAGAAGTGAAGTCTCTGCTGTTGATTTTTCTACTCTGTTTAGGGAAATGGGACTTTGCAGTCTTTTTGAAAGTTTAATTCACAACACCAGCAGAAACCACCCTGTTAGTTAAGGTCCCAGACTTCTGCTAACTGCTCTAGCTGCAAGGGGAATAAGAAGGAACAGTAAGTGCTAGGCTTGTTCCTCTTATGAATGTGATGAAATAGGCTGACACCTGGGCAATTTTCAACTGTTTCTAATTTGGGCAGCTGATAAAAGAACCTACTGTATCTTCATTTTGTGACTGTTTTCTTTGCAAAACCCTCAGAAGGGTGTTTTGCACTTTCTGCCAGTGATGCAGCTTTCTGATCAAACTTGGTCAATGGTACAGAAAGAAAAAGATACTTTTGGCATGAATAGAAATTACAGGATTTTGTTGCCAAGGCAAGCAATTCCAGTTTCAGCATGCAAAGGGGAAAAATGTGCCATTGTCTACTTTAGTGAAAGCTGTAAAACTAAGGGAAAAGAAATGTACTCTAAAATATGTAAGGAATTTAACAGTGTCTGAATGTACCCAGCATTATAAGGTAGCAATGGCTTGTAGATACTGACTCTTCTCTTCAGAAGCATTTTTAATCCTTAAATGGTGCACTATAGTTCCTTTCTTGCATTCCAGTACAAATATTTCCTGCATGTTATAAAACAGATGACTGAATGAAAGAGGGAGAGATAAAGTGATGTTTTCTGATCAGAAGATTGCTTAATAGGTCTAGAAGAGTTGTCTGCTCAGGGCATTTTGGTCTGTTGGAATAACCGAAGGATGAGTGAACAGAAATTTTAATATTAAGAGGTGACATGACACTGTTAGTATGAGAATTCTTGCTTGAAAAAGGCTCTTGTGATTAATGGCTTGCCAGACAACGGAGTCAAGATCTTCTATTTTTAAATATTCAGAATTTTGAATAATTTATTCTTTTGGCTTCAACTAGACAAACCAGAATTTCTGCTGCTTGTATGGATTTTAAAGGCTTGATATATTTGGCTGCTTTTTAACTTTATAATAAACTCCATCTGAAAGTAATAATGATTTAAGAGAGTTAAGAGAATAAATATCTATACAGAGTAGATTTGGGAGTATGTTTACCTGTTTCTCATGATTGTAGGACTTCCACTGTAATTCCTTGGGAGGCCTTCAAGGTGAAGAGAATTTAAATTTAATCTTGAAAACAAATGGACAAATTAGATGAGGGGAGTAACAGTAGGGAATGTGATTTCTGCATAGCTTTCCATATAAATACCTGGGACAAGTTACTTTGTGATTTGAGAAGCCTTTGTGAGAATCTCTGAAGTCTATGCTCTCAAACCACATTGTAAATGTTACCTTTACCTTGGCAGGTTGGCTGGGTCTCACAGATAGATTTAATGCATTCTTATAAGCATTTGAGCTTATTGATGTTTCCCATTCCTCTCAGTTCCTAATGAAACCACTGCAGGTGCTTGTTCCAAACGAAACCACTGCAGGTGCTTGTTCCAAACAGAGGGAGCTCTCGCAGGGGACTGGGGAGCAGGAGCGATACTCTGCTGTGTTTCCATTGGGAAGAAGCAATGCAGACATCATGCTTATAGCATTTCCTTGTGCAAATGTTAGGAATTGTTTTTTGAGTGACTGTGCTGTCCCAGCAAGGAGTATCTTCATCCTCCCCATGAATGTAGAAGGAATGTGCCACCTGGTTTTGTAAAAGTTTAGTTTTGCACATAGCCAGCCACTCGTCCCTAGTGTTCAGAGAGGCCTGACCTCACTGGGAACTTACACTGCAACCAGTGACTCCTGTGTTTGCAGTTCTGGAACTGGATAGCTTGGGCGAGCCCAGTGTTCAACAAAGAATGATGTTGTGTTTTCTTCTATTACTGGGTTCCTCCAGAGCTTGTTAAAGTCAGTATACACTGGCTTTATAGTCAGTGACTCCAACGGTTCAGAGCTATTGTCTTTGTGTTGCCAAGGCTTGAATCTTTCATAAAAACTTAACACCATCTTTCCCACCTCATCCTGGCTCCAAATGGTTATTAAATTCAGTGTGTTGATCCCCTGTGACATTTCTCTCCTTGTTATCATAATAGCTCAGCCCCTTTGGCTGCCTTTGCTTTTCCCTTCCTGAACTTTGTCTTGCTTCCTTTTAAGCCACCCAAAGACTTGTCTCTGAAATTTTCTTATAATTATTTTCATCTGTTTACTTTCTTTGAGTTTTGCTCCTGCTGTATTCTTGCCTTCTGAAACTGTTTTTTGGTATATTTTCTGCCAGCTGTGAATTTGCTTGGCTTATGCTCTCGACAGCATTGGTGCCTTGCAGGTTTTCTGCAGGTGGCCTGTGGGCAAGCTGCTGTGGCCACGGGGATCAGCTCAATGTGCATCCCTAAAACAAGCACCTGGATCATAGGGCTGGTGAGGCGAAGCCAGGGATTCCTTGTTAGCTGAGGAATGCTCTGTGTGACTGCATAGGCAAGTGCCAGTGATTTTACACCCAAGTACTTTGTGAGCAATGAAACCTCCAGATAGTTTTCCCTGTTTCCTAGTTGAAACCATTTCAGTCAAAAAATTCTCTTTGAAAGTCATTCTCTATCGCAGGGCCATAGAATACTGTGCCTTGTATTCTGTCTAGCTTTGAACTAGCTGACGCTAAAATGTGTGTGAAGCACTCGGTCGTGTTGTTAGAAGGCACCTATTTTTGCAGGTGCAATTTGGCTTCTAAAAATGTTGAATTTTTTATGAAAAAGACTTTCTTTTGCTCTGTGGCTCCATGTAGCTTTATGCTTAAAACAGCAGTAAAGCCATATCCTGTCTCTAAAAGGTAATGGTTATTGAATGTTAAGGAATGTGTTCAATATACAGATATCAATTTAAAATTCAATCCCTGAATACTGTAATAAAAAATTATAGTGATAGGCCTGTGGGTTTTATTATGTCATTGCAGGAATCTTTGTGAACAATGCATAAAAGACTTGGATTCTCTGAAACTGGCTGCCCAAAGTCAGCCAGGGCTCCTGTGCCTGGTTCCTAGGAGCCAGGGCAGTGCTGATCAGTTCCCTCTGCTGGCTCAAGTACTGCCTGCCAGAGGAACTCCCAAAACTGAGTGATGCTTCAACATAGCTGCTCTAGCTGTGTGATTTCCACTTTAACTGGTCATATCTATTTTATTTCTGATATATTTTCTATTTCATTTCTCTCTTTAAAATCACAATTATTTTTCCCCTTAAGACTGAGTTGAAAGGGTGACAGTATTTTAATTTGGATGCTTGTATATAAAATGTAACCTTGATTGGGAACCTGACAGCCAGTGAAGAAAACAGCTCGCAGAGCAGCACGGATCTCTCTCGCCCCAGGCTGTGCCCACCTGAGCAGTGGAGCTGCATCCTGAACTGCTTATGAGCACCTTGGTCTAAATTGCTCTGAATAATTTGTGCCTTAGCATGTGCTGTTCTGGTACAAGCCTGGGATTTCTGAGCTCAGCTGGCCTGGCACGCTATCGAATGATGCAGAGACCCCTTTATTTGGAGGAACAAATTATGGGGAATACTGACCTTCTGAAAGACATCACTCCTTGCCTTTCATTCCTGCTTCACCTTTCAAGGTGAGGATGACATGGCAAGACCAAGTAATCTCTTGGAGGGCTGTCTGGGGCTTGTGGGGCCATCTTTTTGCAAGCCTGGTATAAATTCCCTGCATATGTGTTGTTACTCTACAATATGTTTATGCAGTATGTGCAGGTTCAGAAGAAATGTGCAGCTAGCAGAAGAAATGCATTCATCTTCTGCTGGCAGAGGCAGTAGCCTTACAGCATTAATATAAAATATAGTTGTTTGCTTGTGGCATAGAAAGTGTCTACAAGTATAGCTTGTAGAAATCTCTCTTCTCTGATTGTTAACCAATCTATTTGAATGTCACTTGCTTTTTACGATTAACTTCTCACAAAATACTTTACTAAAACCTTTCTGGCATTTTTTAACTCCCAGCAGAGCTTTTTGGGTTTATGTTAGTGGTCTGTAACAATAATGGTAAATATTATTGCCATTCAGGAATTACCTTTTAGATACGCAGACATAAAAGCTTGGCTCCACCAAAATTGATGGGCGTGTTGCCATTACCTTGAGCAGGACTGGCATTTTCCCCCTTGGATGTTGACTCCTGATGTTGGGTGTGCTCAAGAGACAGCCTTGTTTGCATTTTGTATGTGTCTGTTGGCCTGAGCGCCTTGGATTGGAATTTCTAGGCTTGTGGAGCGTCTCTTGGAGCTTTCACCCTGAATTATTAATCCAGAGGAGTAATTGAGACTAAATTAATAGGAGTTCTCTCGGAGGGGTCTGGCACCTGCTCTATGGTGCTGTGCCAGAGGTAGATTTTGGTACAAATTCCCAGGCACTGCCTTGATGTGTTCCCCTGTGCCTACGTTCCCCTGGGGTGTCTCTCCTTCCCAAGCCACAGGCGTTGTGCTGCCCATGCACTGCGTCTTTCCACTGCGGTGCCATGGCCATAGTCAAGGTGTCCTCTGTGGCTGTGCCAAATGGCTCCTGCTGGGCCATTACACCAGCTTTTTCCCTGGCCAGGAGGAGAAAATAAACTCAGAACACAATCTTTCACTTGTGTTCTGTCTGGGTTTTTTTTTGTGGCTGCTGAAACAGCCTGCAACCAGAGTGGTCTTCAGGATATTGCTGGAAGGAATGAAAAATCATGGGGGTGTATCACATGGCATGGGCTCAGGAATTGTCTGGCCCCTCTTGCTTTCAAGTGATGGGTTTTGCTGTGTTTGTTACCCTCCTGGTGACTCCATGCACTGGGCACTCGGGAGGACACAAGGAAAGGGTGTAACTTCGGTAAATGTTTGTGAGAAATACACTGTTTTTTGTCTGGTCTTTTGTGGGGATGGCAGTGCTGTTAGTTTCTGAATAAGTACTTTGGATTTTCTCGATACTAACTCTCTGTCCTGACCTCTTCAATGGTGTTTCAAATGTTAGAATGTCATTTTTTTCTTGCACCCAACAGTGGTTAAAATCCCTATGAATAGCTTTATTCTGGTACCAGTATATTTGACAACCATGACAAATAAATGCCAGTCATTCCTGAAGGACAGGACTGCTACTGATATATACTATCCTTTCCCTTCTGTACACCTGGTTAAAAGCTAGGAAACTTTTCATATATGATAATGAGATTTAGTTTAGTTTATTACTAGTGCCTAAGTTCACAGATCTCTTTTCCTCCCCAACAAGGCTTGTGCTTGCAAGAATCTGCTCCAGTAATCTGAGGGTGAAACTATTTAAGCCTAAACATTATCAGAAAGGGGAGAACATGACATAGCTGCCAAGTAGTTATTTGTTAACTGTAATATTTTAAATACTAAAGAGTGTTTTACTGATTTCTGTAATCAGTAAAAATACAGCATCCTCATGCCCTATTGTTCATGATGTTAACTGCAAGTTTAAATGAATCTCTGCTGTCTTCAGCTACATATGAGCTACATATCACTTTGCTGCATGTAACAGCAAGGACATTCTGTAATTGCTCTGCATTGTGACAGACAATTTTATATGCATAGGTTTTTTCCACCATCGTTTCTAGTATCCAAGGATCAGTGGTCCATGAAATCAGATCTGTGTGACTATTCCTGGTGTATTAGCATTACCTAATTTTCTGTGACAGACTTGGGAAATACAATATGGTGGAGGGTTTTGGTTGCCTTTGTTCATCTGGAATGACCTTAGTTATGTGTTAACTTGACATGCTGTGTGACATCCTGGCCTCGTTGCCCGGATGTACAAATAAACTTGCTTGATTAAGTGAGCTGCCTGTTTCTAGATGGACAGACAGTAATTCAGAGAGAGAGAAGAGAGAGTAAGATTAAATCACAGAATCTCCCTCTTGGCCTGATGACTTTTGTATATGTTTTACAATGTTATATTAATGCTAATATGTTAATATGGAGGCTTGTGTCTGTGCTGGTGTATTTGTGGTTTGAGTAGCTGATCTGGGGCTCCTAGATTCTTGTATGCACAAACCATGATGAATGCAATGTCAGATGAAGATGGGGAAGCAGAGATGCAAGAAAAGAAGGGTCTAATACTTGAAACCTTCTCCTGATGTCATCCTGTTTTGCAAGTCATAGCTTCACTTTTTGTGATCGAAGCAGACATAAAGCTACTGTGTGGGAGTATGGCTGAGAACTGAGGTTCAGCCTGGAAATTACCATGCATTGAACAATGAAAGGAATCTTACAGTCAGTAAGTAGATACAAGGGAATATTCAGAGGATAAAGCTTCACAGCTCAGCATGGAAGGGATGAGATTTAAGGGAGCTTTGGACTATCACAAAGCTTTTGCTGTTTGGATCAGTGGTGGTTTAGGCCCATCCTCTACAGCTCATCACTTTCTTGAAGGTGCAATTCTGCTGAAAATCCTTGGAGCCTTTTAGAAAAATGTAACTATTTTGTTGTTTCTTTAAGCTTGGAGGACCCACCTTTTGTGCATACTTAAAAAATACCTAATTCCCTTTAAAAATAAAAGCACATTTATTTTTAAAAGAAAATAATTATATATTTTTAAAAATGCATGTTTAGGTCTCATGATATTCAGGAGATAGAAATGTGTGTGTACACGTGGGGGGATCATTTACCGTGTGATGCTGATAACTCTGCATTGAAGAACAACAAACTTGGAGTTTAGCAGGAACAGTGGAAATTCCTGCCTATTTACTTTCACATTATATAACTGAAAAGGTACATGTTTAGATTCTGTTAGCACAGTAGTTATAAAAGAATTAGAGGCAGATTTTTGCTTATACTGACCGATAATTTTGTTTTATAGTGTTCAGTTCAAAATTGAAATATAGTACACAAACATGGGTACCTGAGGCAACAGCTGAAGTTATGTTTAAGAATGAGGAGTATTTTAAGCAGCATATGCACTTCCATGAAATATTATTAAGCTGGGAGTAAACTTTTCCCAAACAGATCCAGTTTGAGGGGTACAAAAGTGCAATGTTGTGTTGTGCTTCTGCTGGGAATGGAAAGCTTTTGAAGCTGCTTTCAAAGTCCAGTGTTTAATCTGACATTATATATGTCAAAATACAGCTGGAGTAATGCCAGGACTAGTACAACAGAAGACAGAGCAGAAACTGGAAATTTTCTACAGAGATCAATAGTGTGAGTAAGTTGTCACACATCACAGTATGTATAGAAGCTTAAGCTTGCTTTCTTTCGAAGGTTGTATTGTATTTCTGATTTGGAAAACAATATTACAACATGGTAAATCAACTCTTATCTGATTTGTCTCACTACTACTTGTTGCTTCTGTTCCTGTTGGAATAACCTCTCTGTTTCGTCCCTAAACCGTGGCATTGAAAAGCTTTTGCTGCTTTCTTTATGACCTGTCAAAATCACAAGGGAAATTCTTGGACTGACTTGATGGAATGTGTTCATCACTCAACTGCTCATCAGGTGTGGGTTGGGGTCCTGCTTCCCTACCCAGTGCCACCAGTGCTCCCTGTCTTGTGAAGAAACATCACGTTACTTCTAGTCAGTGGGACGCTCCCACCAGCAGACCAAGAAGCTCCGGAGTGCAGCAGACCTTGTTGGTCACACCCTGAAATAATTACTCATGATGTTAAGAGCTACAAAAGTTTATTCTCAAATATGTCATTAGTTCAAAACAAACAGTGTTGAGGAGGCAGAAGGGGATTGTGTTCAAGGCTTGAGGTTGACTTCTGTGCTTTCTCACAAGACAGTTTATGTAGGTAGGTTTCAGAAATTTTTGGTACAAAGGCAAACAAACCACAGGGACAGCAGTCAGGGCCCCAAAGATAAGGCAGTGTAGCAGAGTTTGTGCCATGATTTCTTTTGCTGTGTCTCATTAATAATGAAAGAAGTGAATAATATAGTGTAGGCTAATGTCTGGCAGTAGAAGCAGTGGCCTGGATTTGACATGTAGCTGGTAGAAATGAACGAGACTCTGTGCTTCCCCCGCCCCCCATTGTTATTCCAGTTGAATTGAAAACTCCTTTTACTGTCTCCTGCTGTCTCCTGTTCTGTCAATCAGATAGGAGCCTCAAACTAAGCTGCACAAGTTGAGACTTTTTGTCTGGAAAATACTTACACATTCAGAAAATTCATGAATGCTCTGTTCAAGTGTTGAACTTTTTCGTTGTGTCCTTCTGCCCACTCTGTTCTAAAGTGTTTGGAGATCCCACCTTTTCTCTGACCGATCTCTGACAGTGTGATTCATTTTGCCAGGTAGAAGCTGACCTCTGTCTTTGGGATTGAGGATGGAAGTCAGTCTAGGTTTCAGGCAGTGTTACAGAGTTGTGATGGTTTAGCATAGCTTTCAAATGCTCCGTTTGTTTTCTGCTGAGAAAAATTCTTGAAACTACTACTTCAGCACATAACAAATTTCAGTCTTGTTCAGTGTGTGTGTTTTTCCCTCCTAAAAGTTCTCAGCTTTCTCTTTTTTCCTTTTTCTGTAGCATGTTCAGAGGGTGCTTACAGGATGGGGTTTGGAAGATGGGTGATACTTTTTGTCTGCACTGAGACTTTTCAGCCACAGATGTCCTGTCTGCACGCACTCGCAGATTAAATTTCTGTATGTACTGGCAGATTAAATTATTCAGGGTTTGCCAAGTGATGAAGTCTCTAAGCTCAGGTAAAATGAATCAGATGCTATAAACATCCTGCTCCCCTCCTTCCATGCCTTAGTGATGATCTCATTCCTCTATGCAGTGAAATTTAGGATTGTCATAAACAGGAAACATTATCAAAACAACTTGGCTGCACCCACCCTTAGAATTTAAATTATATTTCAAGATCTTTCTTGAACAAAATAGACTATATTTGTGCAAAACTGTAGAGCTCTGATTATATCACTGTATTATAAAAGGACTTATAATATGACAGAAAATCACGACTTTCACAAGAAAAACTGGAAGACATCTAGTTCTAAACTTGGCAGGGTTAGTTAGATAATTGGAGGGCCGGAGGTCAATCTGTTCCCTGCTACACTCTAACAATTATATAATTAAACTGCTTCCGCCTCCCTTTTCCCAAACAAATTTGGCAAAATGCTGTTGCTCTTCAGCATGGAGAATAATACAGGTTATGGACTGTGAATTACCTGCTAATCTCTGTGGAAATAAGGGGGTACCATCTTTGTGAGTCTCTTATCCAGACTTATTAGGGCTCCTTATGTAATGATGATACTTAAGTGTACTTGTGGGCTCATTTTGATGAGGTCTAGGGTTAAAAACCCCCCCACAACACAAAAACCACCACCACCACCAAAAAAAATCCCCCCCACACACCTCTAGTAGCTTTTTAAAAGAGCATTGCATTTGCATTAAGCTAAGTTGTAGCTGCAAATGTATTTTAATTTTCTGTTTGCCATTCTTGTACCTTTGTACCTTTATTTTGTGCCTTTGTGGTAGGCCATGAGGAAAACTTATTGTTGTTCTTGCCACCTGTTTTATATGATACTTTACCGATGCATTTCTGCACAAATCTATCTGTCTGGTCCTTTTTGGGTCAAGGAAAAGCACAACTAGTACAAGCAGGTAGTTTTCAGTTTGGGAGCTGAATGCTGCCCTGAGCAGATTCTGGCATGAGCAACTAGAGGTGATGATGCAGAAGAGATGATGAACCAAGATGGGGAAAGGTAGAGGCTGCTCATCAGAAGCTTAGGCAGGGTCTGCTGCAGACAGCAAAGCTGTTCATTTGATTTTATGTTTTTTGTTTGGTATTTGCTATTGTTAAGCTGCCTGGCTGTTGTGGCTGGAAGCTCTTCTAGTTTCTGTTTTTAAAGGATGAGCAAGAAGCCTGTAGGTAAACCAGAAACCTCAGTGAGATGATCTCGTTTTGCTCCGCTTCTCAGTAATTTTGTTTTCCTTTGCTTGACCTTGTGCTAAAGAGATTTTTTTGGGTTACTGGAGAGGACAAGCAGAGGAGCAGGATTGAGCTGGGATAGCTAATGGATGCACACAGGGTAACTGGTGCTGAACTCGGGGCACTGGTGTGTGCCCTGTCCTGCAGTGTGAGCAGGCTCTCCCTGCCCGTGCTGCTCACCTCGGCTGTAATTACAGCAGGAGATGTCTCGGCAGAGGAAGTTGTTTGTAACCCCACTGCTGCATGTCAGTGCTGTTCACTTGTTACTCATCCAGTACAGCAGGGAGCTCAGGAAGTCCTGGGGTCAAGTGCCCTGCAGCGCAGGCATCCAGCCAGACCAGGTGGTTTGCATTTCTGTGCTCCTTTTCAGAGCAAGCTGGGCTGAGATGGTTATTAAATTTATCACCGACAAAATAGCACAGTTCCTCTTTCTCTCCTGGTGCATCCCAATGAATGTATTCATTCCTGTTAGTCATGCCAATCTCTTAAATCTTTATACATGCATAAGCAAGATTTGACTTGTCATTGAAGTTCAGCAGGTGCATAGATGTTAAAAGGACTGTGTCTTTTGTAGTTTTTTCCTGATCCAGCAATTTGGCCTTTACCAATAGCCTTAGGTTTAAACAGCACAAGATGTAAAAATGAGTTAGTTATGCTGCTATGTTTGTTTTAAGAGTAATTATAAGAAGTGCCTTCAGGTTTCTGGGAACATGTGCTAGCAGAAGTTGCATTTCAGTGGCTTAAAGTGGTACCTGAGTTTTGCAGTGGCTCAGCTGCTGTTCTCAGAAAAAAACCAAAACCCTTAATGAGAGATTTATGGAAGTGCAGTGGATTTTGCTGTTTTTTGGTGTTTGGACTTTGTCTTATCTGCCTCGGGAGACTCTGGCCCTGGGTGTCTACGGAAGGAATACTGGTCAGGGAACTTTCACATCTTTAAAAAGACATATGAAACCTGAGTCTGCATTTAAGGGAGGGCAGCCCTCAGGACCAGTCTGTGGATATTGCCCTGTAGCCAGGGAAGGCAGGGTGTGTCTGGTGCACAACTGGCTGCTCGTGAAGGAGGAGGGAACCTGAGTGCCTAAAGCACCTGCAGAGCTGCTCCTCCCAGCCTGCAGAACAGCAGAACTGGTACATGTGGGAGCAGCCCAAGCGAGTTTTTCTGGCAGGGTCACGGTATGTTGTGCCAGCGATACAATGAAACCACCATACGTAATTTTCCCTTCAATGCTGTATGCTATATATACACTGTACTATGCTATCCTTGCTCTGTTGTGATGCAATAGACATGCAGAGTGATGGGATCCCTAATCCACTGTTAGATGTTATGGTAAATCAAGATCTGTTACTTTCAATATTTGTAAACCAGTACTTTGTATGCAGAAGAAGGGTGTATATTTTATTTTACAGTAAGGTAATTGG
The DNA here is from genome assembly GCA_013399895.1 of Serilophus lunatus. Classification (NCBI taxonomy): domain Eukaryota; kingdom Metazoa; phylum Chordata; class Aves; order Passeriformes; family Eurylaimidae; genus Serilophus; species Serilophus lunatus. Next base: position 2,796,451 of record VXBA01004775.1, on the reverse strand, counting down.
GAATAGTTGACTGCAGCTATCTTTTCTAGTGCAGTTTAAGTATCAGAAAGATATGATACTCAGCTGAAATGTATTTCACCTATTGACTGATCAAATTTGAATACTGGAGAGCCCTTGTTTTAATAGACACAGCTGTTTTCTTGTTTTCACAGAATCAGTTCTCTGGTTTCTGTGGTCAGAAAAACAGTTTTCTCATTCAGTTGCCTTTTTCTACCACTGAAGACATGACAGTGTTTATACCTCAGACTCTCCCTTCAGCCACTGGTGTCACTTTTGTGTGACACCAAGTCCCAGAAGAGACTTGGCAGAAGAAGCCCCAAACATCCTGTTGTCAGCAAACTGTCCCTGTTCCTCCCTGCAAGAACTCTCGTGGATGCAAGACTGCAAGAAACATCTGATAAAGCTGGATACACTTCTAATCCACTGTCCCATTCCTTGTTGTAGTTAGCATCTCAAACTGTAAGGAAGGTGCAAGGATGCTGAAAGAATGTGGATGGAGGATGATCTCCCCATCCAGGATGATTTTCTCATATGCTCCAGTTGTTTGAGTTGGGTTAAGGTATGAAATCTAACTTTGGAGATATTTTTCAAAATATATTTGTGGGATGTATAACATAAATGTGTGTATGTACGTGTGTTTATGTGGAATGTGTGTGCATATGAAATATCTCATATGTTATATATATAAGTTTTGAGTTTTAGATAGAACAAATTTCTTCACCTGAGGAAGCACAGTGAAAGGATCCCAGTAATTACTGGCAGTTTTCAAAGCTGTCTGCCTTTGTCCATGTTGAAAGAGAAGCTGAGTCGTCCACCCCAGCAGAAAGTTACAGGGTAAACTCTGCTTGGCACAATTTTAGTGACTAAGAAACTCATAATTGGCTCCATGTGGGCAGAGGATCTGTCTGTAGTGAGGTGAAAGCTGCATAGCAGACATGGAAAGTCGAGTGGAATGACTAGGTAGGATACAGCATTCACAGATGCTTTGTGCTCTTGTGTGTTGTTGCTCTTCTGAACCCCTGTCAAGTTTGGGAAGTGTTTCTTTTTTAATCCTTCCTCATTGTGCTAAGAGGAGGGTTATTGTGGATGGTAAAGGTTAACATACTTCCTGAGAGACAGATACTTCATTGTTTCCTATACAAATTCAATTGACAGTGGACTCCTAAGTGACATGAAGTAGGATTGGCAAGTTTCAAAGGCACTCAAAATAATTAGCCAAAGCTGAAGTAAATTTTAATAATAATAATGATGATAATTTGTAAAAAGCCAAGCACAATAAATCAAACTCAAAATTTTCTTCTTAGTCATGGTTACCTGATATTGCCATTCTTGAGGCTATTTTGCTGTTAATTAATACTTTGATACTGTTTTTCTTGGGTATGTTAAAATCAGGTACTGCCCTCCTGAGCCAACCTCACAGCTCTTTGGTTTAAATACAAGAAAATTGCAAACAAGTTCTGCCAATTCTTGTTTAAATACCATCCACTTCTATTAATGTAATCACTTTAGTGGTGTGCCTAGTATTACAGGGCTTATGTGAGTATTTCTTCATATTTAAAAATATATTGATCCTTTCTTTATCACAAAAGGGAAACAGCATGACTTCCAGAATAAAAGTTGACTTCTTTATTCATGTTTACTTTCCTTTAACTCTGGAAAACTCAAGCCTTTCATTTGAGACTTTGAAGATGTTTTCTGTCTGTGTTGTAAACTTCGTTCTTGCTTCAAAGCACACTTGCAATTTGTAGGCTTGTATTGCCTAGGGAGTTGCTGGGAGCCCTTGCTTGCTGGGTTGAGATAAATGCACAGAGAAGTTCAAATACTTCCTCTAATTTTTAATTTCACCAGAACCAAGGTTTGTTGGTTTTTTTCCTGCAAACAGAACCCGAGCTCTCACTTCATCCCTTCCTTTCCTCTTTTCTCCCCTCTATGTCTGACTTCATTCCTTTTTCTTTTTAAAGTGCTGGTGAGTAAAAACACAAAGGTAAGTAAATGGCCATTAACAGTTGCAGGAGCATTAATCTTTCATCAGGTAAAAACCTCCTCATCCTCGTTGTCATGGTGAACGTGCCACTGGCTCCCCCCAGGCTGTGGTGCCGATGCTGCATCTCTCCTGCACTGTGACAGTCACTGGTGGCCAGAGGTGGCCTCTGTGGGTGCCTAGGGCTGTTGGTATTCACCCCCTACTCTTCTTGTAGACACAGACTACACAGAAACAGGCAAAAGCTAAGCAGTTACCAAGCCTTTCTTCCAAATGTTAATGAAAACCAGCTCAACTAGCAAGGTATTAGATTCATTTTGTAAGTATTTCCATCTTCAGCTTAACAGGCAAATGCTTATTAGTTAAAAACTTTGCCAATGCCTGAAGGAGCAGTGTGAGTGAGCAGACTTTAAGGTCCTGAATGAAGGAAGCCCAGTTCCAAGGCATCAACTAAATGAAGCTGCCTAAGGACTAGAGGTGAAGGAAAGGGACTGTGGGGAAGCGTTTCTTTCAATAAGCAAGGGATAAAACCCAGACCTGTGCCATGGGTTTCTACATCCCTTCTGGGAGGGAAAGGCACTTTTGTTTTGCTCTCCTGTGTTTTTTGACATCATTTGGAAGAGCTGAAATCCAGACCATGACCTTTGGATCGCCACCTACCCTGGGCCAGTCAGGTGTGTCACGGTGGGAACTCAGCAGATCTGCCAGCTTGTCGTCACAGGTGTCCTGGCATTGCTTCCCAGGCTGGACTTTTTTTGGGATGGAGGCAATGCTGGATGTAGGTGTGCACACGTCCTTCCCACAGCCAGCGTCAGCCTTGGTGAAAGGGGGAGGAAGTGGAAAAAACCAACCTAGCAGGATGTTTGCAATCCCCAGTTTGAAATATCCACCCTGTTAGATAACACTCCATTACTTGCAGGGGAATTGGATGCTGTCTCTTCTCGCTGTGACATCTCAGTGAAATGCTGAATTATTTTTGGCCGTGCCATGTAATGGATGATAGTCTCACAGTCCAGCTCTTCACAGTCCTTCTGGTGACATGCAGGAAGGGCATTTTGTCCTTCAGGTCCTTTGTTTCCCTGTTGAGCAGCAGGGATAGAAGTGGGTGTGCGTTAGGGGTCATTGAGAGTCTGTGCACGGTGTAGGAAACAGGAGCTGATGGAAACTAGCATGAGGAATTGCTATGGAAAAGCTTAAACTATGGAGAAATTTAATGAACGTAGTTATATCATGACACATTATTTATTAGATTGAAACTTCCATTTTTGCCAGAACACATTGCAAAGCAACAAAATGCTGTTTTAAAGACTTGTTTTGAAATTGCTGCTGGGATGTAAAGCTCCTGTGTTTGTTGGGAGAGGGGAAAAACTAAACTGCAAACCCAAGCATATCCCTCTGCAAAGGCTACAAAGCTTCATTTTCTTAAAATGTATTCTTCTGGGTTTAACTTGAAGCAGTGATTAATGCTTATTGTTAAACACAGAAATTGGAGGACTTACAAACTTTAGAGTAATGATTTTTTTTCCCTCAGATTGTATCTCGAAAAACATGGAAGCTTTGCTATGTGAAGAGTTCATAGATGTCTTTAGGATTTGCTTTAAAGAAAGTTAGTCTTTCTCCAGACAGCTTCATGCTGTCAAATAGCCTCCCCATGTAGGCTGTGATAGTATCAAAGAGTGCTTTATTTTTGCCTCCTTCATGACCTCCAAAGGGAAGAAACAGAAGAATATTAACCTTTTCATATGCGCATGTTTGAAATTATAAATTTAAAAAGCCATGAATGTACTTCTGTAAAAATCTCTTCCCAGCTGGGTTCCCATAGACCATCTCATTTCAAAACACTCTTGCTGTTTATGATGCGTTTTTTGGCTAGTTGCCATTGCTTGCTGTTTATCAGCATCCTGATGTTTTGGGTGGAGGAAATACTCATGCTTTTTTGCTACATATAATCAAGTTTAGCATAGCTTAATTTACTACTTTTTCTGCTTTGTTTCGTTTTTGATGATGGAGACCTGCAGACATTTTTTTGGTGTGCCAGGTCTACTGAGGGAATTTATGAACATGTCTTTTGTATTCCCTGGGTACTGTCTTACTGAGCTGGGTTACTGTCTACTGAGCTGCAATCTACCCTGGCATTAATGAAATTTTAAAATTTAAGACCAGCTCTTTTTTTCTCCATGTGTGTAAACTGAGAGACAGAGATTAAAAATTTAAAATTTCAGTTTCTGAAGGAAAACAGAACAAATGTATGTGATCAAGTGACATAGGGGTAAGGCTTAATTTATTAAAAAATTGCTTTAGCAAGCTTTCAGGGATAGGTTCCTTTGTGTGTAACATATCTTACATGCACAAAATACTTTTTCCAAGATAGTGATTGTTAAATTCTTACAAAAAGCTACTTCATCCAGCACAAAGAAGGGCAGCCTTTCACGTGTCTGAAGTGGGTTGGAGATCCCGACAGCAAATGGTAAAGTAAACTGCCTGACTTGATTATCTTGATGAATGTCAATGTCTCTCATCTTTAAATATTTTATGGTTGTCTATTGTATGAGTCAAATAATCTGTTTGGCCTCCTTAGAAATGTGACGGTTTTTAATAGTACAGCTACCAGAGTAAAAAAATACCTGAAAAAACTGCTTTGTGCCTTTTCCTGGTCCATTTCTGTAGTTGGAACAGAAAGTAAGTAAGCCTGTGGTGTGTCAAAATATTTGTTAAGGGCTCTTTGGATATCTGAAGAAATCTCTGATGAAAATATCTCTTGAAGATATACTGAAATGCAAGAGTCGTTTGTAAAGATTTTAGGAGCTGACCTTCTAAGTTGATACTGTTCATGCCGGTTTTGGATGTGAGCTGCTCTGAAACAAAATGAATATTACTCTTGTAATTTGACACACACAAACCATGATCATTCTTTTCTTACATCCTAGTATAGCATCATGATGTCTTTGGGGTGGGGTTACCTAACATGTAGTTTGTAATGGAAATTCTCATCCTCTTCTTGCCACCCCCTTAGATAATTTGTCACCTCCTTCCTCCACCCAAAATGTTTTGCTAATAATTTGAAGCAAACTGGTAATTGCAAGTAGATGTGACTATATTGCAGCATATCCTTCCTTTTATGCCAACCAAGCTGCAATGGCAGGAAGCAACTTTAAGACCTTCAGAAGAAAATACAAATCCTGGCTATGGTACATCTTATTTTTTTTCAGGTCTGAAGTGGTCGCTGGTGGAAAGTGACTCTGTGCTGTCAAACAAGAAGTGGTGGCAAAACATTTAGAAATGACTGTGTCTTTCCTACTGCTGTTTCCAGAATAATGAAGTGATGGAGCCGCCTCATGAACCTGACTTTGAACATTGACGTGTCTTGTTTATCTTTAACATTTTCTTCAAGCAGCTGAAGCTTACTGAGCCATTGAACTTCTGGAGACCCGTATTCCTCTGGAGATGTTTGCTTGAATTCTTACCTGACACCAACATATTGCTCTACTCTGTGGTTTTTTTGCTCTTTCACAAAAGACTTGTGTTGTCATTTAGGTCGTCTCTCTTTTATCACCTCAGAATCAGGAAGTTATTTTGTATTTCAGCAATAATTTTTGTTGTGTTTTTTGAATTTATTTAGAAGGAAATAAGTAAAACAGCTGTCAGGCAAGGGTCTACATCAATGATTTTTTCTTTCTTTTGTAATAATGTCCTAGCTAGTTGTTCCTGCACAAAAGTCTGTGTAAATGTAGTTGTGGCTGACTTTTTCATGTTGTTTTGTTGAGAAAGCAATAGATTTTTCTTTATTTTAGAGAAAACAGACAAACAAATACTGACAGTTTGTTATATCGTGCCCTCATAGTGAATTAGGCTGTTACTGTGCCAGCTGATGCTGAAATACAAAACACCACAAGAGCTTCTTCCAGCAGAACATGCTCGTTGTTCCCTGGAGAGGAGTGAGCTGTTGTGAGAGAGGCAGGAGGTGCAGGGCTGATACCTCTCGCTCTCTTTGCTGTGTTACAAGTGCCTGTGTCCTCCTGCAGGTCCCTTGGGTTGCCTCAGTGGAGGATGGTGTAAAAAGATCTGTGACAGCATTGCTCCTCTGTGGCTCAACTCAGGAAGCAATTAACTTGGATCCGGGCTGGGCTGTATCCGACTACACAGTGCCTCTTTTTGTTCCCCTGTAGCTGCAATCATATGAGTGTGGTGTGGCTAAAATTGCTTGCCTGTGGAATGGGAAATGCTTTTCGTTTCCCCCTTTTTATGTGTACAGAAAACCATGATTTGTTCAGGTTCTGATCTCCATGTCTTGGAAGTGTGGCTTGAGATAACCCTGCAGCCTGTAGGTCCTCCTGTTGATGGTGGGCTCTGCTTTTGCCCCTTCTGGGACACTGCCCTGCCCTCACCTCCCTGTCTCCCTGCCTGCAGAAAGGGGAGAAGGCTCTCAGACCTTTGCTGTTTGTACGGGTGAATGGCAGTGCTGCAGTGTGGTCTCCGCTTCCCTTCTCCCTGGTCATTGTTTATGCTGAGCCTTAGATAAGATGAGTATCTTCTGTTTTTCCTGTAGATAATAATAACAGCCTGTCTCTACCAATACAGGATTAGGTTCTTCTTTCAGGAAGACGTGGGAAGAAAAAAATGAACATGGACTTGGTGAAACATGTGTGACAGAAAAGGTCTGAGGGCAGGGGAAACGGCAGGCTGCACTCTAGATGGGAATGCAGAATTGCTTTGCTGAGCAGTGGTGTCCTTGGAGAACCTCTCTGCCTCAGCCATGTCAGCCATGGCTTGCTTGTTTGTCACCCAGCGAGATCGCTTCAATGTCAGCATTTTCCCTTCATGAAAATACTGTCTTGCTGCTTAATGGCAAAAAGCAGTTGTCATGTTGCTGATAACTGTGATGAATAACAAATATAGGTGTTGCTGTATTGGGTTAGTGGGTTTCCTGCACTGATCTGATCAGTCTTTGGCATCTTATTCCTGTTAAGATTTTGTTCTGAGAGGGGCATCTGCACAATCCTGATTGTGTTGCACGAAAAAATCAATTTGCTGATGATTTTGAGGCATGGTTTAAAGCTCAGAATATCTTTTCTTATAGTAATAAAACATGGGATGTGTGCCAAACTTGTAGGGTGAGGTTTACCTTGCTTTTTCTTCAGATGCTGCATTTTCATAATTTCTTGTTATCTTCTGGAAGAGATTGTCTCTTATTCTCTAAGGAGTACATGATAATTAAGTATGTTATATGCCCATATGCTTTTCTCTTCTGCTTACATTTATTAACTTTTTTTGCTGTCCTAGAGTCTGTGAGTATTTTGCAGTGCCAAAATATCAAGGCTCCCAGCACGCATAAGCAGGATAAATTGTTCATCATCAATGCAACTTGGAGATGCTTTTGGCAGCACTCTTACATGGGGGTGAAGCTGTCCTAAAGTCTGTGTGGGTTTCTGTTTGTGTCCTGACCCTGCAAACAGGCTTGCTCTAGTTGTGCTGTTTGTCTTGACTGAAAGGTTATCTAGTGCAAAGGATACTCTAGCTGTCTGGGTTGTAACAGATACCTGCCTTCAGCATCCCCTGTTTTCAGTTTGTTCTGGTGTCATCCGAGACATTGTGATCCTGTGTTTGAAATGGGAGGGGAGGAAAAAATCCCTCTTTGAGCCTTTTAGATAGACATAAGGAAAAGCTGCAGGAGGCCTCATGGTTTTAAGATCTGAGTGCTGTCATCTAGAAGGCAGCTGTGTCTTTAAGAAAAAACGAAGTATTTATATTTGGTGTCTATCTGAAATCATGTTTACCCTACAGTGTTTATTAAACCTGAGTTAATTTTCCTCCTGTCTTTCCTATGGCTGCAGGCGCTTTGCCAGTAAGGCATTATAATAACCGCTAGTCCAAGGCAGTGCAGGCCACACGCCAGTTTCCCATTCCTGCTCCGTGGGCTGGCCTGGAGACCTGCTGCCTGGCAGTGCCACACTGCTCCTGCCCACACTGCCCTGGGGCTGTGGCCAGCGAAGCCCCAGCTCTGGTGATCCCTGCTGCAGCAGCCCAGCCTGCCCCGGAGAGTCTCAGCCTTGCAACTGAGCACTCTTGTTTAAAAATAATAATTATGAAGCCTTAATTATTCTGTCTCTCTCCTGCCGCCCTTCTTCATTACTCTGAAGGGTTCTTGAAATACAGAATTAGCATCATGCTTTTACACAGCGGTCTTGCACTTTTTAAAAAAAAAACAAAGATTGCTGTGTCTGTTATCTTTTATTTTGCGTGATGACCGTGACTCTTTCGAGTCCTGTGATGTTTTTGTCAGGGCTATCTTGGCTGAGGTGAGTGCTATGAGTCACGCAGCTCTCTTGGCATTGGCTTTTCATCTGGTCTTCCTCAGTAACCCACGCGTCCAGTCTGAGATGATGGGCTTATTGAAACAATACTTTGAGGCAGAATTTGCTGTTGGTTCAGGTCTGAATTCTTAACTGTGCTTGAGTGCTCACAAATATAATTTTGAGAGAAACTTCTGTATCTGAGATGCATGTGTTTGGCAAGTTTGGAAAAAGTTGTCTCAGTCTGAGCTGCCCACAGAGGTGGATTACCTGAGGGAGATCCAAGGGGTTGGATGCTTGACATACCCAACATATGCAAACAGTAGAAAGGTTCTCAGTAGGTGTGTGTGGCTGTCTGAACAGCACAGATATCTATAGTGATATAGTTGGCTTCTGTTGCATGTCTTCTGGCACTCTTGCATTTTGCTGGCATTCTGGGGCACAGTTCCTTTGGCTCCTTTGGTTTTTCTATCACTTATCCCAGGGGTTCTCTTGTAGCTCCGAAAAGCATCCAAATAAAACTTTAAAGACCTGCAAGTCTAGTGAGTACAAGAATTGATCTTGGCCCAGCTGTAAATCGAAGATCTGGGCTGTGAAGTTTAAGTTTTTCAGGAGGAAAGCTGTGTTTCTGGAAAAGTGAAATGGAAGGTTTTTCCTGCAAGTTAAAACTACTGGCTCAGCTGTCTGGGCCTAGGACTGCTCCTATGGAATGGGGTGAACATGGACAGTGCATGTACCCACATATATATCCAGATATCAGTTACAACATACATGTAATATCCTGTTTACACAAGAAGTTTCTGTTAACATGTCAGTTCAAAGCACGTGGAGATTTTCTGCTTTTTAAATTTCTATTTTGGCCTCCTACTATAGGCAAAGTCATACCAGTTAAATCAATTCATATCAGATTTAGTGCTGCCATATTTTAGTTTGTTCAAGACTAAAATCAAAAGTAAAAAACCAAACAAAACCATTTAAAATTCTTCAGTTCCTTCTAGTCTTCATTATGATGTTTTTGTTTATGCAGTCACATCAGCAAAACTACATGTGGAATATAATTTTCTTTCTCCCTCAGCTGAATGGTTCATACATAAGAGATTATTGTCTTCAGTGCCTTACAACATTTTAATGCTCAACAGAGCATATTCTCGGAGTGTTTGTAAGAGATGAGTAAATAAGAACCATCTTTTCTGTAGATAAAAATTTATTTCTTCTCGATCTACTACTCTCTGCTGCTTTATTTGTTTAGGTGTTTCATATGGGAAAAATCTGGTTATATTCAGTTACCACCTAGGACAATTGCACAATTCCTTGAAAATGAGATTAGTGCTCAGGAGCAATGCCAGAGATCTGAGATCTTGGCCTATAAAGTCACCTAAGCAAAAGATGCTTGCGTCTAGATGTGGTTTGCATTGGGTATAGACATACAGAGACAGCACAATTGTTGTTTCTCATTTTCCTCATTTTGCTTTTCTAGTAAATTAAGCTCTGTTTTGGGTTGAACTTTCTAAGAAGGAACGTTCTTTTTTGGGATATGGATGCTGATCCAGGTCACTGGGTAACCCTCATGATAGGTTTGTCTGCCCTTTATATGGGCTGGATGCAAGCTGGATCTGACAGGGAAGAGCTCAGTGTCCTGTAACATCTTTTCACAGATTATTCTGAGTTGGAAGGGACCCACAAAGATCAAGTCCAGCTCTTAAATGAATGGCCTGTACAGGGATCAAATCCATAACCTTGGTGTTACTGTGTCTTCTTTATTACTTTCTGAAAATTAATTTCCATCACTTACAAAAATGCGCTTCATGTGGTTTATTTTGTCCAGACTTTATGCCTGTATGGAGACGAGAATGTAAACTGCCACTCAGGGTTTTGTTGCCTTTCATGCAGTATGTGCTGGGTATTTTCCCTTTGGGGTTAAACTGTGAAGCCTGGTGAAGCTGAAGTTCAGTGGGCTGGGGCTTTTGCTTTCGTGAGATGTGTGTCCTTTGAGGGTACTGCTGCTGTCTGGTCTTTCAGAATGCTGTTTGCATAGCTCTCCCCCAGCCTCCTTCCCTTGGACCTTCTTGGAGATCTAAAAAAGGGCAGGAGTTGCTGACATTGAAGAAAATTAGATAATCACAGAAAAGAAATGTTGTTCCAAAGTGCAGACAGCCCTGAGCTAGGTCAGCAGTCATCCTTAGAGCTTCAACTCCTCCAGGTACTTGAGGAAATCATTATAAGAAATCTGTATATAGTTCACTCCATATATGGTGGGGGTTTTTAAGCAATCAAAGTAATAAAATGTTGTTGTTTTTTTAATGAAAGCAGAGCTCTTAATCTTGCTTTCTCTTGGACCTTAGTCCTTGAAAATCTTTTAAGTTCCCTGCCAAAGTGTTTTTCCCCTTTTGCAAAGCTAAACTCCGAATGCAAAGTTGAATCAGTGTCCCTCTGTGTTGATTTTCAAAGCATGAACACCAATCCAGCACAGTGCATTTTAAGCACTCTACATTCGTCAGTTTTTCTCATCATTCATTTTGGCTGAGTTGAACCCTTGCAAGGGAGGAATTTTTTGCCCTGTGTAAGGGCTCTGATGGACAAGTTCTGGCAGGTTTGATTCCAGTGTAAGGAATTCCTCCCTTTCAGGTAACAGGTTTGTGGCTTGCCTTAAATATTTTTCCAGTGTTTTTTGTCCCAGGACTGGTGAGAACAGAAAGGATGGCTTGCCAGAGCTGCTGTCACTCTAGCAATAGCTTGTCCCTGCTGGCACAGCCCAACCAAAGTGCCAGTAAGGTTTCACGTTAGCAGTGAACTGATGCATTGTCTGGCTGGAAAGGGATGGTCCTGGGCCCTTGTTTGCTCCTTGCCCTGCATTCCTATCTCATTCTACACACCAGTGCATTTGCTGGGCTGCTCATTGAGCTTCCAAGACTCACACCAGCAGAGAAATACTCGCTGCCTCTTGGAGAGTAGGATTGAGCTCCCTAGAATTGTGTTCCTTGAACCACATGAGTGTCAGAGGAGTCTGTAGGGCAGCTGGAGCAGGTTTGGTAGGAAGGGAGATGGTCCCTTTTCCCGGGACAGCTCAGCTGCTGGTGGCTGAGAGACTGCAGATGTGGTGTGTGCCTTTTTCTGGTGTCTCTGCTGCTGGAGGGGTGCTTGGGAACATCAGCACCTTAAGCTGTCACAGTTCTCCCCTGACCATGGCTTGCCAGAGCCCAAAGGCAAAGTGAGGTTTTGACCTGGAAAACAAAATACAAAAAGACTTCAGCAGTTCAGATCTCCAGAACAGAGGCGGTGCCTAAATTGCAAGTTTATCTTTTTCAAGTCCATGAAAGTTGAGGTGACTGAACTTTCATAACAGCCTGAGTAGTGCATTGACTGTGACCTGACATCTCCCAATTCGGAGTGGTGGCCTGTAGGCTCTCTGCTTCAACTTCTGGAAAGCACAGGTAGAAAGATTCAAAGCTGTGCATTCTTCAGGCTACTAACTGGAAGATATTGATGGATAACAAAACCTCACAGTATTTCCTAGAGAAGACTTGTTTAAAAATTCAGTTAATATTATATGTTATCAAAAGATTTATATGACAGTATCGAGTTTAAATGTCAAAAAACTATTTAACAGTAAATGAAAAAAAAATTACAAAAAATCTGAGCTATAACTCATGCTTTATGAAGCAAAGCAGCTACCTCCTGCCTAGTTTAGAAAGAAACTTCCTCTGTAGATAGGGTTTGATGAAAAACATGTCTTTACAAGATCTAGAAAAAAAAGGAGTTAGAAGTTTGGTATACTCACAATAAGCAAAGGCAGTAACAGAAGACTGATGGTAAAAAATTTTTGCAGGAAGAAACAGCCTCACCAGTGACTGCAGCAGAGAAAAACAGGTGCAGAAAACAGCACTGCAAACCAGACAAAACTAAGGGAGAGAACATGTATGTTACATAGCTGTCACAGCTGGGGAGAACTAGTGGAAATATGTAGGAAATACATAATTTTTATGCAGCAGGTTTTACAATAAATTTGCCTGGTTTTTAATAACTGAAATGTCTTGTTTGCCCTGGACGAAAATGAAGTGAAACTTGGGTAACAGTGGCAACAGCTTTATCAACACTTACCACTCAGATTCCACACAGACATTGTAAAAAAAAAAAAGCATTAACCCTTTCTTGTGCTCTTATGAAGTAGAAGAGTTTGCATTCGGGAAGAATTGCAATTTTTATACTGGAACAGCAAAGACTACAGTTCTAGTCTCTGACCCAGTGCACAAGTGATGGGGCCAGGTAATGTTTCTGATACGGTTAAGTGGACTATGGATTCTGCCTCCAAATCCAGCACGTAACTTAGATAGTCACTGGTATCATATGGGTGAAGCTGGGATGTGTTCAACTTAAATTTATTGTCTTGCTTTTATTGCATCTTATTAAAGTGTGACTGGCTCCTGATACTTTCTAAACGGTTTCCTCTTCATGTTGTTAAGTTTTACCCCTACTTAGCTCATTTTCTTCTTGAGGGCTTATTACCAAGTTCTTCATTCAGTGACATCGTTGCCCTTTTTTAATCAACCTCCTAGAATTTAACATAAAATGTTGTGTATAAGGATGAGATCATTATTACTTCATTCTTTTCACTGTAGTAATTTTTATATTACAGTGAAGACCCTGATTAAACATTTATCTGGAAAAAGCCATGATGAAAAGAAAATGTAATTAAATATAGGAACTAAATATTGAACTCCTGACTTGAGGCTGAACTGATAAATGAAATTAAATTTACATGGAGGAAAAAATGCATTGTGGAACTCATCCAGTACTGCATTTTAATGTTTTACTCAACTAAATCTACAAAGCAAGCTGTATATATCAACTACAACAACTGATAATTTTTGAAGGTCTTATTTAGAATCCACTTAACTGTAATTGTGTAATAATAGAGTTCCTTGGTCTTTGAAAAAAGAAAAAGAAAAGAATCATCTGCATTTGAAATTCAGGCAGCTCTGCTGAAGAGCTGGGCATGGCACAGTTTGGTTTTCCTAGGCAGATTTCAAAAACAAAGCAAACAAAAAGCAGCCAAGCATTATACTTTATAAACAAGATTACTGAAGACAAATCAGCCTGTGTCCCTGATATAAATTCAGATGTTGGAGAGGGCTTGCTGTTGAAGGCTGTGTATATCTGCCCTCTCTGCATGTGTGTTCAGACTTCTTGGCGTTCACTGTCACTGAAACAGGAAGACAGAATTGACTTTCCTGTTGGACTAATTATAGTTCTTTAAAGAGATTAATTAACCCTTACTTCCCTACTGAGGGACTTTATCAGTGAATCCCATGTCAGAAGGAGGCTGCAGAGAGTTACTTGCTGCTTGGGATTGCTTTCATGGCTCAGCAGTGGCCGTGCAATGATGCTTACAGCCAGAGTCTTGTGTTGGGCAGATGTCCCTGTGACCAAACTGTGTGTACAATGTAGTGCTTCCAGAATTACACTCTGAGCCTGGAAATACTGTGGAATCCATAGCTGGAAGTGGATTTTGACAATTCTGTGAGGTACAGCTGCAAAAACAACCTATAGTTAAAAACTTTTGGAAACTAAATTCAATTCCTGTTTCATACTTTCCACAAAGTGCTTTTCATGTTCTGTACCTGTAACATGGTAAAATTACCTATTTCTTTCCTTCCTTTCTTTCTTCTTCTGCATGTCTGAAAAATGGTTGGTTGTTTCTCTGGTGTGGTGCTATCTGGTTAGATATTGTCCTCTGGGGACGTTGGGCAGCTGACAGCCATGGTAATTGGAACCTGAGAGACAGACCCTGCAAAGTGTGGGTGTTAGGGATGCAGACCAGCTTGCTGCTCTGCTGCTTTTTCTGAGCAGTCCCATGGGGAGAAGGGGTGGGGAGGATAATTTTCCCCCTAGCAGTATGTTAATTATTGTGCCATCTGTGTGACTGAGGACGTTGGTGGGATTTTTGGTGTGATACAAGACAACAGTGTGCTAGAAAGGGAACAATCACTAATCCAGTGCTTTTCCTTGATATGAGTGTGGTTTTCAGTCACTTGATGTGTTTTCTCTCTGGAAATCTTTGTGTGCAGTTGGTGCTCTGATGGACAGCCTTTAAGTATATACACTTGCATCTTTGGTTTTGCAGCCAGATTGAGAGCTAGGTAGCATTTTTTCGACAGCATACATACATACATAACTTGGTTTTGTGGCACCTACCTTGGAAAGGAGCTGAAACTGATGTTCCCAGTCACTTCCCTTACTTCCATCTGAGAAAGAAGACAACTGGGAGTGCGAATGAGCAAGTCATCAGAGAGCAAGCACAAACAAGGCTTCTGAAATATTTGCTTTTGAATAAATGGTGTGAATGCAGATGTGACCCCAGTGCTGTGATGCCATTCCAGCTTGTGAATGCCTGGTTCTCTATTCACGTAAATGCCTTTTGTGGGTGGAAGAGGATGAAGAGAAGAGCACAAACATTTTTTCCGAGCTTCTCATAATTCTATTGGTTAAGGTGCTGGGAGTTCATTTACAGATCTTATCACCAATTCCTCTATAAATACCAATTAACTTAGGAAATTTAATAATGCTGTCACTCAACAAAAAGTACTGGAGAAATACCTTCAGTACTTTGCAAATGTGGAAAGCACAAAACCCGAAAATGCCGGAAAGGAGAACAAGTCCTGTAACAATTTTGCATGTGCTTCTCTGTGCTCATTTCTTAGCCTGTAAAGTTGGGATCCACCTTTATGAAGGGCTTTGAGAGACAAGAAAGTGTTGCTCTCCAATTGCACAGTGTGGTGGCTCTGAGCCTCAGTTTGGAAGAGGGAGATGGGGCAGTTCAGGTAGCTCCTGCTGAGATGTTCAACTAGTAAAAAGAAGATCTTAAGTGAGCAGTGAGTATTCAGACCTACTCAGCAGTACAGGCCAGTAGGTCTGTGACTGGAGGGCCCAGGGACAAACAAGTCATGTGTGACTTTCGGTGTGAGGAGATGTGTTTGGAGCACCTGCAAATTTGAGATACCCTGTAGGTGTATTTTTTTGTCATGTGCAGTTCTCACAGTGTTCTGCTGCCTGTCTAGCTTGCTCACAAAGTGCAATGAGTGCTTTATTTAGTTTGAAGGCAACAGTGCACACATTTACGAGCACCAATATGACTTTTGCTGCTTTTCAAGATGAGCAGTGGAAATGAGTGAGAGCAGTGTATATCTGTGCCTTGATGAGCCAAGCCCTGGGGATGGACAGCCTGGGGGGAAGTGCCTCCTGTCTCCTCTGCTCAACTGATGTAGCAGCACGTGCTGTGTGTAAAACACAGCCTGAGACACCTGCAATGGCTTTGGCAGAAGAAAATGTCAGAAGCATTAATCTGTCCATTTCTTCTGATTTATGAATTTCCCTGTAGTCATCAGCATCACCTTAGTGGAGGTTCGTAAATGCAACATTTCATTTGCCTGTCACCTTTAATCAGTTTTAGGTAATACAGTTCTGGTTTGCTATAAACCAGCAAAGTTATCCCCTTATAGGCTTCAGAAACCTCCGGTTTGTTCAGTGTAGGGTGTTTTTCCCCCATCATGCAAACAGACTTGTCATTTATTCATTTATCCAGAATCTTAAGTACACTTTACACGTATGTGGTGTTTGAGCAACATTATTTGTGAGAAACTCTTAGGAGAAATTTATGTTAGAACTGGCTTTCTGACCACAAGAAGAAAATTTCTTACCACTTGATTTAAAAAAAAATAGCACAAATTAAACTCCAAGTGGAGGTGTGCATCACTATCATAGGGCAACCTTCAGGCATTACTTGAAGACTGTAATTCAGAGTATAATTCTTGAGTCTTTAGAAGCACAGATTTAAAATCACTATGGAGTGGTTTGAAGTGAAGTGATAATTCTGGGCAGTGGATACCGTTGTTTTTGTAAATCCATCCTTGGTACCTTCAGTAATCCATTCTCGAGTTTGCTCCTGTTTAAAGCAATATGATCTTTAATATATCCATTTCTTAATCTCTTTTTCATTATGTTGTTTCTGAATTTCCTGTTGAGGCTTGTGGGAACAGCACCATGGATTGTACCTGTGGCAGGAAAACTGCTTCACCTTCACAATAGGCCATGAAATTATTTTTTTTTTTTTAAGATGACATATGTGACAGCTCTTCATCAAGGCATGAAAATGGAGTCATTCATGATAACAACCAGAGAGCATCTCACTGTCTGCCCAGAGTCATAGTGCGCTGATGCTGCTGGCACATGTAATGGTGACAATTAATAAGCACACATTCAGTAAGCAGGACAGGTCCAAGTTCAGTTTATACACATGGTGAGATTTCCTTACACGCTGCATTTCAGGATTTGTTTTCCAGTAGCCCTAAATCTGGCTATTCTACTTTTTAGAAACAAATCTAATCCTTCCTGTGTAATTAAAACATCCCCTAACTTGTTGCAGTGGGCAAGTAGTCTATCCTTTATTTTCTCGGTTAATGCTGCTCTCTCATATACAAAGGATGAATATTTGCCACTGATTTATCTTTAGCAACATTGATTGTTTCCTGCAAAATCATACTTTCCTGGGTCTCTTCCTCTCCCATGCTATCCTAGCCTTTAGAAAGCTTAGCAGGAAAGATGAATTTGACATCCAGTGAAGCAATTCTTTATTGTGAGGGTGGTGAGGCTGGAACAGGTTGTCCAGAGAAACTGTGGATGCCCCATCCCTGGGAGTGTTCAGTGCCAGGTTGGAGGGGGCTTTGAGCAACCTGTAATTCTAAATTAATTGCCAGGAGAGAAAGAGAAAGGAGTTGATTGGTAAGAAAGGGTTAGCCGGTTGTGAAGACGGAAAAATGCAGGATTTGCACAGCAAAGGGTACGTTGGTTTGGGATTGAAGGTAACTGCACATACCCAGCCTGAGTCAAATGTGGCTGGAGGCTGATTAGTGACGTCCAGCTGTGATTTACTTCCCTCTTTATCTCTGTTAAACACTGCTTAGCAAACTCAGGGTGCATTGCAGCCAATTTATGCTCTCTTAGTACAGAAAGTTGAATGAAAGCTGGACTGAGACAGCGCTCTGGTGCAAAGCTGCAAAAGGGCTGGCATGTTATCAATTGTTACTTCCTACAAGAGCAAGCTGTGTTGTGTGGTTCCATTATCTGAAACTGAGCGGGCTGGTGGGGTTGGGTACAGACATTTAAAAACATGATTTGTGTTTTTCTTTCTTCACAGAATTCAGCCTGAAGTATTTTCTGGGGCTTTTCTCAGAATCTGTCAGTGCAGCAAGTTAACTAGCGGCAGCTTTGTAGCAGAGAACAGAAATTTAGCAGGATGACACTAATACCTTTATAAGATGACCTTGATTAGAAATGTCTTATTCTTGGTTTTTAGAATTCTGTTCAAATATTTCATATGACTTGGAGCTGTTTTTTTCCTGCAGAGACAGAAATAAAATTCAAGGGATAGATACTTAAAATGCTTCTAAGACCCAAACAATTTCAGAGTGAGAGGAACTGGTGTTAGAATACATCAGAAACATGCAGTCTGCCTGCGTGGTCTACATACTGCTATGGCATGGATAGGGATGAGAGATTTCCTGTGTTTCATCTGGCTGCTTATGGGTCTATGGATTTCAACTTCTGATTTTACAGGAAAAAGCAGGAGCTGCCATGGGTGGCTTATCCTCACCAGGAAGAATTGGCTGCTTTTCCCTCCCCTCTCTGGTTATTTCCTCAAGATTATGCTTGTGTTTAAAGAGCCTCAAATATTCTGTACAGGCATCTCAATGAGATGGAGAAGGGCATATCCACCTTTTTTGTTAATTTTCCCATGGCTTAAAGCTCTCTGCCAACCATCCTTTTAGCTCAGTGCATTGGGACTGAATTCCCCTTGGACAAGTCCCATCTACAGTGTAGTTTTAGTTGGTCTGTGAGACTTTGCAGATGGCATAGAGAAACTCATCTGCTCATCTCACCTCACAGGAGAAGGGATTCTGGACCCTACATAAAGTGGCTGCAAGCAGAAGAGTCCTAGACATCCCCATGCAAAACTGAGTGAAAGCAGTTCAACAGGGTTTTGGGAACATGCTACTTCCTTTTTTAGTTTCCTTTTTTAATTTTTTTTTTAACTCCTTGAATCATGGTGAATTAAGATGGTGAGACAGCACAACCTTTCCTACTCCTCTGAAAACTTTTCCATTCCTCTGAAAGATGAGCAGCTTCATATGCTTGGGGTTTTAAAAGCACCAAGCATTGCTATCATTCTCTTAGCTCAGTTTAAAAGATTTTCCTACCAACTTAAAAGCAAACAGCATTAGGTGGCCCTTAAATACATTTTGTTTGTGGCATTCTAAAAAATTGAAGGTCTGTGATACAGCAATACCATGTTTTTCTACATGCTCTTCTGAAGTGTTGCGCAGCCAGTGAGTGGTGAGCTACACATACCAGTGTAAACAAGTCATCACAGAAAGAGAGGTACAGGTCGCCATGAAAAGCCAGCGAGAGCTTCTCAAGGACTAAGAGGAGGAGGCTGTGAGAGGCAGAGAGATTTGCTTTGTTTAGCAGATCAGAGGGGCAGGGTGACCTGAGAATGGATAAACCAGACAGCAAAATAGGACAGTGGGTTTACCAAACCAGTTCCTGGTAAAAGGGATGAGCAGGTAAAGAGCTAAGCCTAGGCCTGGCTTAGATGCTCTCACCAGCTTCTGATGCATTACTTGAGTCACTTGTAAAAAATCTATGAAAATGGATGGAGATGGTTACTAATTTAGTTTCATAGACTCTTTTGTCATTTACATGGGATTTAGAAGGAAAACTATAAGGTCAACACCCACTTCTTGAATTAATGTAGGGGGTTCATCTCCCTTAGCATGATCCCAGAAAGACATCTTGTTTTCAAAGAAGCTATCTAGGGTAGCTAGTGGCAATGCAGACATGTTCCTTGTGCTCTTCCTCAAACACCCTCCTCTCTGATGGGCAAAATGACTTGAAGAGCTCCCTGTTAAAAGGAAGTGCTCAAATACCACAGGCATCCACAGTAGTGTGGCTGAAGTGGGTGGCCAAGGAATGATAAAAGAATGGTAAAGGCAACCTGGATTGGGAAATCATCTGGTTTATTTTGGCTTTATCATTTAGCTAGGTTACTGTAATTCAGCTTTCCAGACCTCATTAGGCAGTTGATCAAGCTGTCACCATCTCTTTCTGCTCTTGTCGTTAGAGAGAGGTGGGGAATAATGCCCTGCTTAACAGCACAGACAAAAATGAGTGTAAAGCATATTGCCACTGCCTTGACAACAAGCAGTTACATGTTTGAGCTGATTAAATGATGGTGGGTTGCTTTTTATTTTGTAGTAAGGTCACATATTTACTGGGCTAAATTTGACAAGACTGATACAGGAATATTCACAAAAGAATGGCATCATGAGTGGTAGCATTTAGAGAATCAAGATACAGATTTTTTTTATATATAAAAACATATGTTTAAAAAAACCCCAACTAATTATTTTTGACAAGCTTTAAAGTGTTCTTTGTTGCAACCATTCCTTTTGGTTTCGAACTCACGGTGCGTGACAACACAGAATAGTAAGCTTTTCACTATTGAAGTGGAATAGCTCACAAAAAATTAATGAGAGGCTGAAGTATTAAGCTATGCAAGTCTAATTATCTTTTGGCTTTAATAAGCTATGACCTCTCTAATAAAATTAAAAATGAGGTTTGGCTTACAGATGGCACTTGTAGTTTGAGTCTGAAAAGGGGTCTGTAAAAACTACTTTTTTCCCCTTTCTAGCTTTTCTGAGTATTTTGTTTTGCATCTGAAGTGGACTGCACTCTCTCCCCTTCTGTTCCCTTTTGTTCACTGGATGATTTTTTCCCCTTCTCTGTTGCAAAGAGGCTCTAATGAGACTGTTCAGAAATGAATGGGGCTTGCCTTGACATTCCACAGAGTGGGATGGCCACTCTGTGGCTGAGCACCCCCGTGCCAAGCTTTTGTCTCCAGAAGAGGAAGCTCCCTTTGGGCGACAATTCCCCCAGACCAGAGGGGATTGATGTGTCTAGATGCCATATGGACAGAGAGTCTCTAACAGAGCTGACTGTCAACCTTACCACTTGATTTATGTAGCAGGAACTGGAAGTCACAGTGAAGAGAGAGCTACATGTTCAGAATCAGTGTTGGGAGCTGGGGCACTGAGCCCCTCTTCTCAGTGCTGAAGGGTTTCTGCAAGACGTTGTGTCTGTGACTGGAAGCTACTTGAGAAGAAATAGAGGAAGGGTTGTAACCTCCTTCCTCATCTGGCAAAAATGCATACATGTATCCTTCTGCCTGATGCTTCACATTCAAGGTTAATTTGTCTCAGATATGGAGACTTAATTCTTGCACGGGATTGTGTGCAATGAAGGAAAGGCTCACACTGGATCTCAGAACTGTGACAGGAGTCTCAGAGACATCTTGCAGGCTTTCCAGTGGGCATCCAGACAAAGCCATTCAGAACTTGTAATGGTAACTTGTTGCAAGAAAGACTCTAATAGCTCATTATTACTGCCAGGCTCATCTTTCTGTTTAATTTGGTTTTGTACGATGTAATTTTGAAACTGCTGGATTTGTCACAGTTGAATGCATCATGTTAGGAACATACTGAATTGTTTTCTGAAAGGAAGGCTATTTTCAAACCTTTCTAAATTTCCATTTTGTTTCTTTGGCCTGGCTACCTAACACTGCATTCATCAACACTGCATTGAGGTTGAGTACAAGGACATTACCAGGGTATGTTGGATCATGCTAACCTTGCTAATCTGTTCCAGATTGAAAATAGAGGTAAAACATCTGCTCTGGTTGTCAAGCAGAGCTCCATGCCAACTGTAGCGTGCCTAATGTAAAGAAAGCTGAAATGCTGTTATGAACTGATCTTCATGTTCACACATAGTTACTCTGCTGTTACTGGAAATAACACTGTCATCAGCCTCAGTAGTTAAACATGCTTAATTTGAATTTTATACTAGATTGACAGAAAGCAAGTATCGGTGATTAAAATCTGGAAAGGATTTTAGTGTTTTATGAAAAAGTAGTAAGTGGCTGGTAGTCTTCAAGAGCACTGTGAGATCTATGACTCTCTGAGAAATCAGGAAATATCAACTTTAGTCTTTAATGTCTTTTAAGGTATATTTGACACTGGCTATGTAAGAGAAAGTGAGTTCTGAGATTCTGAGTTTTTCTGGAGCTGGCAGGACCTTTGAAGTGTTGTTTATCACTGCTAAGAGGAAGACGGGGTCCAAAAACATGTGAGATTGTGAGTGCAAAATATATCTGTCCTTAATATCTGTGTGTGAGCTCATGTGAAAAAAACCTCATAGCTGTAATTACCTTCTGAATGAGTGGTGAATGAGATGGGATCTGAAATTTTGTTGGAGTCATGACATGTCTGTTTCTACCCAAAGGCTTTCCTTGAACTTTTTGGGAAGAAAAATTACTGATTTCTGCTGCAGTTTATCCTTTTTGCATTAACCTTTATGCAAGTGTGGTGTGAGTTTTGTTTGGCCTCCTTTGATTTCATAGGGTCATTCCTTTGCCTACTGAAGCCTGCAGAAAAGAATACCTTTGACTTTCAGTGATTGTTGGACTAGATCTATTTTTGAAACACAGCCATCTACAGTTCATAGTTTGTAACTCAGCCAAATGGGTAACCAGTGTCCTGGTTTGTGTTGCCCTTAATGGGGCAGAAATTTGTCCTCCTTTTGTGGAGCCATTCAAGTTCTGTATGTCTTGGACGTGGAAAACAGATGATTTCTTTTAGTAACAACCTTTTATGTGTTGCAAACTGTTCTCATGTTTCCTTTACATTTTCTTCTGTGTATGCTCACCAGCTCTGATCTGTTTAGATTCCCCCTGTAAATCATGTTTTAGAGCTCTGTTTTGGTCTTCAAGTCAAGTGGTGCCCCAGACTAAATGTCTCACTCCAGTCACAGCCTAAGCAGTACAGAGCATTATTTAAGGACTGCTGTGTATTTTTCAAGTCACAATCCTATTTTAAGTCTCTTCCTCTTTCATAATATTGTTCAGTTACATTCAGTTAGTGAACTGCAGTTCCAAATTCTTTCTTACACGGAACTGCTGAGTAATAACTCTGGATTTCTCACTAACAAGCATGCTGTCTTCTCTTCCATACTGAACAGTATCCTACTCTTCCTCCAGCCTAGTTGTTTGTATAATTTGTCAAGGTGCTTATAAATTCTGATCTTGCCCTCCAACGTCCTCGTGTAGTCTCTTGTAGTTCAGAAGTATCTGCAAATTTATTACGGCACTCTCTGTTTCATATCTGCCTTCTTTGTGTATACAGTAATACAAAACAGATCCCATTAACCAGCGGAAGCCCTAATCTTACGAGCAAGATGTTACAGGATCAGATGCCACTTCATAGTTCTCTCAATTGGGCTAATTTTCTAAAAATGAAAGGATTTTTATTAGAGTATATGATGAGTATCAACGCATGCTGTGTATATCAGGTAAAGCACTTAATTACAGTCGGTAAGACACAGACTGGACGATTTCTCTGTACTGTTGAGTGTCCAGGCTGCCAGATAGAAGGCAGGTCTTGCTGGGTTCCTGTACTGAAGGAGGACTATGAAAAGGTGGCTTAAACAAGCTGCAGTGTGTGTAGCAGCCCCGGTGCATGCTTGCCTCAGCAAGGAAGAGGGGTAAGTCATGGTTTCATAAATGATAAACTGAAGGAAGATAAACTTGCAGCATTTCCGTTTCTTTTTATCTACTTGGTTGCCGTTGCTGCTGGTAGAGTCAAGTAAAGACAGGAGGATATCAGTGGTCTCCAGAGGATGTGGGGCCACCGAACAGAGGAGATGTCTCAGGTTGGGCTGATAGCTGCAGCCAGCACGAACCCGTTTGTTCCTCAGAGCATTCCCCCTGCACACAGAATTGGTTTTGATAGGTTTTTTTCCTTCACTTGTGGAATTCGACACCTAAGCAAGTGGTTAAAAAAAAAAGAAGAAAAATTGCTAGAGTGCTTGAAATATGCTTGAAGACAACTGAGCAGGGAAAGATACTTTTGGTGTTTTTTCAGTTGAGCTTCTCCCCTAACTGCTTTACTCTTAGGTCTCTAGTGAGGAGCAGACCTGCCACTGGGGTTGCTGTGGCTCTGTTCTGCTGCTGGCTGTTTCATTTCCCTTGAGGTTCATAACCTTGTGCTGCCTGGCCACCTCTCAGCTGTGCTTCTGGTGGGGAGAAAACGCAGGGCCCTTTAGAGAGCAGGTGGTTTAACATGGCACAGGGCCTCTCACTTGGGAGTTCTCTTAAGCTGATTTACACCAGATGGAATTTATGCCCTCAGAGGTTTTTCTCTGCTGTGCTCTTGTTCAGAAACAGTCCTTGTGCCAGGACTTCTTCCCTGCTTCAGCCTAAATGATTGATAGATTGTGAGGGAGGGGGGAAAAAAAAAGAAGGGGGGGGGAGGAAGACAAAAGCTCTGGGGGACAAAATATAGATAAGACAAGAAGTACTCAAATGGGTAAGTAGTGCAGCACTTGCTGCTGAAAATGTATGATCCTTTTTTTGGTAGTGCCATTACAATCCATGACTGTTATTTAATGATGTCACTGATACACAACACAATCCTCTTACACAACACATAGTTTGTATAATGACAAAACCTCAACAAACTTGGAACAAATTCAAGAGGACAGGAATAATTCAGGGTATCATTAGATCGATTATCCTTGATCTTTATTCCAACAACTCTTATGCTGTCTGTGGCAGACTTTCTTCACTGCAGAGGGTAACAAATGCTGGTGAATATAACAAATGTTATGCTGTTTATTTTTGTCTCCTTTAAAAAAGCTTTCTTATTTTAACTAGTCTGTATCATGCTGAGTCTGTCTCCACTTGATTAATGTAACTTCAGGACAGTATTTATTAATTAATTTTCCAATCTGAGCTGGGGACACTTCAAAAAATTTCAACCCTAACCCCAAATGCCAAAACTAAAACAAAACACCACCACTTAAATCAAGACTGGTGGACAGTGTCCAGTAATGAGAATGAAGGAAAGGACACTGGGCAAGCTGAATTAAACAGCTCTTTTCCTTTTTAGAAGGATCTAAATTTAACAGGCCATGAGTTATTTTGGTGCCTTTAACTGATAAGTTTAACAAAACATAGGCAACTTTCAGCACTTTTGGTGTATAGAGGAATTTCAGGATTCCAGGAATGGCAGGATGTAACCTTTGCTTCACCTGGAAACATAAGCAATTCTTGGGGCAGTTGATAGGCTTCATAACGAAAAATGGGAGGCAGCCAAAAGTCTGGAGCCAAGCTAACAGCCAGAAATAGATCTGCCAAGAGGCTTGTTTTGCACTGTCCAGAATGGCATATCAGAAATTGTGTGCACAGAAATGCTGAGCTTGATCCAGCATTGCACAACCAGGGTCAATCCTGACTATTTTCCTTTTTAAGTATCAAGAAAGCTTGACTAAATGAATGTTGTGTTAAAGTTTTGGCTGTCTCAGTATGTTGTTTTCTTTATTTCTCACTTGCACAAAATACAGGTGTGTACTTGATGGTGTGTATTTGCAATTAAAGGTGTTCAATTGTGCATCTCCCAAGAACTCTAGCTCTGCTGCTCCAGCAGCATGGAAATGGGGCCAGAGAGAGAGGCCAAGATCTGGCTCTCTTGGAAAAGGCAAGTAGAGAAGGGGGAAGACTGGGCACAGAGAGAACCAGAACAAAAAGGTGAAGGGGTTAGTGGAGAGGCGGGATGTAAAGCTCGTTCTTTCACCAGGCAAAGTGTGCTGAAGTATAGTCTGGTTTGCACATCACTTACTAAATGATTATTTGTGATTAGGTGTAATTATAGAATCAGATCTGTTGTCTTCTCTGTCTGGCCAGAGACATGGAATTTTGTGGGTAGAGTGTAAGCAAAAGCCATCAGGGCTCTGAGTGGGAGTAGAGAGCCAGAAGCTTGTGGGAGCACAGCCTGGATTTCCAATCCCAAGCTTGGTTTGTTTGCAAAGGATTAACTGATGTTGGAGGGGAAATCATTTAAAAGCAGGTGAATCAGGATGTGTCGTGACAGCCCTGCTCCCTTTTCAGGGCTGAGCCATGCTCTAAGCAGTTCAGGTCGTTCCTTTCCAAACCTACTGTAAGCAGTGTTCAAAACAAGAACCTCAGTGGAAGGTGTTTGTCAGCTTATCATCAAAAAATCTTGTTTCAGACGTCTTTACTGATACTACTACTTCAACCCTTTGACAGTCAATATCTGTAATGAAGAACTTGAAGTTTTGTAAAATATGCTTGTCACCTAAAGCTGATGATGTGATTTTTTCCATCCACAATATGCAGAAGGGTGTTTTGGTAGGCTGTATTTCCAGCCTCTGAACCTGATCAGTACTGGATACTGGGCACCCAGCTGAATTCAGCTGGAGGGGTGGGAGTCTTCCCAGGATGCAGGTCCTTCACTGGACCATGCTGCCTCGAGGCTTTGCAGCCTGCACAGGCTGCCTGGCTGTTCAGCAAGAGTAAGATTGAAGCTGCTGTATTTCTGTGTTTGTGGTTGTCATGCAATTAGCAATGTACACCAATGATTAAACTCAAGGTTTAGTAACATTACCAGCAATGGCAACAACTGATGATCACATTAGAACTGCTGTATTTTAACTAATTCCAAACACCAAATATTGCTGCAAATATTCAAGTCTTCATTTGTGAAGCTACAGTGGGAAAGGCTGAGTGCATGCCTAAGTGGAAACCACCTATGGACCATGTTAGCATTGCATGAATTATTCAGACATTTGTGAACAATTACTTAGGAACTACTTCTGCATTACTGAGCATTTGAGTAATCTTAGGGGAAAGGGGAGAAAGCACTGAGGACAAACCCAGTACTGTTGGTACCACACTGATGTCCTCGAGAACACCCTCACCCAATGCCCTTGGTGCTGTAAATGTCCCTTAGGGTTGGACCGTACTGGGAGCCACAAGTGAGCACTGGCATATTTTCCATTTGGTCACTGAGCATTTTTTGGCTTTTTGATGAAGTTGCCGTTTGTCATTTGAATCAAAATCATTGGAGGGACAGGCTGTGAGCAGCGAGGCTGTGAGCAGGTTCAGGAAATCCTGTGTTGATAAGGTAAATGCAGACACCCCCCCTCCAGCTCCTCTTTCTTTAAAGGTTGCTCTTGAAGCTAAACAGATGCTGTAGTTACATATAATTTTTTTTCCTCATCTCAGGAGAGCATAACAGTAAATGAAGCAGGGATGGATTCTTCACTGCTCCTGTGTGCCCTGTGCTGTTGATGCTGAAGTCATTTTTATGGCCTGAAGGATGAATGCAACCTGAGGTTTTGGAGAAGGAGTTATAAATGACATGGAGAGAAATGGGGGGGCCATCACAGGAGAAACTAACACTTCTTGAAATTAAATTTAAATGCCCATTACGTCCCTCTAAACAACTTAGAGCAGAGCATGGCAGCAAGTTACAAAGTTGTTGGTCCAGGGAAAGTGTCAGAGCACAGTTATGTCCTTTATATAAACAGACATGAGGATCTCTGTAAGCGCCATCTACACAGAGTTTTTCTTACTTTTGGGTGTGTTTACTTGTGCTCTGTTGAATACCTGCGTGTGTCGTTGAAGTTAGTCCTTGAGCATTGTAACAGAGTGGAACAAATTGAAATAAGGAGCAACGTGTAGGTATATGTGCTGTCCTTTCTGCAGTGAGTTGATGTGCAATCCTTAAACCACTGGACTGGTCTGCAAAAAAAGGAAGGATGTAAGAAGGTAGAATTAAGTAAATTGAAAAACTTTTTTCCTGTTGCATTTGAAGTGTTGCAGTGTAGTGAGGATTTTATTGATCTGCTGAGTATAAATGTCTTAAGTGAGTACATTCGTCACTTAACAATGCTGTCCGTTTGCTGTGGTGCTTCCAGAGAGCCAGCACACCCTATTTACAGATTTTTTTTTTTTCCTCCACTGGCCTTCCAGTAGCTTTGACAAGTATTCCTTAGGAGTTGCTTGCTGAAACTCTATAATTTCTCTGAAATACCTCTTAACAACCATCCAAGGGCATTCATCTCCAAATAGCAGCTCTGTGAAAGTACTTTGCTGTCAGAAGTCAATATCTAGAAATTCCAGTAAGAGACATGCACTCTTTGAAATAACAAAGAATGAACTTTTTGTATTTGCCCAGCAATTAATTCACAGTAAAACACAGTAAAAGGCTAACCCCTAATGCAAGTGAAAGACTACAAGGACTGTTAAAAAATTATTAGCATCGAGTAATTTCTGTACATGAACTGTTTAAATACTGTTTAAAGCATCAGGGAAGTGCACTCTGAGAATTAAGAGAAATCTATTAATGCCTATTCACTTACACAGACTTTTAAGTTAAAGAAGTCTTTCAGATATTCATGTGCTGTATGCTCAGAGAGAGAGAAAGCACTAAATTAAAATTAGGAAGAGGAATAGTCTTTGTCCTGTGATCAGTGGAAGGAAACAGAGGCATGTAATGTTACATTGCAAACAATCTTGTGGTCTTGATTAATGGGAGTGCCTATAGAAAAAAGAGGTGTTTGGCAAAACACTGTCAAAATCAATACCACTTTGAAATGATTGTGTGTCTTGGTACATTGCTTTGCTAGTTAAAGAGAAATGAATACATGGCCATATCCAAGCGTTTAGTCCAGGAACTTGATGTAATGCAATTAGAACTAGTAAAGGATCGATATGTAACTTCTTTTCACTCACAAGACCAAATGATAGTATATTATATCAAATTGGCATGGGAATTGAGCATCCTTTCTTGTCTGCCTTCAGCTCCTGTCAAACAAAAATCTGGCTTAAAAAAATCCCTGCTAGTGAGTCAGGATGTCTAAAATCCAGGCAAAATATTCAATATGTGTCACAGTTATTTGTTACTCAGCAAAAATACTAATTGGGTTTCTAGGAGATTCAGCACCCGCTTTGGACATAGTAATTAAAATGATAGTTGAAACAGTTGACTTAAATACTTCATCTCATCTGCAGCTCAGAGACTTGCCAGTGCCTCTTGGTAATGGTCTCAGCTTTCCCCCGTGCTGTCAGATCTATGGAGGAGAATTTCCCACTGCTGGACTTGTTCTGTTGTTGTGACTTGGCTCTGTGGACACCAGCTGAGCCACAGGACATTGTGGGTTTATGCTTTCTGTTGCTGAATTATCACTGTGCCTTCGGTTCAAAAGTTAATTTTCCTGGTGGATTGAAGTCCATCTTGCAATATCCCTGTATGCAGTAAAGATAGGGATATGTTGCATCATTGGAGGATGTCTGCAGGTAAAACTTTATTTTTACTAAAATGCTTGTTACAGCACAAAGTAAAGAACACTCTAATAAAACTTGTTGATAAGCTTCATACTTATCATAGCAACTCTGCAGAAAAAGTAGCATGGCAAGGTTTTTGTTAGCTGCTGGAGTATATTTTCAGAAAAAAATGTGAACACTCCCGGCTGAAATGCTCTATAAGAATTTGAATGCTCCAGAGAGCTGAGCTGATGAAACAGTTGTTCATCATTCCAAACCCTGCACCCTTGCTTAATTCTAATAATAGTTTTACATAATCTGCTCTGTGCATGTGCTCTTTTTTTCCTTTATTATGTGTGTTTAACAAATTCTGAAATGGAAGAATTTTAAAGTAAAATATTTCTGTTAATGAAAGAACCCATTAATGATGTCACAGGTTTTAGAAATTATTTCCAAAAATATACTTTATCAAAGAAGGATAAAAAGAAGGATAATTAGGAAGAGTCATTATCTACCCTTCAGGAATTAAAAAAAAAAAAAAAGGTTGTTTGAAGTCATTCATGCATGAATCTGGTTATCACTGAAGATCAAAGAAGTAATCTGTTCAGGTCATTGGACATCCATCATCAATGTGTATGTAACTGCACAAGCTCCATTCCATCACTGTCAGCTGCTGAACGAAACAATACTTTTTCCTTTGTGCTGATGGATGCAGATGCACGTTCTCATCTCTGACCTCAAATGGCAGCAACAACTCTGCAACATAATGCCTTGTTCAGGAAAAATATGTCAGAGGTATATGTGACTGATCACCTTACACAGAAACATGTCTTAATATGTAATAAAATTTCCTTAACAATAATGTGTCTCACTTCATAAGTAGTATCTTTGAAAATGAAGTAAGGAATGACATAGTAAATTAGAAAAATGGTCAGCTGGAGTAGGCTGCACAGCAGTGACTCAAGATGGGTTTAAACCTGTGCTGGCTTTATCTATTCTTTCCAATTTTCAGGCTCTAGTCATTCTCCATTGTCTCTGTCTCTTGCTGTTAAAATTACCAGTGAAAGATTCTATTATAATTAATTTATAAAAAATAAATCTTATGGGAAAAAAAGGGCTGAAGGACTAAGGCCTTTGAAATGGGTATATTGCAACTTTCTCCTGTCAGCAAAGGTTATGTCAGTGGTGTGAGACTTACAACCTGCCTTAGACGCACAATAAATACTGGGGTTTGATATCAAGAACTGCAGGTAGATACGACCATGGTGTGGTGGACAAAAGTTGAGATGAGTATTTTACAAATGTTGCAGGTCTAAAGAGCACAATGTTATTCTCAATCTGCTTTCAGTGTTAAGTAGCTGATGCTGATTGAAAAGGTCAAGCATTTCCTGTAAAACTAAGTGATTGTAGATATTCCTCTTTTTTTTTTTTTAATATAATGATGCCCAGTAATTTACTCTCTCCCTTTTAAAAGAAAAATGGCACCTGCATCAGCATTTGAGCTTTTTTTTTTCCCTTCAAAAAATCTAATATATTGGAAATTTGTGGGTTTTTTTCTCTTGCCTTTGAGGTCTCAGCTTGAATGCCGAGTCTGGCTCATACCTTTTGTTGGATACTTGCAAATGGATTCAAAGAATAATCCAAATTGCTGGAATATTTGTTTCTTGGTCACTGGATTGTATTGTCATTCAGCTTGAAATTCCTGTTTCCTTTAATTTTTTTTAAAATTTAAATATTATTATAATTGTACCTAAAATGGAAATAATTTGTGAGCATTGTAATTTCATAAACATTCATTGATTCTTCACGGCTGTTAGTATTAGGGGAAAAGGGAACAGATTCTGAGGGCTGGTATTTGCATCCTCTGGTGGGGAATAGTCTGTGGCCATTCTCACCTGGGTTGGGAAGGAAATATGCTAAATGGTTCAAGTGAAATGCAATTTTTTTTCTTTTTCTTTTTCAAACATCCACTACAGTATGTAAGACTGCAGACAGTTGTGATAAGAGATGCTGCTTTAGTCATTTTTCCATTGGAGGAGTGGCAAGAATTAAATTCCAGTGTGAATGTTTCTCAAGGACATAAGGGATTAATATGTCTTAAAATAGACATCATTAACCTAGAAATGGATTTTCCACATTTGAACGTGATGAATTTTGCAGTGAAAAGATGAGGCGAAAATGGTATTTTCTTTGTTCTTTCAGCTTGTTTGTGAATTTTGTGATAACCTGTTTACAAGAGAGTTAAATTCTGCATCGTCTCAAGAACTGTTGTGGGTTTATGTGCTTAGGTAGCCATGCATGCTTCCACTTTGCAGGGTTATTTTAGAGTTTGGTGATTGCATGGCACCACAAACTCTTTGCCAGTAGGATCATGAGACAACCTGGGCAGTGAGGTTGGGTGGGCACACACTGCCTTCAGGAGGGTTGATGGTGGAAGCGGGGCCACGGCCTGTTTCAACTTCCTGGCTCAGGGCATGGGGATCTTTCTCATTTGCCCCCTTCTTTTTCTAAGCCTCCAGCAACAAGGTTTTTGTTTTTTATACTTCACCAGATTGTGTCTTGCCAGCTTGGTTAATAACTCAAATATTTGCTGCTGGGGTCCAGAGTAAACATGGAAGGACTGAAATTGCCGGCTCCGGACGTGTAACGGGGCCGTTGGGCATCAGCAGTTCTCCTCCCACTGACGGGCGGTGACACCGGCATTGCCAGAGGAATGAGCGTGGCACATTGTTCCTCCTGTTTGCCCAACTCTTTATTTATGCATTCCGACTCATAATAGCATAATAACAGGCTTGAAACAATACGATAATTATTTCGCTTCTTGGGTGGTTAAAATTAACTGTGCTCCTCGCATATTTATTCAGTAAAAAAACACGAGATGTTTAGTAATTGCCCAGAAATTCATTATCTGCATAATGTTCTGTTTCTAAATGTGTATTGCATGACCATTAATCTGTGCCAACAGCAAGCATGCAGCAATATCTGATGTAATTAGTTTTCCCCTTACATGCCAGGGAGAACATCTGGGCTAATTGAATGTTGTTCACAAAAGTTGCCATTCTAATGGGGTCTCTGTTTGTGCACACACACACTCATTATATGTACAAACATGCTCATGTTTTCAGTTTGTCCTCAAGCAAACTGATAGTTTTTACTGATGAGGTACTCTTGGTGATGTGTTACTGGGGTCATAAAATATCTGTGGGCAGCATTAGTAAATGTTAGCAGGAATAAAATACTCTCCAACAGAAAAGAAACAAACCTGTAATGCTGCTTCTTGTGTTTTATTTTTCCAGCCACCACTGGTCCAAGCGATTTTCAGCGGTGATCCAGAAGAGATACGGATGTTGATCTACAAAACTGAGGATGTCAACGCCTTGGTATGTGACTTGGCATGTTATGTGCCTGTGATACATCAGCACCATGCTCACAGACTATTGCAAGGACAATACTAAAAACGTCCTTAGTCATTAACACAGAATGGAAATGTTTTGGAAGTAAGAGAATTGGGGCTGCAGTGGAATTCTAATTAGTAGTCTGAA
This sequence comes from Serilophus lunatus, assembly GCA_013399895.1. Classification (NCBI taxonomy): domain Eukaryota; kingdom Metazoa; phylum Chordata; class Aves; order Passeriformes; family Eurylaimidae; genus Serilophus; species Serilophus lunatus. Next base: position 2,764,408 of record VXBA01004775.1, on the reverse strand, counting down.
AAATAATTTTCTCCAACGGGTCACCTTAAATTTTCTAAGTATATGGTAATTGTTCTAAATGTGCAGGTCGGTCAGGGACACTTTTTTTCTCTTGCTGAGAAAATGAATGAAAACAGCTGAAAATTGCATATTTTTACTCTTTATAGAGTTTTATCTTATGAAAAGTCTTTGCAGATCAGGAGCTGTTATTCAGAATTTGACTGTACTTCAAGTAAAGATCTCAGCAGTGAGAGTAAGGAAGCAGAATCTTGGCCACAATTTTCCTTTAAAGGAATAACTGTTCTGCAGATTGGCTTATTGTAGCCTGAATGGTAAGCAGCTGTAAACAAGTAGTAGTTAAGTACTTTGGCAATGAAGAAAAATATCTCTATTTGAACTTGGTCTTTTTGCAGAAGTAGGGATGTTTTTTCCCCTCTTCAATTTTAACTTAAATCTGTAGTGTTATAAATGAGTCCTGTCAGTCCTGGCTACAATCTGTGGCTTCTGAAAGTGATGAGAATATAAAACAGAGGATGATGGTTTCCAGGTGTTTCCTGGACTTTTGAATCAACCTTCCTTCATGTCTTTCTCTGACATAAAGCCATCACTTTATGCATAGCTAACTCCAGCAGTTGGTCTGGTGTAGTCTTGGCACTGCAACTTTTGCAGGTAGTAGGGTCCAACCATCTGGTTCAGAACTGCTGAAAGGTATTGGAGAGGTGATCCTACAGATTTGATTGACTAGGGCTCCACTCCTTTGGCTGTCAAGTAGAAGGAAAGACTTGCTGCTGTTTTAAAGGGGGAATCTGATCCAAGACCTTGATATCAACATCAGGCTTTCCCTGTGATTATCAGTACCTGATTATTTTCTTGAAGGTTCCTAAAAGTGCTTCATTAAAGAATCAGCTCCCTTGAATTTTTTTTGCTTGTTTTTTGTTTTTTTTTTTTTGCTGATGTTTTAAAAGAAATAAAGAAATAAGCCCCAAACCAAACAGATACCCCACAACAAGCTAGATGAACATCACAGTTGTAAAATTTCCTCTGTGTTTCATGCTGGTTTTTTAAAAATAGCATTTCCTGTACAAGGTTATTGCAAGCTTCTCAAATGTTTTTCTGTTCTTTGGCTGCATGTGTGGTGGTGATGGTTGCCAGGGAGATGCTCTCAGCTGTCAGGTGCAATATGAGATGAAGAGTATGTATTTTGCAGATGAGTACCATAGTGCTTAATAGAAAAAGTCATTGAACTTGAGTGGTTTTGCCCAGAACACTATTTACAATACTCAAAATCCATCCAAGGATGTTTTCCTGAACAGGTATTTTGTCAGGAGCAAAACACAAGCCTTTTCTTTTGAGTAATTAGAAAAATACTGATCAACATGAAACCTGAAAATTGCGTTTTGAATAGTGACTGGAGACAAGTGTCAATTGCTTTAAATGTCACTAAAGGAAGACCAAAAGATTTCCTCCCTTGTACTGTGAGCTGGCAATTTGCATCATGTGCTTATGTTTCTATTTTAGGAGTGTTTTAATTGCTTCCATGTTGGTGTTTGGTCACTCACATGAGAGGAAGCTCTGACACTGGCAGCAATTTGTCCTTTGTTGATCATTTTGGATGGCTGTATTAACATTGCAATAGTTCAAATATAGGTAGGACAGGGGTACAAAATAAAAGTCTGGTTTTGTAGCAAGCTTTGGGAATTTCTGAAGTTTTAAAATGGAGTTTTTGGCATCTGCAGCAAGAGAAGTATTTGGAAGACAGAATAAAAAGCACATGGAAAAACTAGAAAAAATTAGGAATGCATGTGCAAAATTAACCTCAGGATAGAGTTTTGAAGAAATCAGAATTTTAAAAGGTGACTTTTTTTTTTTGTCTGGTAAAATAATTATTTTTCAAGCTAGGAGGTGTATGTTGATGGAAATGCCTACATTCTGGATGCTGCTATAATTGTGACTTCTATGTTGGCTTATGAGTGTTACTTCAGTTCGTTCTGTCACCGTAATTGTCACTTTGACCTCTCTAGTCCCCAGCTATGCCTTGGAGGAGCATGATGCTACTTGTGTACTCTGAGGGCATGGACACTGTTATACTCAGTCAGCAATTCCCTACCTCTGGGTGCCTAATATGCACTATTTCCTTGGGAAATTGGTCTGTCTGTGAGTAGTGCTCAGCAGCCTGTTTTCCCAGGACATTTGTGATCTTGGTTGGACTATCCAGACACCTAGATTAGTTTCAGGGAGACATCCTCTACACTTCCTGTTTGGTACATTTAGAAATAGCAGGGTGATCATGCTATGTGGCCATGTAGGTGGAGGTATTTTGGGGTGCTATTTTTACTTAGGGAAGAGTGGGAGAGAATGACTCTCAGAATCCAGAGGCTATTCTGGATCCAGTTGTAACCTCTCATTTTTTGGGATTTGTAATACGTGTAGCTGTGCAGCACCTTATATCTGCAAAGTCCAATTCTTATGTGCAATGTTATAAACCAAAATCCTTCCTATGAAATTTTCATCTCTGTCTTCCACTTTAGTTTCCCTTCAAAATATCCAAAGTCAAACAAAAAAATTCAAAAAACCTTCCAGTGTTCTTCCCTGTAACTAATGCCATGTTTGCAAGCCAAACCAGACATTTCATTCCCTCTATTTTTATTTTTCATCCCCTAATCCTGCATTTTCTTTTGGATAGAACCCTAAAACCCCAAATACATGCACAACTTTGATGCCCCCAGAATATCTTGTCTTGCAATTGTGTTTTTGGGTAAGTAAATAGTTTGCCACCTGTCTCAGCAGTGAGGCTGTTGAAGGCAACATCTCCTTTAGTTTCTGCTATTGGGGCACAGTTGTTGATTCTGCCTTCTGGGTTTGATCCTCTCAGCCTCTTTGCTCAACACTGCCAGCTGGAGAAGCTGCTGCTTCTCTCTGCTCGCTGGTGTCAAGAGATGCTTGTGTGAATGCTCCCCCACCCACTTTGGTCCAAATGAGATACATTAGAAGAAAATAATGGCTTAGCTGAATTGGGCTCGTTTTCATTAAAACAGAACTGCAAAGTCAGCAGTGGGCTGCAGTAAATCCTGGTGGGCCAGGCTGGAGATGGGTTATAGTGACCCTGGGCAGCATCTGCCTGTTTCTAGCTGGAGAGTGAGTCTGCAGAGGAATGGGCAGTAGCACCAGCAGAGGTTGCATAGCCATACATCAGGACCATGTTTTAAGAGGTTTTATTATGGGATGAGGAGAGCAATCTGGAAGTCGCTATGGAGAGACGTGTATGCTGCTTATTACTGCTTTCACTCATTATCCTGCTTGGTAAGGCATAGATTTGCAGGGCGACCTTTGTCAGGAGGATTCGAGCTTCATCCAGGTCTTCACACACACACAAAAGTTATATATAGTTTGTGATATTGTTAAGCATGTTTTTGGAGGTGGTTTGAGGGTACAAGTGTGTACATGTTTAGGATTGAGAGTCTGAAAGGCTTTGCATGTTGGAGATGCGTTTGAAAACCAGCTTGTTGTTGCCATTCAGTTTAGAATTACATGTTTGATTTGGGACTGAGAGAGACTGCAATGTGCTATTTCAGTAACCTTGGGGATAACCAGACCCACATCATCATTTGGGCACTGTGGAGCCTTGCAGGACAATAAAGCCATCCTGGAAGTAAATGCTCCTCTTCAAGATGTAGTTATTCTGTGCTTGAACGTCTTCTGGAGAATTTAGTCAAGAACTTGGAGAGGCTTCTGTTTTGACACAGTATGACAGCTTGGTGCTAGGTAATTAGCTGTGTTTCCAGTGGTATTTAGCCTCTAGTAGTGCTGTATGATATGCTATTTATTTAAGTGGGAGGTGATGTAGAATTTTTTTTTTCTACAGATACTGTGAACAGGTGTCAATTTTTTAAGGAAATGGAATATGAAATTCCACTGATGTTTGCAATGCAAGGTAACTAGCATGACTTTTGTTGAGATTAAATATTTTTTGTTGTAGAATTTTTTTTCTTTATATTTTTTAAAGAAAATTTTTGAACTGTGAGGAAGATTCTGCTGGAGAGACTGAGAGCCTGAAATGTTCTGGATTGCTTTGCTACAGAATGCTACAGTGCTAGTGTTTGCTCTGTTTTATATATATATATATATATATATATCTGTGCTGGTGACTTATGTTATCAGAGTCCCCAAAATGTTTGACACAATTAAGGATGTATAGGCCTTTAAAGTCTCAAGACAGGGTTTGGCTGCAGCTTCATTATTTTCTTCCAAGGCAGCAATATCAGCTGAAATACCTGAATTTTCTAAATCTTTTCCCATCCATTCACGAGAGATGTATGTTCCCATGCCTTAACCCCAACACCCCAAAATCAATAGTGTTTATAAAAATGGAGGAGTTTTTAAGTCTATCTTTTGAGTGTTACATTGAATATTTATAAATATTAAAATATTTTCATTCATTAGGATAACAGTTTCTATGGTCTCAATATAGGATTAATGTAAGATTAGTAATTAATTTTTAAAATTATCTTTTTCCTCACATGAAAGCCACTGTCAGCATTATGGAAGGCAAGCTTGTGATGAGAAGAGAGAGGGAAGATAATTTTTTTTGTTTCTAGAAGATCAAAGTATTTGCGTTTTCTACCTCATGGGCACTTGGCAATTAAAGACACAGTTCAGAAAAATACTTGTTTCTGAAGCTAAACTGAGGACTGTGGAAATAATAGGTGCTGGGACCAGGATTTGCATTTTCAGATGGGAATTTCTCTGCTTGACTATTACCAAGCAGAAGAAAGAGCACAAGGCATAGATTACACAGCTTGACTTCACCTTGTGGCTAGTGCTCACAGTTAAGCATTTTGATTCACTCTGTGAATTACAGGCCTTAATAAAAGAATGTATGAGGAGGAGGAAATCCTTGAAGCAGCAGAGATTTTCTTGGTATACCATCAGCTTTTGGCTCTGAATGGTTGTAAATAGCACGAGAAGTAGGTGATGTTTTTACCCTCTTCAGTAGTTCCTAACAGTTGCCAATATTTAATTTTCCTGAAGTCAAATTATGTGTCTGAATATTTGTTTTCTTAATGGTTGTGCTATTTAAATAAGGTGTACTTAGATTTAAAAATTGTTAAGGGAGCAAATGAACAGGAGGTTTGTTTGTGTTATTATTCTGATTCGATTTTATCAGTGGAAGTTGTAGCCATTCATGTGCCTTATTCAGCCACCCAGGCACATCTCTGGCAGCTTGAAGGTGGTGGGAATCCAAAGACTTGATTAACTCAGTTTTGGTGGTGCATTAAAGTCTTCTTGCAAACTTCAGCTGTTCCTGTTAGCCACTCAGTCAGTTTGGTGACAAAGAAAGGATACATATGTGAAATGTAATGCTGATAGAATTTTGCTTTCGCTAATGAATAGAATCCATATTGTAAGCAGTTTTAAAGTTATGCTTTGATGANCTGCAGGATCTCCTGGGTAGGCCAGGAATTGGTCCACCAGAAGATAACACCACCTTCAGAGCCAATCAAGGAAGGCTCATGCCAGTTTTTCCAGGAAAGTTGAAAAGTTCAAGATGAGGAAGAGTGTTCTGCTTCAGTCTCAAGACCCTCAAAAAGCAATAATATCCCCCAGACCCAAATTCCCAAGGGGAGGAGAAAGGGGATGTACCTATGGAAATAATTTCCCTCCTACCTCAAAGAAATTGTAATAATCCCACCCGCTTTTGTGCCAATTTTGTTATAAAAATCTGACCTGTCTGAGGACCCTTTGCGCCTCTGACTTGAAAACCAACCAAGTCACGCGCCCAGCGCTGATTGCCTTTGTTTTATAATAAATTGCTTTGGCAAATTAAAATGATTGTGGGCCCGTTTCTCACACATATATTTATTTTCTGCAGCAGTTGCACTTATATTTTAATAGTGTTAATAGTTTAATATTTTTAAGTGTGTCCTGAGCATCACCTGATCTGAGCAGCTGCACTTGATATCAAAAGTCAAATCCATTATCTCCTTGGAGATGTAGGCTGTGTTGAGGAGAAAATGTAGGCCCTTTTCTTAATGTGCCTGAATATTTTACATGTGCTGATATGATTCATTCAGTTCACTGTTCTGCTAATCTTCATGTACCCCAAGGCTCTGATCCAATAAAGCACTTAAGGACTAGTCTGTTTAAGCTTGTGAAGGGTCTTATCAGTGTCACTATGACCACTTGAACAGTTTAAGTATGTGTGGAGTGTTTTTCATGCTGAGACCTTCTGTCTTCAACTGCCTCTTTGTTAGTCTTAATTTCTTTTATCTATACTTAAAAAAAGCCAACCAACCCCCCCAAAAAGTAGCATAACAGATAACGTTAGCATTATCTTTTCTGTGAACTAATAATATAAGTGGTAAATACAGTAATCATAGAATGGTTTGGGTTGGAAGTGACCTTAAAGATCATCTAGTTCCAAACCCCTGCCATGGGCAGGGACACCTTCCTGTAGACCAGGTTGCTCAGAGCCCCATCCAGCCTGGCCTTAGACACCTCCAGGGATGGGGCATCCACAGCTTCTCTGGGCAACCTGTGCTAGTGCCTCACCACCCTTAGTCAGAAATTTATTCTCAGTATCTAATCTAAACCTGCCCTCTTTCAGTTTGAAGCCATTCCCTCTTGTCCTATCGCTACACGCCCTTGTAAGAAGTCCCTCTTGTAGCTCTCTTAGAGGCCCCCTTTAGGTACTGAAGAGAGTTTTTATCTCATCTCAGCATGATTTTCTAACCATTGTTTATAGCTTATCTGCTGTCTCTTGCTGACCTTTTGTTCCTCTGAGAACTGCACTTGAAGCAGGTCTGATTATTTGTCTTAATGCTATTTGTAATCCTGTTATCTCTTTGCCCCACCTACTTTCCTTGCCTTGATAATGTATGTTGAGGTTTGGGGTTCTGCCAAGCCTTCCACTGAAACGGCGTATTTTATTCCTCTCTCTGTAGCTTTCAGTCTTTAGATCATTACGGATTTATTTCTGTACTCTTGCTACCACTGTTGTGTGACAGGGATATCTGTAGCTGAATAGATGTCAGGGCATGGGCCAGATTCAAAGCCAGTGAGCAATGAAGGTCTGGCTGTAGCAGTACACGGCTTTGAGGAGGATGTAGTGAGTGTCGTTGGACAGACAGGGACGTGCCTCAGTTCCTCTGTTTCTGTATCAGTCCCATGCAGAGTCTAAACAGGAACTTGAGGATGTTCCTCCACTGAGTTGCTCAACTTCACGCTTGGCTGTGGACATAGTGTGTGGGCTTTTCCCTGCCAAAGTCCTGAAAATGTTGCCTGTAGGGCTCTGTGTGAAAGTGAACTCTGATTTGTGCCTGGTTGTGATAAACAGAAATATTAGGGGTTTTTAGCACTTGGAGAAATGAAGCTTAAATTCAGATTCATGACTAAATTCATCTTTCCCTGAAAACTCGACTCTCACTTAATATTGGTAGGATTTTGCATTGATTTAAAAAAGTGAAAGCTTGCAGAGTTACTTGTGTTACAGAAGGAGATACAGTTTGCTGTTTCATGTCCTTTCCTCTCTGTCATGAGATTTCCATCAGATTTACAGTTTAGTAAATATGAGTAAAGTAAATAGTAGTAGTATTAGTAAGTAAAGTAGCAATATTTAGTAAATATTGCTTCTGATCAATAAAGCACTGAGTAGCCTTGGTTCCTTGATACAGAAAACTGCTTGGTCTTGTATCATTAGCATTCAACTTCAAACTACTCTGCTCTGTTGCCAAACTTGGCTGTGTTGCAAGAAGCTGTCACAAAATTTGTCACTGGCAGGTATGGCTATTACAAATACTGCATTGTATAAAAGGAGCTTCATGCATTAAAACGAACAAACTAAAAAAAACCCAAATAAAACTGATTCTGTTTTCATATATGCTTGATCAGACTTAGCATATTTTTTGCTATGGGTAGCCTTGGGACAGGTAATATGAAGACTACTTATGGAAGGTCTCATATGAACTCATGTAGCCTGTAAAAGCTGTTTTGTGATGGATTATGTGTTAGAAATGGAGCATATGAGAGAATCTTGTTATTTTGGTTCCTCAGAGGACACTGCTGGAGGGACACTGCTAAACATTATTTTGATTTGCCTACTATGTGAAGGAGGTGAAGTTCTATAAGATATCTTCTCCTCTGACCTGTGACAGCCAGGGTTTTATGTAATCTGCCTTCTAAGTGTTTTATGTGTGTATTCAATATGAGAGATCAAAACACAGTGCAGCCGAATTTGAGGGTTACATATATTATCTGTGTTTAAAAAACCCAAAATTAAATTTTAGATTATTCTCGTGATCAGTGGCTCTGTGCCTTTTGGTGCTAGAAAACAATTTTCAACATTCACATGACAAATGGTTCTGCTGCACTGATTTGTCCACATTTACAGCATACTTTGAAGACATTCCAAAATAGCTTATGGTTGATGACCTCTTGGGCATGTTAAAAGTTTTATTTTACATGACAGGCTTGGAGATCTCCTTCAGGGACAGAATGTGAAAAACTAGTAGGGTTTCTCTGCTAGTACTGTTTGCAGGAAGAGTTAAATTTGTTGCCAGCTTACAATATTTAATGCTAGTGGGTTGCCATAGCTTTCATTGATAAGGTCTCCTAGAGCTTATTTTTGTGGTTAAGAAACAAAAACAAAATACACTTAGGACTGCAAATAGGGATCAAAGAGCACAATGAGCAGCATTAGTAGTTCTTGTGATTGTTGTTGCCCATATTATAAGGTTTTAGCAGTTTTTCTTAAAAATCTATGTTCGACAATCATCTGAATAAAGCAGAAAGGGTTTTTTTGTAAACACTGTATTTACGTCCCTTGAAGTTAGAAAAAAAATCTCAAAAATGGACTCCTTAATGTGGAAAATTACAGAAATCAAATAAAAGTAGATGTATTTCACATGTTATATATAATTATTAGCAATTCTTCTAAGTTTAAAGAGATAGATTTGACTGGTAGTATTTTCTTTATTTATGTTTAAAGGTTAATCAAGGTGTGCATGCCCATTTTGGGCTGCTGTGTAGATAACCAGGCTAAATGGTATATGAGAACCTTTGTAGACTAAGAGGGGATTGCATCTTGACCTTGGGTGTGGTTCCAAGCCATTCTCCCAAGATACCCTTCTGAAGACTCTGGCACTGTATTGTTGATGCAAACTGCATTACAAAGCCTGATATGTAGAAACATCTGAATTACACCGTTGTGATACTTAAGTGTGGAAAATATTTCCAAAAGAGACCCAAGGATGATGTCTTTCCTCATAGATTTGATTTCATCTACCTGTAAACAGAGTATCAAACAGGGTGTCGTGTGTTGGAAACAAGTGATAAAAAAACTTGATTATTGGGAGGAAGTGTCCTGTTGAGATCTTGAATTTTATTTTTTCATTGAGATTGCATTTCTAATTATAAACAGGAATGCACACAGAAAATAAATATATATAAATCCATTGCTCTTTAACACAAATGCTTGCACTTATTGACCATGGACAATCTTTGATTTGGTAGGACTCTGAGAAACGAACTCCTCTTCATGTTGCATCATTCCTGGGGGATGCAGACATCATTGAGCTTCTCATTTTATCAGGTAAGTTAGTGTCCCTTACTGGTTTTTACTGATTTTAAAGCTACAAGGAATATCCAGCAATATATGGATGAGTTTCTGGCAGTGCCTATTTCCGAGTTTCATAGAGATAATTGCATATGTTGCAAGCTTAGAAAATACGTTTAAATTTGGGGATACAATTCTAAAATGTGCACTGTGATTGAGCAGAATGAATAAACCAAGTAACTGTTTTTTAACAACTTCTAAAGCATTCAAACTGTGACAGTATTTGTTTAGAAACTTGCTGAAGTGCTTTTTTGAAATGTGGTTTCACATCCTGGAGTACAAGCCAAGACATTCCATTAAGCAAAAATTATTATGGAATAATAGCAAAAAAAGTAGCAAATTAGTTTAAATTAATTTTAAGTGGTATTTAATACGATTCTAAGAGTTAGGAAGTTTTTTTGGATATTAGAAACTGTGCAGTAGTATGTATCTGAACAAAACCAAAAAACCCCAAACAAAACAGAAAAAAAAGTAATCAAAAGATGTTTCCCAACTGTTGTAGTGACACAAAACATGATCAAAATATGTCAGAACAAAGCATAAAACAGACATCTCTCAAGAAGTGCACATAATGCATGACAAACTCCTGGATGTGCTTGCAGCTTTCAGAGCAAGTGTTTTTCTAAATTGGAGAACTGTGAAAGTAAAGCTTATGGGGTTTAAGAATGTGGGGCTGAAAGAAACCTTATGGTACAAATGTGTAACCCCTTGCAAGAAATCTTGCTGTAACATCACAAATTATTAGACTGCTCCTTCAAATGAGTTGCCTAATTTTTTTTAAAGATATTTCATAGTTATCAGTCCTGTGATTGCAAGGCACCTTCTAATTTCCTACCTTGAATCCTAGAATAATTCGGGCTAGAAGGGATTTCTAGAAATGACCTGATCCAGCCTCATGCTTAGAGCATCAGCCAATTTCAAAGTTAGATCAGGCTGTTGATGGCTGTGTGCAGACCATACAAACATCTCTGGACTACCAGGCAGAAAATGAGAATTCAGTTTGCTGTAGCCATGTGTTTTTCTGCTTATTTTGGGAGGAATTCTGAGTTGCCTAATTGTCTTATGGGGGTAACTAGTTGGGCATGCATCATCCATCAGACCTTTCTGCTCTAACCCTGATACAGCAGAAGGGTTGAAATGGATGTTGATTCACTGACAGGTTACGCTTGGGTGGGTTTTCAATGTGCTAAATGCAAACATGATTTTCTTTATTGGGAGTTGAGAGTTACTAATCTTCATCCGTGCATGTGTTCTTGCAGTGTGGGTTGTTTGTTGCATACTCTTGTTCCATTGTGGTGTGAGAAGATTGCAGGAGCAATGTCTTTTTGGAAAATAAAAGGGTTTTGCAAGTAACAGCACAGGCAATATCCTCATAAAGAGAAAAGTGAAGCCATTTTTCCCATTTGTCCACGACTCCAAATAACTTCCAGAAATGTCCTGGTGAACATTGTTGGTTTTGTTCACATTCCTAGCGAGGGGAAGGAGGCTTTCTGTGTTCTTCTGAGGCACTTGGTTCCAGCACCTCACTGCCAAAATGTCATTCGAGGGCTGTAGGGTCTGTCTATTCAACAGCAAAAAATGTAAGTGATGTATTTGAGATTTTTTAATATATCCAAGTAAGTGTGAAAAACTTAATGTGGGAACTGTGTTTATCTTTCCCACATATCTCAGCATGAGTCAAAATATTATTACTTATGATGAACATGAATACTTGTATCCAAGAGTGGGTTTGAAGGTTTTTGATGTTTGGAGAAGCAGGTTGAGTCATTATAAACATCTCCTTGTAACTGTGGTATCTCAATGAACTAGGCTGCATCTTCCTTTGCTTCACCTTTTCATTCAGTAAACTGTATTAGTAAAAGTGCATCATATAAGATTAATCTGAACATAAAATTTAGTTACATAAGCAGAAAAACTTGCCTGACTTACAATGATACGGTGTTTTAACAGAGAGAAAGCACAAAACACTTGCTGTTGGCATCAAGCAATATTCTCAGCATGAGTAGAAAATAGGAGGAGTATCAGTGCATTGCATTTTGTATGGGGCACAGGAGAGAAACGAAATACCCGCATTATGAGACTGGTGTCCCCTGAACTGGTGGCAGCTCAAACAAATGTGGTGTTTAAGGAATAAAATTTCTACCCAGGTAGTTTGAGACAGACCAGAAATGGCTTTCTAGGTAGCCTCTGAAATGAAGTCTGTTTGGAATTGATACAGGAAAGAGCGTGCCAGATGCCTCAACTGATCTGAATCACCCAGGCCCATTAAATGTCAGAGCCAGATAGATTTACACCAGCCCAAAAGTCTGTGGTTCAAACTGGGGAAATGTGCTCTGTGGTTTTGTTTTTCCAGGCCACATGAAAGCAGGGAGCTTTGAACACTTCTTCACCTCCTTTCTGTCAAAAAGGAGAAGGGCCAGGGTAACCATCTCACATGAATGAAGCTCTGTATGATGACAGAGTCATGGATGTGCAAGAACAACTGTCTGGGCAAATCCATGCTCCAGTCTCATTTGTGCCAGGGCCTCCCCCCATCCTGGGCTTTGAGTTGGTGCCTGAGGGACAGATGCTTGGGCTCAGTCCCTTCCCCCTTGTTCCCTACCAAGGCACTGGCCATCTTGGCAACATTGCCATGCCTTCCTATTCCAGAAGGCTCTGAGCTTCTTGGCAAGAAGTTACGGCATCTGTCCTGGCCTTTTGGAGGGCCTATTGCTGAGTCTCATAGCAGGAGTTGGAAAGATGCATGTAAATAAGGCCATTAATAAGTTCAAGAGTTTTCTTCCTCCATTGACCATCCCTAATTTTGGAGATTTAGACTGCAGAATCTAGGTTTGTTAGACACATGTGGACTTGGCAGATGTGCTGGATGGAAAACCGTACTTTGGTTATGATAAAGAGATGTTAACTTTATTCCTGAAAGCCAGCATGGAGTTGTTTATTTCAGATCTCATAAGAACAGAGGCAATTTCAGATTTATTTCCTGTTTTGGCAGAAAAACTTGAGGGTGAATGATGGCAAAGATTACAAAACAGCCATATTAAAGTTTCCTCTCTGTTGATTTTATCTGTAACACTATGTTACGTTGTCTACTTCAGCCTCACAGAGCAAATCCCTACAGCTGAGCCTTTCCTTCAGGCTCAGGAGTACAAGCCCTCCAAACAAGGAGTGCAGAAGATGGGGCTGAGAAAAGGCTTTTCCCTGAAGATGTTTCTTTTCAAAAGGGGAAATTTTATGGGAGTGGGTGGAGAGGTGCTGTGCTACCTGAAAGGATTTTAAGCAAAATCTTTGAAGCAACTTATATTTTCAAGGAAGATTGTACTATGAAGGACACAATATACACCAATTTGAGTGTATACCAGCCCTCTTTGTCCTTATAAACATACAGGTTAATTCATGGAGTATTATAGGGAGTGCACTGAAACGTGTTTAAGGTACTTGGTCCAGAGTGAAGAGAGGAATACTGAATTTCTGGGTGACTTTGAGGAAGTGTTGTGGGATAGACTTGAAAATATAAGCTCCTGGGGTTTTGTACAGAGCTCATTTTAGATGCATTAGCATGTTCTAGAACACTTTTCTCAGTGCTTTCAGAGCTCTCCCCTGGGCTGTCACAGGATGGACATTCAGGATTATAGAGGACACTTTTGAAGACATAGGCATTGCTCACTGGGTCCTCTGCTTGACCTCCCCTGAAATGGCAGATATTTTCTCTTTCCAGAGGAGTGCATCGGTGCTGGTGAAGTTTTTTTCATTGTCATTAACCATTGCCTGGAAAGAACTGCTGGAACCTTAAAGCTGAACTGTGGTGAAGGAAGTGGGTAGTACAGGGTTAAATGTTTTGAAACGTGTCTCTTCAGAACAATATCTTTTCAAAAAATGTGCACCTCAGTAAATGGACAACAACAGTTCCTGTAACAGGCAACAGCTGAATTGTGTAGCTTTTCAATAACAGAATGTGTAGCTCTTTAAAAACAAATCAGAAACTTATTCAACTGATGTATTGAATTAGGTATGTAAGAAAGCAATTTCACTGTTTCATGTAAAGAGGCATAAAGAGATAAAGGGATGTGGAAAATGGCTGAGAAGAAATGGCTGATAGCATTTTATATTATTTATACTGGTATTGTTTTCCTTTTATTATTTTCTTTTAGCTGCTTTCTTGGTAACTATTTCAGTTTCTCAAAGGGTAAGTGGATAGTGAAGGGCATGAATAACTACTGAGGGAGACATTTCTCTGTTTTCTAGTCATCTTCATGCCAGTGCTGCTGGAGTTTTCAGGTACTGAGGAATAATACATTTGTCATGCTTTGCTACTCCACACATAAGCCTTTCTGATTTCCAACCATCTGGAATTAGTGAATTGTTAGTTAAGAACATAAGGCAAAAACCCAAGGCAAATACAAAATAAATTTCTAAAGCAAAAAAGAGGTAATTGATAGCAGTCATTAGGAATTTGTCTAAGCAGTTTGCATCCCCAAGACCCTTACCAGGCCAAGTGAAGATAATCAAAGGTGCCTTGCTTGAAGTCCTGTCAGCTTTCTGATGGTAGGTTGTTGCCTTATATGTCTCTAGTGTAGGCAAAGGGCAAGACACTAATGTGTATTAACTTTAATGCCCTTCTCATGAAGACAAAATAAGCTAATAGCTTCCTTGCTTAGACAGATTCATTAGAAAACTCTTTAAAACTGCTGTCTTTTCTAAAGGGTGTTTTTTCAGAGGGCAGGTTGTACCACCCGGTACCAGGTTCTGAGGTGAGTTTGGAAGATTGCCTCTAGCTGTTCTAAAAGTTGTGAAAGTGACTTTCCTTTTCCTGCAGCCCAGATATTACATCCTGACTTGTGGAAATATGCAAGAACTTGTTTCTTCTGGTTATCTAGCACAATTCCCAATAAACACTGTGATTCAGAGGCCAGCATCTTAATATCCCTGAGAATGGGCTCTGAGAAAGTACTTCTGATTCAGAGAGTGGGATTTACTAATTGCAGGCTTTTGTATGCACTTAAGCTTCATTTTGAACCATAACTTAAGAATCCTTTTGTTCATGAAGTTCAGAGGCTCATCCAGGCTATGTGCATGACACTTGTGTTTGTCTACTTTTTTTTTTTTCCCTGCATATGCTGCACTTCTCAGAATAGTACTAATACCTGCAGACTTGAAAGGTACAATATTTTCAGGTTAAGCCCTTTTTAACATTAGTTCCTCTAGTCCTTATCAGTGAATTTTCTTTCTGGAATATCACATATATCACATCAGTGAATAAATTCAGTATATCCTCTAAACCTGTTTTATTACACTAATGTACAGGATCCTTTTTTATTTATTTTTCCCCTTTGGTCTGCAATCAGCTAGAACCACTGTAGTTAAATATTCTTCCTTTATCCTTTCTTCTGGCAAGCCAGTCCAAACCCACCTTCTTGTGCAGCTGCCTTTGTTGGAGCTCCCATTAACACTGAACTGGACAGAAGGCAAATGACTGGTCTCCTTCATCTCTCCTCTTCTGATGTTTGCTGAATAACACCCACAGAACCTGATGTAAAAAGTGCCCAATTTTGTCCCCAACCTGACCATTTCACAGTCCTGTTTTCTTGATCCCAGCATGATTTGCAAAGCAGAACAGTGGTTATTTTTTAGTGGTCTATCTGATGGGGCTGAAGACAAGAGACAGTTCAGGCTAGTTCCCTTCATACTACCTGCAGACAGCAGCAGTGCTCTGAGCAAAGGGTTGCTTTCTTTCTTCCCTCCTGTATCAGTAGATCTAAAAAAAATGAATGTACATAGATATGTAAATCCTTAAAACAGATCTTGCTCCTTTTGTGTCCTGTAAACAAAGCAGTTCCCAGCAGTTGTCCTACCTATCCATTTCCCTTCTTTCCGAATCACACTTCAGCTCCTATTTATCCAACATCTGGAAATGCATTTCCAAGGTGAACAGGATGCCAAGGAAGTTCTGAGGAGTGCTGAGAGTACCACATACAGCTCAATTCTTGTTACTAGGAATCAGTTGGGCAAAGCTTTCAGTGTCCCATCCAAGGCATGGATGTAACCTCTGGTGTTTATTTGCAGGCGCTCGTGTTAATGCCAAGGACAATATGTGGCTGACTCCTCTCCATCGAGCGGTTGCTTCAAGAAGTGAAGTGAGTAAGATTTGATTATCCTGCTTTTGCATCCTGGGGGAGACAGCAAACCATGGAGAGCTGTAGCAGGGGGTGTGCTGAGGCAAAGAGAGGAAGAATTTTCTGTGTGCAGGGCCTGTAGCATTTCAGCTGGAAGCCAGCTTTTACAAGTTAGTTATAGCTACTTTTGAGCCTTGATGTGGATGATTTTCACTTTGCATTACATTACTGTAGCAAGTCATACTGAACAACCATCAGCTAGAGTAGGTGACCAGGACTGACATAGAATAGAGCCCACAGTGGTCTACAGTGGCCCCATCATCTTCAAGTGGTGAAATAAAGAGGAATAAATCCATGTGGATGTGTGCATGCTGTGGTGTGCCAGAAGGGAGTGGATGTGGATGTGATCCAACACACATTACATAGTTTGTTTTGGTTAATTGCATTTCAAGGCATCCGTTAGGTTTTTCTGTTCATGTATTTGGTTGATGCATAAGGGAGGGTTTGCCCATATTTCTTCTACTTGACAAATAGACATCTGCTGGCATCATGTTATACCTCTTCTGTTGCTGTCTTAAAAAGGAGCAGCAGCAACTATCAGGAATGCAGGTCAGGCATGACTGTGCTCTCAACTGCACCATTATTCTTGGCTTTCCAGTGTGGCCCTCTCTGTCTACTTTTATCCTCCTAATACTTAGTTAACAGTGAGCCCAACTGCAGACCAAATTGGCTACTGGGGATGAGGGGAGGGGTTGTGAAAGAGACAGTGGGTGGCTCTCTTCCAGAGACTGATGGACTCGAATCACCTCCGTAACAGCCCCAGCGCTTGCCAAGCCTGGAGGCAGGAATCCTGGGCTCGCTTCTGAACTTGGGCATTGTTTGGCTGCTGGCTGAGCTTCCCAGCTGCTGGCATCCACTGAAACCCTCTGAAAGGAATATCTGATAGAGTATGAATGCTGTAATGAAGCAAAATACAAAAAGCCATGCTGGAAAACAACGATCAGGCTTAAACCTTAAAAAACAGCCACAGTCTTTCCGATGCTGGAATTGCAGTGTGCTTGGTTTCTTTTTTTGGATGTGTCAGAGTACGTGATTTTTATTGTCAGTGACAGTCCTAACAGAAAATATATTCCTTTCTGTGGGTTTGAGTCTCATTTTTAACTCCTTGTCAGCTGAAGCACAGTGAGTTAGTGTGCTGGCAATTCTGGTACCTCACAGTCAGTACCCAGGTGTACTAGTGAGGCAGCAGGGGAAGGCACCCGCCTTTGATGCCTTTTCATGGTCTGCTGTGTATTTTATAAACACATACAGCTTTTTTCTCCTGGCCTTTTTTCTTTGTTATTTATATTATAACTGCTACTTTTGGCAGTAATTTTGAGAGAGGATTTAGCATTTTTGAAGCTCCTTGAATTCTACTTTTTACATTATTACACAAGCAAACAAATGTGCAGCTTCGATAGTGATAGTAGTATATAGGAGTGGGTGAATTCATAGTTCACACTGATAGCAGGAGATGAATTAATGGTCCAGAAGCTGACCAGTAGGACTTAATGTAGGTTTTGAAGTTCTTGTGAGCACAATTGCTTTTAGAATGATCATCAACAAAATTTATCTTTTACTTTGAAGCTTTCACAGGATTCAGAAGCTGTCTCCTTTAACCCTTTTATATGTTGATTAAAAATATGAACACTTTTTTACTCAGGTCTTAATGATTTTTCTAGTGGGCTTTAGGGGTTTAAATGCTTATTTACAAATCAAAAACTCTCAGGTGTGTCTGTGTAGGATTGCTGATGGATATTAGCAGCTTTCAGCCTTATACAGTTGGAAAAGTATGGAGATTTCACTCTAATAACTTGGGATAGCTACAGACACTGACTGCAGAGGCCTTACACCATGGCTGTGCACTGCATGCACGTGCAGAAACTGTATTAATATAAAAGGGTATTCATATAAAAGCTCATGCTCTCAAACGCAATAGAACGAAAATTCTCCATAAAGACTCTTAACTTTTGGTCCCGAATCTCATAGAGCAGCAGATCATAACAGATGTAAACAAAAATGTGTAAATGTTGGGTTTTTTTTTCTTTAAAGTCTAGGTATTTTTAGCTTAGAGGTTTCAGCCCTTTCAAAAATTCTCCTTTAACTTTTTCTTTCTTTCATTAAAAATACATGAATTTTCCTGCTGGCTTCATGTCCCAGCTGGGTAGGTCTCCAGTGAATTACATTTAAATGACTTTTAAAATAGTAGGCCTGTAATTTAAAAATCCTATTGAGACATCAGCAATCATATATCATTATTGGTGCTGTAAGAGTTGCAGTGTCACTACCTGAACAAATCTGTTATGTAACAGTTTGTGGGATGGCTGTAGAAAATGAAATTGCTGAGATCATTTGAGTACAAAGAAAGAAAACTCCTAGTAATGTATGTACTGTTGGTGCAGACTGCAGACACTCTCTTGGGCTGTTCTAGATGTAAAAGCATGATTTAAACATACTCTATGCATTTGTTCTTCATTAATAAAATTTTAGCTGGGCTTACCAGAAAACTTTTCAGTTTGTGGAAAAAGAATAATGTACTCTATAGGACCAGGGCTCTCCCACTTACCAGATGTGAGTTGTATTTAGCAAACAAGGCTGCTCGAATGCTACTGTGTCCCAGTGGTTCTTTCACGTTTTGTTTGTTTGTGGGGAGAAAAGGAAGAAGAAACAAGATGTAATTTTGAGGAAAAACTTGTTTTTTCATCTGACTTACTTAAAGGCAGATGTATGAGTAGAAGCCAAAAAGAACTGATTGAGAGTTCTCCAGTGAGACTGGATCTCAAGAGAGAACAGCACATTTTCTCACTGGGAAATATTCACTTTTAACCAACAACATTAACCTTAAAAGATGTTGTTTGGTCTCAGGCTGACAGAATGGATATTGCAGTGAAGACCTTTGGCTTATGCTTAGCCCTTGGGGAGGAAAGGAATGCTAATGCTAACTTGGGCTCACCAGCATTCTCATGTTTTTGCAAAGCTAAAATTTTGGTTTTGAATATTCTTTTTTATTGGCTCATTTTCTCTGTTTATAAATACAATTTACAGCAATTTGCTGTGATTTTACTGTCTGAAATGACATACTTTTCATTTTATAAATGATTCCTGTAACAGTATGTATTAAGTTTGCACAACAAGGTTCTGGTACTGGGGGGCTTATGGAGTGTCTTCTGTGAGAAACTGCTGAAGTGTCTCCCATATCCAACAGAGCCAGTGCCAGGCGGCTCCAGGATGGTCCCACTGCTGACAGGCTGAACTCATCATCAGTGGTAGTAATGCCTCAAATAAGAACATTCATTTCTTCATTGAGAGCACAGTTATGATGGCTAGGGTACTGAAGGTTAATCAACCAGACAGGTTGGGCTCTCGTCTTGGGCAAAATCCAACTGGGAAATTTTGATCGTGAAGCCACTGCCCTAAATGGTGGTGTGTACTCTGGTGTTTGAATCAGCATTTCCATTTCAGTAGCCTGGGAGGTTGCTTTGATGAAAGGCCTCCTCCTGGCCACGTGCGCTATGCTTGAGCAGTACGCACCGGTGAGGTGAGCTGTCATGGAGCTGGGCCGTGTGTTCATTCAAGCTGCTTTGTGATGGCTGCAGGAAGCAGTGCAGGTTCTCATCAAGCACTCGGCCGACGTGAACGCTCGGGACAAGAACTGGCAGACGCCTCTGCACGTGGCAGCAGCGAACAAGGCGGTGAAGTGTGCGGAGATCATCATCCCTCTGCTGAGCAGCGTCAACGTGTCGGACCGCGGGGGACGGACGGCTCTGCACCACGCGGCTCTGAACGGCCACATCGAGGTGAGCTCACTGACCCCGCCTTTGTTGGTTTGGGTTCCCGCTTCACACACCCAGCCCACCTAGGTCTAGGCTGAGCCCCATGCCCCTGCCTCCCACGATTCCTGCCACTCAGCTGCTTTCCAAACTCTGTGACAGGTTTCCTACCTGCAGAAACAAGAAACAAGGCAGCGGTTGAGAAATACCCGTGTAGAGCCAGTGTGCAAGTGAGGTGTGCATACAGACCTGGAGAGGTGGCTGTGCCATCAGTTCCAGCTGCTCCAGGGTGATGTTGGCTCTCTGGAGCTGGACTGCCAGTGAAAATAAGAATGGCAGAATGGAAAGAAGAGAAAACTGGTGCATTCATTTCATACCAAAGAAACGTGCAGCTATGTGGAATCCAGTCATTCTGCTTTTCTAAGTAGTCTTCTAGAAAATGTACTTCTGTTCTTCTGCTTAAACAAGCAAACCTTTCTAGTATTATTGCTTTTTAACTATATGAGGAAAACTGTAGTTTTGTCAGTAACGCCCCTATATGAAGTATTTTGCTAGAATCTTTAAATCTGGGTAAAGTGATGCTCATTTGCCCATTTCACACCTGAAGATCAAGATATTAAAGAAAAACTCTTAGACTAGAACAGTAGGCTTCTGTCAACAAAAGCTGATCACTTGCAATGTAATTAAAAGAAGGAAGAGGAACAGCAGATCTTAGGGTTTGTGACAATATGGTCTGGAGGAATCTTGTTCCAATCCACAAGAAAACCACTTAAATTGTTAACAGTAAAATTAAGCATTTTGTGGTCCCAAATTGCTAAATTGATTTGTTATTACCTGTTGTGTGTGATCTACAAGGTTGGTTTACTTGCTGTTGTTACTTCTAGATGGTGAACTTGCTCTTAGCCAAGGGGGCAAACATCAATGCTTTTGACAAAAAGGACAGAAGAGCTCTTCACTGGGCAGCGTACATGGGTAAGGCTCAGGCTGCTGCTCCTTCTTTTTAACTTCCTATTCGCAAATGAATGGCATATTTTAAAGTGGACAACAGCAGACCTGGCCATGGAAAGTGAGTGTTGTAATTACCTTGAAGTCGGAAGAGTTCAGCTGATCTAAATAAACACTGTCCATTTAAGAGTTTGAAGCTAGTGAGATCTTGGCTGTGATTTCCTTTGTAAGACACTTAATTGTGGGCTTTTTGTGTTGCTTTTTCATTTTGGTCTTTTTATCCTGACTCTAGTTCCAGCCTGAACTACATTTGGGCTTGAAAAACTGCAGTTTGTATTTGCTTCAGTTTTTGCTAAAAACTACTTAATATAAAGTGCAGATAACTATGATCTTAAATCTGGCCTTTATCTAAGTTTATAAGTAGCTATGTTATGATGTTCTTAGGAAATGTTTCACAGGTGATTTCTTCCTGTTAGGAGAAAATCTCAGAAGTCTTTTCCAACCTAGCTGTTTCTCTGTGATTCTGTGAAATTGTCACCTTTTATTCCAGAGTGGGCAAGAGCAACTGCTTTTTCTGTTCAGAACATCTGTGGTGTTACCAAATACTTCTTAATTAAATCAATTGACCTTATTATTCCTTTCAAGTTGAAGGAAAATTTCTTATAGTGGGGCAGTATAACTTAAAAATGCTAGAACAATCTTGCCTGTGGGTCATCTTTATTCAAGAGTTTTTGTTGGCCAAGCAATTTTTATTTCAGATTACAATTTGTTGGGAGTTAGGTGCTCTCTGCCAGGGTCTCTTTTATTTGACCTGTGAAAAATCTTAATTTTAAATCCTGGCAACTTTTGGAAGTGAGATAATAGATTTCAGACTGTGAGAAAAGCATATTGTGTGCTTGATGTACACAGGCAGATGGAAAGGCACATGCCACCAACTGTGATACGGCTTTTGAACTAGTGAGCTTTGAACTCCACTCTGTAGATGTGAAAGGCTTTTCCATTGTGCTGTGCAATTCCACATCTCTTTTGCACTTAAATATTTTCAGAAATTCATGATGTACTTTTAAAAGTATTTAGATAACATCTAAGGCCTAAATTAGCGATGGAATTTAGGAGACTGTAGTGCAATTTAGTTGGAATTTTAGAGTCTTTTTAGTGCAATTTAGGCAGAATGCAAATAATGAGACCTGAGCAACTTCTTCTGTAAAACCTCACATAATTTCTTGAATGCTTAATTATCTTTGGGCACTTGGACTTTGTCTACACAGTTTCCTAGGTCTTGGACATGTCCAGAGCTGCCTCTGTCATGAAAGTGCTGTATAACTCAGATGGTGCACAAACTTGTATGTTGTCTGATACAATAAATACTTAATTCTAAGGCAGTTCTGTCTTATCATGAAGCAGTAAGACTGTTCCTCAGCTAGCCTTCATTGAACTTTGGTGCTTAAGGCACTATCTGGAAAGCAGGCGAGATGGTTTGAGACCTTCAGGGAGTGGAGGAAACTGAGGATGCAGGTGGGTTATAAGCTGTGGTTTTGTGATGCTCAGCTCTTCCCCTGTATTTTGTAGGGAGATCCTGACTCAAGGGTAGGAGTTCCACTCTGAAGACAGTACTGCTCCTAACAATGGTACTCAGTTTGCAGACTGAGTATGTGTTTATAGAGTATGAATTCAGATTCAGACATTTTTTAGACCTCCATTCAGGATTTTTTCCACAATTTTGGAGAGTTTTACATCTGCCTGATCCAAAGACCAGTGGATACAGTAGATAATGTTCTGATGGTTTCTATTGGTAGGCTTTGGATCAAATTGCACATGCACTCGAAATCTAGTTTTCTATGTCCTCAATGGTGCTAGTAAAGAGGATAGCTTTATTTTATAATTTATTAAGGTTTTATTTTGTCACTAACAAAAACCACGAAGTTTTAGCAGTTGTGTTTGCATGTGACATCGATAAGATGCTGTTTTGGGAGACTTGTATTGCCATGTTCCTATGCTCACTGTTCCTTCTGCCAACAGGGAGATGAAAACACAAACTGATAGTTTTAGAGAAATAAATGCAAAAGCAGTGTGGTTTCGTTCTTTTAGTGACTGGAAAACAAATTCAGTAAAAAGAAATATAGACACATGTGGGGAAGGTGAGTGCATGGACAAGGCCTGGAGCCTAGGATTAGGAACATTTATGAAAATGCTTTTTTTCCCCTTCTAAAACTATAGGGGCATTTTGAAATAGCAGTGGAAGGGCAGTGCGTTAGCAAGAGAGCAGTAATTTGGGATAAGTGATGCTGTAGGATGGTACACTCATTGATAACTATCTTCCATCTTTTGAAGGTCACCCAGAAGTTGTTGCCTTACTGATTAACCATGGTGCAGAAGTGACTTGTAAAGACAAGAAGGGTTACACCCCACTTCATGCAGCTGCATCCAATGGGCAGATTAACATTGTGAAACAACTCCTTAACCTAGGGGTGGAGGTATGTGGTGATGTGCACTTTGTGGCTTCCATGTTTCTCCATATTTAGAGATATTCTTTTCTTCTTTCTTAGGGATGCTGCTAAAGACATTGGCAGAGGTCTGAAAGAAAAGAGATGCCATTTTTTGGACCACCTCATGCTTCATGTAGTTTATTAGTTCAAGAGTAAGGAAAGCATAGTGTATTAAAAAAAAAAAAGTGATATGGGCAGTAAATTCCAGGCCTCCTTGCTGAAGAAATCAGGAAATATATGCTGTTCATGCAGAAGGAGATGGAGTAATGAAATTTTCCTTGTCTCAGCATTTCCTTTGATATGATGAGTGGTTATTCTTGACATATACACTACATACTTTACTAAAGAGCAGTTCAGGCTGTTTCAGTTTAGGGACTTGTATTTCCTCTGTAGTTAATAGAGGGAAGGAGAAGGATTATTTCCACTCTGGAATATAAATTTTTTTCAGGGCACACATTCCTCTTTATTGTCAGCTCTTCAAGGCGGTGGTGAGATGACCAGAAGAGCCTGCACTAATCAGACAGTTAATCAGAGATGTCAGATAAAGCCGTTATACCTTCAGCCGACTTGACCTGGCAAGAAATTGTCAGAGGTCCATGGTCACAGGCTGTTGGCTGTGTAGCTGAATGGCAGTAAGTGTTACCTGTTCTTAGGTAGTTACTAGCATAGCAGTGCTTTAACTGTCACATTCCCCACTGCTGGGGATATGATCTTTGAGATGCCTGTATTTTATGGAAGGCTATTCATGTCATCCCCAAGTCTTTTATACAATCTATCTTGTTCTGTTTTACAGAACGGTAGTTGGATCTAAGTTGGTCATCAAGAAATAACATGATCTTAATTACATCTTTGTAATACTGAGCTACTGAGAGTGATTTCTTATTGAAGTATAAATGGCTATGCACTTTCACCTATGTTTTACTCAGATACCTTCACTCCCCTCCCAAAATAAATGTGTGGAAAAAGCTCTTACACCTGGTTCTGTTCACAAAAACCCAGTAGTCATTGTTGCAATTTTTTAAAAATAAAGACTATGATCTTTTCTATTTATCCTTCTTTTCCACTTACATGTAAAAACTTTGGGTTTTGTCATCACCATCATTACACAGTCCTGCTATCAGCTTTAAGCTTCACACTGGCTTTTAGAAATTGCCAGAAGGATAAAATTTAATAATAGTAAAGGTAAAGCATTCCAAGCTAAGCTGTCTCGGTATATATTTTGTCAATGAAATTTGCTCGTGAGAAATATGCCCTATGACAGTTTGAGCCTCCAGCTATTTCCATTTGCAGTATGTGATATATTATGTAAATGGTAAGCTGATGTCTGCAATTTTAACTATGTCTCCTTGTCTCATTTTAGATTGATGAAATGAACATTTATGGAAATACTGCACTTCACATTGCCTGTTACAATGGTCAGGATTCTGTTGTTAACGAGCTGATTGACTATGGTGCTAATGTAAATCAGCCTAATAATAATGGATTCACTCCCCTGCATTTTGCTGCTGCCTCCACTCATGGAGCACTGTGTCTTGAACTACTAGTGAATAATGGGGCAGATGTTAATATTCAGGTAAAACTTTTATTCCATCTCTGCAGTTTTACTTTATCCTATTTGTATACCTCAGGAGGAAACTGTAAGAGCGAGTACAGCATGGCTTTAAATTCTTGATGGAATTGGAGTGATGCTGAGAATGTCCATCGTTATACTGTTTGTATGAGATTAGTTCCCATCAGAGGAGCTCTCAGTGCCTTGATAAATATAATGACAGCTCTAAACTCTAGGCCAGCCACTGTCTTGAAGGCACAAGCCAATACTAAAGAACAGTCCCAGGAGTTCTGTCAAAATGTTATCTCAGAGAGTGGTGGTAAGTCAAGAACGACTCCTTTCTAGTGTTTTCCTTCCCCCTGTGATATGGGTATAATTATACCTGATTCTAAAAACTTCCTTTTAACTCTCCAGGGAGTAAGAGCTGAAGGTTGCTTGTTACCTACTTTAGAGCCTGAGCTTACAAAATCTGATTTTGCTTAGGGTATCTGAATGTTCTTGAGGCACATTTGATCCATCTTGATGAAGCTGAAAGGGACTTGCTATTATCCAACAGAGGATACTGGTGTAGGTACCAGAAGACTTGTCATCTCTGAGTTCACATAAAATTTTGCCTACTTCAGTTTAAACTCTATATGTCAGTTTCCTGTCTCTAAAGCTAGCATTTAACTCTTAATATGTAACACCTCTGGCAAGTCCCTGGAGATCAGTGAAAAGTCAGTGCACTATTTAAACTCAGAATTATTGAAATGAAATTACGGGTTGTGCTTGCCAATGAAGGTGAATCCCCGTGCCCGTAAACATGAAGTGATGTGAGTAGTCAGTCTGGTAACACTCCTCATTCCTGGACTTCCCCAGTCTGCTTCTTTCTCTTGAATCCAAAACATTATTCTTTGCTCATTGTACATTTCCTTTCCAAAGCCTTCTCTGTTTTCTAATTTTCTTTTTAGACATCCTATTTTTGATTGTGGGGAAATCTGTTAACCAAAACTTTTTAATATAGTGTTTTTCATTGTGGGATTATCTATAAAATGCAGATTGATTAACAAGAAATATCTCACAGACTCCTTTCCTATTTAGCTTTATGGTTCTTTTGCTGTTCTTTATTCCCCTTGTTGCAAAAGCTAGGGAAAATGACAGAATGAGATATGCTACTTAAAAATAACATTCAAGAATAATATGTCATATATCTGTGGGTTTTTAGAAGGCATTGTATACAGCCAGGCTGTAGGGACAGGCTCCCCTCCAGCCCATTTCCTAATCATTGCTGAGGAACTGGTTTATTTGTGTGGTTATACCTTCTACATTTGCCATCATCTACAGGTTCAGTCTTACAGACTTTTGAAGTCAGCAGAGGTTTTATCTAAAGAATAGCTATAGGATGTTGAGCTGATTTTAAATCGTTACCACTTTTTTACATGCTAAATAGTTGTTTTGTTTTTGTTAGAGTAAGGATGGAAAGAGTCCACTGCACATGACAGCCGTCCATGGGAGGTTCACACGGTCGCAGACCCTCATTCAGAATGGTGAGTTTCTGTGCCTGTTTAATGATTCTCCCAAAGACTAGGCATTTCCAGTGTTGCAGTTTTCAGTTGTCCTGACACAGAGTGTCAAAGGACTGCTCTGAGGGTTGCTCCATCAACTTCTGGCTTTGAGCTGCACTGGCATCTCTCATTTTGTGTCATCACAAGTTGAGATTTTGGTTGTTAACAAAATCTCATAATCTTCCAGGTGATGGTAGCCCAGTTGATCTGTTCATAATCTTAACCTGAAAATAAGAGTTAAAAGGTGTATATTTACATCTTTTTTTCTGCTGAGAAGCAGGTACAATTTTTTTTTTCTCAAATTAATTAAAAATTAAAACAAACAAATGAGGAAACCACAAACAAAACCCAAAACAAACCAAAAACCCCACCAAAATCTTTCTAATTCTTCTCCTTTGGGAGCCCTGGTGTTCTTGAAGCTCACACCATTTTCTCAACCCTCAGTCAGCAGCTGTACTTCTCTCAACTTCCTTAGCTCATCCCTCACTACTGTCTTCATGAAGTGTCAAATAAATACTCAAGAGGGAGGATCAGCACTACCTTGTTTGTTCTGGCATCCTTTTTGTCCAAGAACACTGCAGAATATTACAATTATTATTGTTGGAGATCTGGCACAGGCCCGTTTCCGATTGATGGAAATTACTGACTCTCTACTTAAGCTGTTGTTTGCTCAGTGTTGGATTTGTGTATGAAAGGACTGGCAATTCTTCATCTGTCCTTCACACCTCTCTATTCTTCATGTTACTTGGATTTCACTTGTTTCTTTCTTCATTTGCTGCCCCTCTAATTTTAGTATTGTGCACAGATATGGTTGCAAGTGACTTTATGCCTCACTGCCATGGGATATTATGGAAGAGAGAAATGATTTAAAGAAATGGAGTTTTTCTTCAGTACTTAATGAGTTGGCTAAAGATGTCTCAGTTTCTGGTTACTGTCTCTAGCAGCTTGCAAAGGAAGAATAGATTACTTTAAAATGGGAAAGCTGCAAATGTGATACCTATCCTTAAAAATGGAGAAAAAGAAATGCTGGAGAATTTTACTTAGGTCAGCCAAAGTGGGTAAAATCTTGCATATGTTTCTCAAGCGTAAAAGAAGCTGAAACATCAATTCTCTTCTACAACAGTTTAATAGTCTTTGTGAACACAGCACAGTCTTCTGACTTTTCTTTGGGCAGATAATGCTCATGGAGACCTCCACTGGTGGAGGCTCCATCCAAGGAAACCTGTTGAAGCATTTCACTGATTTTTATTTACTGTTACAAAATCATAGAAAGGCCTAGCTTGGAAGGGACCTTAAAGATCATCTAGTTCCAACCCACCTGCTATGGTCACACCTTCCACTAGACCTGTTTGCTCAGAGCCCCGTTCCCAGGGATGGGACCTCCAGAGTTTCTCTGGGCATGCTGTATGTTGCTTTACTAGAAATTTTCTTTTTGTGGTTGTGTTGTTAGTTATCTCCTGTGAATAGAGGACATACAGTAAATATTACCATATCCTGATCTTAGCAAGTCTTTTTACATGATTTCATAAAGTATTCTTGTAGCAAACTAGCAGAGTATTAAAATATTACAGTGTTGGTGCATAACTGGTTGTAAAACTACACTCAGAGATTATTAATAAATGGATTGTTGTTGAAATGGAAGGTCTACTGAGGGAGTTTTTAGTTTCCCTTCTGGGTCTGGAACTATGCAGTATTTTCATTAAAGACTTTGGTAGTGGAATATAAAATGTGCTTTTAACATTTGGAGAAAAAAAAAAATTAATTTGGGAGAGACTGTTAGTTTGGCAAAATGTGGAGTCAGAATGAAAAATGATCCTGTAAAACTGGAGACAGAAGTTATAATGCGAGTGAAGCAAAAGGAAGATCCCACACAGAGGCAGAGTATCAATTGGATAGGTTCAGAATGGCAGCAGTCAGGTGGGTGGCACTTGCTTAGGAAAGCATGTGGGGCTTGGAGAGAGGATCAGAAGGTTGCTGTCCACAATTCAACAATGTCATGGTCCTGGAAAAAATGATCATTGATGTACATGGTGCTTTGCAATGTACAGGAGTGCATAGACAGCAAGCTTGGAGTAATCCTTTTTGCTCAGCTCAACACTGGGAGACTTCAGCTGTGGTACTGGTTTTGGATTTTGACACTACTGAAGAAGAAATGCAGGAAATATGCAGGCCAGCTGGAGAGGACTGGGAGAAGGATGAGAAGAGCTGGAGTGCAGTAAACCTGACTTGCAAGAAGCGACTGAAAGTTACAGTCCTTGGTCCAAAAAGAAAACCCAGAATTGTTTGTAGTCTATCTAAAGAAATAATCCATTTTTTTCTGCTTGTGATGATAAAACAAGATGCCAGGCTTAAGTTGCAACAGGAAAAGTTCTACTTAAGCACTATTTTGTTGTTCTTTGGTAAGACACAGAAAAAGCATGCAAAATGCTTGTTTGCAGTATGTTCCTTCTGGCCCCCTCAATGAAATCTATTTAACATTGTTATCTTACAGGTAAGGTTGGCTGGCAGTGCCTTTAAGAATGAGGACATAGTTTCATCAGTTTTCTCATTTTAATTCAAAGCATCCATTTGTACCTTTAGATGGGTAGCATGTCTGAATCATGTGTTTGACCCTTGTATATCATCCTGTTCACCTATTTCCCACCACTGCAGTCAGAGAGGGAGGTCAAAGCACTGCTGCCAGTATGAGTGGCTGACAGCTGACAGCTTGCTGTGTTCTGGCTCTTGGTCTGTGAAATTTAGTGTCTCTGTGGCTGGATTGGTTATGCTGCATTCAGCAGAGAGAAACAGCACTTGTGGTCACTGGTTCAGGCTGAATCTTTCAGTGCTAAATCATATGAAATTGTCTTTTGCAGGGGGGGAAATCGACTGTGTTGATAAGGATGGTAACACCCCTCTGCATGTGGCTGCAAGATATGGACATGAGCTTTTGATTAACACCCTCATAACCAGTGGAGCTGATACTGCCAAGTAGGTGACTGACGTGGAGCTGTTTTTAATGATCAAGTGTTATGTCCAGCACCTGGAATGAGTTGCTGCTCAGGTTCTGAAGTGAGAAGATTAAAATGGATAAGCATAATTTTACTTTGCTTCAGTGGGTGATGTGAATATTAACAGTTGAGAAGTGTGGAGGGAAAGAAAGCTCTAAGTTCTTACTGTGCCCAGTTAAGTTATTAAAAGTAGTACAAGTACTGCTTCTTTTTCCTGAAGCATTGATGTGGCAAAGTGGTATTAATGTACATGAAGTAGATATATATGTATGTGTGTATATGTGTTTATATGTAAAGTGCATCTTGATCACAGTTATTTCAGAAAGTCCATAGCAATGAGTTTGTATAGTAAACATTGAAAAAAATTCAGATGCTTTCTGAGGGAATTGTGAGCATATTCTTAAGTATCTAAATTATGCTAATGTTTAGTGAAATACATACATGGTGATTATTCTTTTGTCTTGTATCTTTTGGTATGACATAGGATAATTAATAGAAATGCAGTATTGCAAAGCAGATATTAGTAAGTATTTCTGATCTCAGTATAACTAGAGCCTGTCTTGATGTTGCATGATACTCATGTGGCTGACATAATAGGGCTGCTTTTATCTGAATTAGGGAATCTGGCAGTCTTTTTGAATAGAAGGACAAGGACTTGAAATTAGACACATTTCTGAATGTTGTCAGTGCTTTCTGCTTCAATTAATTTTTTTCTGTTTTTTTTTTTTTCTTTTGTACGTGTGTTAAGATTGCACCCACAATATGATTAGTATTGTCAACTCAAACATTGGCAAGTGCTTGACTGTTATTAATTGAGTATTGTTTAGTTATGTTCAGGTTCTTACAGTCTGTCAAAAGAAAATAGAAACCTGAACATAAGCAAAGGGGTATGAGATCAGGGTAATGCAATGCCATGAGGGCTATCTGTACCAGGTGTTTAATAGTAGCATCTGATTTCATGAATGTAAGGTTTCGGCAATAACCTCTGCATGTCTCCAAAATATAATGTCT
Organism: Serilophus lunatus; assembly: GCA_013399895.1. Lineage (NCBI taxonomy): Eukaryota > Metazoa > Chordata > Aves > Passeriformes > Eurylaimidae > Serilophus > Serilophus lunatus. The sequence continues at coordinate 2,734,375 of VXBA01004775.1, read as the reverse complement.
TCTACCTAGAATCTGCTGTAGGAATCAGTGTCTTGTCTTGACTTACCTAGTTAGGAAAACCTGCTTTCAAATGCAAATGAGCTGGTTTTAATGTTGAAGATACTTGCAGCTCTCAGTATTTTGTTTGCTTGATGATGTTTGAGAAAGTGACACATGTGCCCATGGGCCTCTATCAAGTACAACTGTCACCATGCAAACTCAGAAGGTGGAACAGATCTTCAATTGGCATGGCTAACATAATTCCACAGGCTTCAGCTAATGTCACTGGATTTTATTAATATATCCAGCATGAAGATCTAAAGAGATGTGTATGTTTTTCCTATCTCTCTCTCCAGTACAGTCCGTCTCAGTCTGTTATCTCGAGGTTTTAAGGGAAAATGAGATGCAATGGGATAGCCAGCTCTTGGAATCAGGGTTATCCAGTTAGAAATTTCTATTTCACACTTGGGTAACTGGAACATTGATCAAATAAAATACTTCTTCCAGCAGCAGAAATAAGTGAAATAAGAAATTGGCTCAGAGATACCAGGCAAATTGAAACAATGCTACTGTCTGTGCTAAATGTGCTTTCCTATGTGCTGTGTGTAAATAACTCTGGCTGAGCTCCCTGAATGGGCTTAGAAAAGAAAATTCTGCAGTGTTGGTAGGAACAACTGCAGACAGCTCAGTCAGTCTTTAAGGCAACTGCAGTTTGAGGAGAAAGTGTGTAAGTGATCGGAGGAACCAGTGGAAACAGCACTTTAGAAGTGGGGCACTGGTCAACAGATGTGCAGATAGCATATTGTGATGGAAACCAGCCAAAACACGTGCTGGGTGGAAACCTTGACCTAAAGATGAGTTGGATAACTGGGTGGAGGAGGAGATAGAGAGAAATGTATGTAGGAAGAAGCAAAGCAATACAGAATGTCCAATGTTACCTTAAATGAATTCATAGCTAGAAAATGCAACCTGTTTGTACAGACGGAGCAGCTTGGTGGAGCTTGCACTGTTTTCTTCAAAGAACACTCTGTCAGGTCATCTCTTAATAGATTTACTCTAAGATGTAGATGTTGACTCTAGCAAAATTAAAATTTGTACAGTACCACAAGTCACTCCTCAGTGTAGCAAAGCAGCAAGGATGACACGTTTAATGTGAAGACCAAGGAAGAATGGATCTGTGGATTCTGGAAAGAAAAAGTTTCTTAAAAACCAACCGAAACTAGCTAAATAGATTTTACATAAAATATTGGAGAGAGGAAGATATCTTTATAAACATCCACATTAATTTTTGTCTAAAGCTTTGTAAATAATTATGATTTATGGTGGGTCTTGCAGAAAGACAAATTCCTTTGTCTTTGGGTTTGTATCTGAAATGCTCTTGCACGAGGTGATCATGCTTTCCCATCCACCAATTGTCTTGCAGACATGAAAGACTGATATGAATCTATCTGCTATTGGTTCAGAGTTTGTAACTTAAAAAAACCTATTTGCTGAGGCTGGCAGTAGATGATAATCTTGTTGAGCTAGTTGGTCAGAGGCTTCATGTTTGCATGCACTTGGAGAAGTGCCAGTAGGATAATATTTCTAGAATAACAAAAGGAGTCACACAAAACAATGCTGAATGACAGACATCAAGATGTCCAACCTCAAAAGCATTCTAAGACAGTAAGCAGTTTTGGGGCTGAACTGGAATGATTTGCTGATATTAATTGAAGTTGCTGAGTGCTCAGCTTGTTTCAAAACAATGTGGTTGCCTGGTACAGATTTAGCTTAATGATAGATGTCTACATTTCTTATTTTACCCATCATGTCTGCTCTGAGAAATTTACAGTGTAATTGAAAAGAGGGTTGGTCATGTGTTAGAGGGTGGAAAAAGTGAAAGGGAGTATGAGGAGAGTAGCGGGAACAAATAGGAAAATTAGATTATTAGTTCTCAAGATGTAGAAGAAAACTGTGACACGACAGCCTAAAGCAAAGTGTGTGAAGAGTCATCAGCAACTCCAGCCCCAGGAGAGAGAGAGGGGCAAGAAGGGAAGGCTTTGTAAACCCACATGAGAATTGTCTAAAGGATGTTAACTGTAGGAAGAGCGGGTTTCAGAAATAAGAGAAGATTTTGGCATTTACTTTTAGCTCAGAATAGCAGTTGCAGTATGTGTAGCTGGTGCAGAAATTCATGCATCCCACACTGGGCAATTGACTCCAAGCATTATCTGCTGTCTCACTTCCTCCCTTACCTTTTCTTCGCCTTGAATTTTTAGAAATCTTCCTGCCACATTCTGTTCAAAGCATAATGCCAAGATTTTGCTGCATCAGAGTATTTTTAACTCCTGAAAAGGCTGTTAAGGAAATACAGATAAAAATAATGGCAGGAACCATGAAAGACTCTTCCTAGAAAAGGACAAAAAAAAGCAGCCTTTCTGGAAGGTGTTTTTGATGTGCTGTATCTGTATGCAACCTATATTTTCACGTGACACTGTGTAAAAAGGCTGTTGTGCCTTTCAGGTGTGGGATCCACAACATGTTCCCTTTACACTTAGCAGCGCTGAACGCTCACTCAGACTGCTGCAGGAAATTGTTGTCATCGGGTAAGTAAATCCCACTGTGTCCTTGGAGCTCGAGTAGTGTGTGTCTGTGCTGCTTACAGCCCCTCTATACTCATTGTTGTGAACTATTCAAATGAAAGACTTCCTGTGCTGCTGTGTTTGGCTCTGTTGTGTAGTGTACCGGAGTGTGTGAGGCTTTCCTAACAGATTGCTGGTACATCCTCGTATTCTGTATTGTTCATGCCCAAAGCTCTTTTCTCCTAGCAGGTTCAGAGAATTTTTATTAATTCACCAGGAAGGAGGAGGAAATTCAGGACCCTTTTCCAAACTCTAGGAATGTGAGATACTGATTGTTTTGGGTTCCTTCCCCCCTCCCCCCCAAAGGAATAATTCAGAAATTATGTCCTTGGGATCTGCACTGGCAGAGATATTTACATCTCACTGATTATGATGTATTTTTGATATAGCTAAAGTGTGTTTCTGAATCTGCACAGAGTCAAGGAGTTAGGCTGGCCAAGGCTCTATGGGCATGAGAGGGGAAATAAGTGAGCATATAGTGTCAAGAGAGCAGTCTTGGAATCCTCACCAGAGCCCAAAGCAGAAGATGCAGGATCTTGCCGATGCAGCCGTTTCAAAGAGTAACAACCAGGGACCAAATTCTTTATTTTTCCAGGCAGGAGTTCCCATGAGTTAAAAAGTCAGAAAGCAGATCATATGCCTTTTCTAGAAAACTTCATTACCTAAAATGTAAAGTGTCCTATTGCAACTTTTCCCCCTAAACTACCCTGTAGAATTTAAAAGAAATGTGAAAAATGGTAATTACATACCCCATTACATTAAACTGTGATGTGCTCTGGCCTTGAGCACTAGATTGGGAAGGAAGAGAAAATGCCCTGGGTGACCAGAGTTAACAATGCCAGGATTACATTTTTAGCCTGGTTCACCTTGATGGATATCCCTGCCTGGTCCTGGAAGCCTCTTTCCAGTCTGAAAACCTTATGCGATAAAAATGGTCCCAATCCATGTTTAGACTGACTCTGTGGTTCTTCTTCATGTCTTTGTATTTTCTGTCTTCATGTCCTGCTGTCGCAGTCCTCTTGATAAGTATCTGCCTCATAAATGCCTGTCACATGGCTGTAAATAGGGATGTGGTGCAGAGCTGGATGTGGAAATAGATGCTCGTCAACTTTGCAGCTCTTTTTATAGAGCTGCCAAACTGGAGCAGCTGCTCTCCGTTCCCGTGACAACCTCTTTCTGACTGTAGTTGCTTGTGTTCTGTTTTTTTCCAACTAACTGATTTTTCTGTCTCTGCAATGTTTCTTGTGGTTTAACTAGGACAAAAGTATAGCATAGTGTCCTTGTTTAGTAATGAGCACGTGCTGTCTGCAGGCTTTGAAATAGACACCCCCGATAGTTTCGGAAGAACGTGCCTCCACGCTGCCGCTGCAGGAGGGTGAGTAGCTGTGACTGTAGCTGGTTTAAGTTATCTTGTGGCCTTGTTGCAGATGTGGTGCCAGCCAACTTGACTGTGCCATCCACAGAAGAATTTACTGCTGTGCAAGGGAAGCAGAGCAGCCTGATGTCAAATTTGGGTCACTTGAGGATGTCTTTTGCTACTGCCCTTGTGTAGGGATGCTCTTGCAAAGTGAAGGAGATTATCTCATTCCTGCAGTGAGCTGGGTTGTGCTTTCAAACATGGGTTTTGGGCAGAGAGGAAAACTTTCTTTTCATGGTCCTGTTTCATGTTTTTCATGGTCACTGCTTCAGTTTTCAGTGAGGTACTGCACATTCAGCCAGGCCTGCCTGTTGGCCACAACAGTCACTGAGGGCCAGCAGACTGCAGGAAATCATTGGTTCCTCACAGCAAGTGAGGAATGGGAGCTGTAGCTCCCAGGATGCTGCTGGCAGGGGAGTTATTCCTGGCCTCTGCCTTTGGACTGTGTCCTTGTCTGAAAATGCAGCTATGCTACATTACCCATCAGATTGCAGCCTTGGAGTCCAAATGTAGTTATCTCCCTCTTTCCCCATTTTTCAGGTGCAAGTTTAAAAGTTTCTATCAGAAAATACAACAACCCAAAGCAACAAGAACCAACCTACCAAACCATCCCCATCTTCCGAATCAGAAAGTCAAAATGCTGTCCATCTCTCAGGGTGGTGCCTTCCTGACAAATGCTGGGAGGCCAGAATGGAAATTGAAATTAAAATTTAAATGCGTCAATTTAAGCTGTAAATGTAGCATCCATCGTTTAAATATTTCCAAATAATTTTCAGTGAAGTGTTATGAAGTTAGCCTAACAAAAAGACAAAACACTTGGCGAGTGTTGTGTTTTGACTCTTCTGTTGAGTACTTTTTGGCTCAGAAAACAGCTGAAATGGAGCCTTTGCTATAGCCAAGGATTCTCTGTGGTTATAGCAAGCAGAAATGCTCATCCACTGAAAATACTTGGCAATCTTTCTGGAAGTTGCTTTTTCTTCTCGGTGAACCAAATGCATATTACATTGTGTTTTTGTTACTACAAGGAAAAAGCTAATAGAATTGAGCCAAATACTGTTTTTATTATTCTTATGTTGTTACTCTCCTTGATACTTCCCTCGCATTAATAGGAGGAGATATGACAGTAGCTTGAATGGAGATTATTATACTACAGTTCAGGTGCTACTTCTTTGATAAGGCTGCACCCCAGAAGAATAATAAAAACATCCTGGAAGTCTTAAAGATAAGGAGAGGCTTCATAAGAAGCAAAAGTGGCTCATGAAAATAAACCATGTTTTCCCAGTGGCTTGCTAGAATTGTCATCACTAGCAAGTATTTTTATTTTTAGTACATTGTGATGAATGTTCTGTTGTTATTTTATGCAACGGCAATTTAGAGTTGGGATCAGCATATGCCAAAATATTGCATGATTGCATCCAGTCCTTTTTTTTTCAGTAGCTGGATATATATATAAAAGGCATTAATTTTTTTCCCTAACACATGCCTGTTACTCCCATTACATTAATGGGAGTTGCATGCATGCTAGGAAAAGAATGTATTTCAAAGGCCTGCTCATCTGATTGTGAATACGAGTGATTTATTGCCTCTGTGAATGACAAGAATTTTTGGAAAGTGCTGTGCTTCTTTATGCCATTTTCTGGCTTAGAATCATACATTTATTTGCTTAAATCACAAAAGACGTGAGAATTCAACTGGTTTGTTTCCTATTAAAAATTACCTGGCTTGAAACAAGACGAAGAAACAGCTATGGTGTGTTGAATTCTCCTCCACTTATGTAAATGCAATTTTAATATGACAATCACTTTAAATAGCTATGCCCCTTTTTCAACAAAGCACTTGGAAATATGCTTAAATCTATCAATAGTCAACAAATTCCCAACATGTGGGAATAAACCTAAAAATGACTCTTGTGATTATATCTCACTAAGTAAACAGGATTTCAGCAAAGTGAATGCTTTGCTGAATGAGGGTGGATTTCGTTAAATGTCACCTCATCATTATTAGACTGGCATTTTATAAGCAACAACTTTCTTTTAAAGTTCTTTTATAAAATACCAGTTCAGTTTGGGAAGCACTAGAGTACAGTTCTCATTGAAGATCTCCAAACAAAATGAATTCAGATCACATTTACAACGCTCTCTTTGGAAAATTAATTTCTTTTTTTCTTCTGCAGAAGAGTAGTTAGAAGTTTTTGGGAGGGGGGAGGAAGAAAATGGTCTTTTTAAATCTTTGTTTTCTATTTGATTGAATTTCTTGTAGTTTCATTATTTTGCACAGCAAAATAATTAGAATAACCTTTTTCTTTTGGGAGATGGGGGCAACACAGATGTAAGCTTCTGTTTTGTTCATGTTTTGTTTTCTTTACTTCTCTTTCCAGTAATGTAGAATGTATAAAACTCTTGCAAAGCAGTGGAGCAGATTTTAATAAGAAGGACAAATGTGGAAGGTAGGTAAATTACAAAGCTCTTTTAAACAAGAAAAAATCTATCAAGCAAGGAAGAAAGGCCACCTCCGTCTGGAAATACATTCTATGAAAAACTGCAATAAAGTAGTTTGGCCTTCTTTGCAGAACTCTTGCTGCTACAGTTACATGCCAGATAGATAGGTGCAGACTTCATTAAATACATTAAAGCCATCCCAACCTCTTGAGGTTTCTGTTTTAAAAAAATACCATAGGTTTTCTTTTTTTTTCATATTGCCTAAATTCTCATGCTGTATGCCCAAGACAACACCTGGGTTATGATGGTTGGGTACCTGCTATTTGAGGTGCTTCCTAGGGGATTTCCTCTCCCATATGAAGCATTCTGTCCCAGCTAAACAAGATGATGCAAAAGGACTGCAGGTACTTTGCTCTGCCTCCCAACTGGAAGTAGTGTATATGTAGAGTCACAGCAGAGGCTGTCACTGGGAATAGGTTTTTTGCAAGACATAGATTGATGATCTGTGTCTTATTAGACTTTGTAGGAGCACCAGAGCTTCCTATTAACACCGTATTTTGTTAAATTTCCATAAATCAAGGTGCTGATATTGACTGCTGGAAATCTGTAGGAATGCAGTGATTCAGATTTATCTTTATCCTTGGTTGTGCATATTGGAATATGAGGTAACAAACTACCATTTGTGTTCCAGGACACCTTTGCACTACGCAGCTGCAAATTGTCATTTCCACTGCATTGAGACACTGGTGACAACAGGAGCCAATATTAATGAAACAGACGACTGGGGACGCACCCCTTTGCACTATGCTGCTGCTTCTGACATAGACAGAAAGTAAGAAAGCCTCTGTGCAATTCCTGTTTTGAATGTTTTGCTAAATTAGTGTCATTCTAGTCTCTTCATGTTGCTATATCATTTGAGCCAAAAAAAATGATCCCTCTAGCAAAGGAATTTTTCTCAGATGTATTCATAACTCTGACAATAAGCCAAGTCTCCAGGTGATGTGGCATTTCTGATCCACGGTTTACCTTTGAAGTAATGCACAGTTTTGCAGCCACCCTGTCCCACTGAACCATTTTCACAACATTTTGTCTTTCTGTTTTCCTCTGTGTGGTTTGATCACAAGAGTAAACTCAGAAAATTTTCTACATCTGCTTTGCACTCCATCAGAAGGGATGGAGCAAGGGACAGCAGGAGAGGTTTTCTTAGATGGGCTGCAGCTACAGACATGTGGCCATTCTGACAGATTTCTGGAAAAGATGGGGTAGATCTAACTATCAGTCTCACTCAGTGTCAGAGCTGATAGAAGTTCCTACCCTGTCCAAACAGGTTGCTTTTTAAAGAGCAGCCTCGGGAATATCCTTTGGCAGAACACACTGCTGTTCTTGTGAGAAAGGGGGAAAACAGCTGCAAAATTCAGAAATGCTGTGGTTAGTGACTGCAATTTTAATTCCCAGATAGTTGCATATTTTGGCAATCTCTTCTTTATACTGTATAAAACAGACTCAATTATCTTGTTTGTTCTCTCTTAAAACTGTTAGCAACCTGTATTTATTTTAGGTCATCCTCTGTTTCTCTGTCTCATTCCTCTAGACACTAAGGAACTAGTTTTTGGTTTCTTTTATTTTGAGGCCTGGTGAAAGTACATCTGCATCATTTCCAACAGAATACCACTTCAAAGCCATGGCAGGAAAAGTTAGGTTAAACTTTGTGGTAGAGTTTTGAATGCCAATTGGAGCCTCGATAGCTTCTGCATTATTTGCTATGATAACATTGATATAAAAAAATGTCTTCCCTGTCACCCTCAAACCTAAACAGTGCTGGGAAGAAGGAGGCAGGATTGTCAAAGGTCTGTGCTTGGCATCAAAATCAGGGTAGACTTGTAAGAAGGCTTTCACCACTGGCTGTTTCTAATTCTGTCTTACCAGGGTGAGGTGTTACTTGGGGTGTTGAGAATGATGATTCACTATGTGTTTTTCAGTTTTTGGTTCTTGTTAGGTGAAGTTCCTGCATTTAAACAAGCTCTTGGTTAACTTCAGTATGTATCTACTTTCATCCCTATTTAAAAAAAAAAAAGAAGCTTACTTTAGTCACATCTTGGACTTTGGCAGGAATATATGGTCTTTATTTGCTCTCACAGTCTAAACCTAAATTGATTTGGATGTGGTGATGCTGTCTTCTCATTAAATTTTTCAGTTTGAGATGTTCTGGAAGAAGCCTTGTTACATAGATGAAATGCTATTTGCAGTCAGTGCTTTTATAGGTCAGCAATATTTTTCTCCTGCTGTATGTCAAAAAACTCCTAAGCCCAGGCAATCTCAGCCCAAAGAATATTCATTATTAACTTTGGATGTAGACAGATAATGAGCAGGGAGAAGTCTTGATGCAGCTAGGTTACCCTACTGTTTTAGCTATTCTGGTAAATGCTGTTGTTTATGATCTTATGATCCCTTTCCAGCAGCAGCAATCACAACAGCGTTTTCATTCAAGAGGTGTTTGGAGTTTCTGAGCATGTAATTTTTTTCTAGATCATTGCTTATTCTGTTAAGGGATTTTTAGTTAACTGAAAGCAGATGCAAGTAGGAATGCAGCATACCACAGGAACACTGTCCATGAGCTTACCATGTTAATACTGATGGTAGTTCTTTTATTAATAATCAGTTTTCTCTGAGTCAGTGGGCAACAAACAGACCCTGGGTTTGTAGAACAATGCATTATTACTATACCCACAGGAAGATCTTCAAATCTTGATACTACAAATGGGAAATGGCATATTAAAGAGGGATGTACTGTTCAGCGTTGTGCAGGATCTGGTTGGGAATTTGTGTGTTATATTAGGGTGGAAATTAGCAAACTCTACCAACCTTTCAAGTATTATGCCATGACGATAGCAGACTGTAAATGTATTCTATGTTAGCCCCTATGTTGGGGGCTAAGAAAGATGATAATCACAAGTTCATTACTTGATCACAAATCATAGTTTGTCTGCCGTGCATCCAGCTGGGAAGCAGAAGTGTCAAAAATCATTGGGTATGCAGGCATACAATGACATGCTGAGCAATTACAGAATTTCTCTTAGAGTCTAAAGAACCTGCCCAGGAAGTCACACAGTGTTGCCAAGATATTTGACAGAAAGTGAGGAGAGTCAGCTAATGCAGATTCAGGATAGACCGATTTAGTATCGTTGATTAAAGTTTTTCTAAATCCTAAATGCTAGAGAAGAACTAGCAGGTTACTGTAGGAAGAAGTAAGGTCTGGTAATCCTGAGTTACTCTCTGGAAAGGAAAGAAGTGCACAACATTGCTATGGGAGAAATAGAAGGATTCTAGAAAGTCATGATCAAACTGTATCTGATAGAAGCAAGAATTGTATTTTTTTTTCTTCTGGCATTTACCTGTGGGACAATAAACTGCCATGTTATAGTTGTCTCCATAGCTTGCAAAACCTGCTAACTGCAGATCCACGCTGCACACTCATTTAACTTGTATAAGTTGTATTGTTGGCTGGAGGAGATCAGCTCCTTGAAGATGAAACTGGGGATGGGTGGCAGCCTGTGTCAAAATCATCGCTATGATATTTTGAAAATAAGTTGCATTTTTCTGTCCTCTATGCTAAGAAGAAAGAATATTTTAGGTAACTCCCATGAAAATGCTGAAGAACTTGAAAGAACCACTGAGATGAAGGAAAAAGAAGCTGCATTGTAAGTTTGGTGTCAAAAAAAGCAGTTTAGACTTCATTTCTGGAGAATGCCACTGCTTGGGGTTGCAGTTTTACACTCTGCTCTTGCTTGTTCTTTGCACTGCTAAACACCATGCCTGGCTTCAGTGAGGGCTAACCTAAAGAACTAGACTCCATGCTCTTCTCTGTGCACATATTCCTTAATATTTCTGTTTCTGTGCTTGTTGCCATTTCTTAATGGAAAATGTACAGGTTCAGTAATGTTTTAATTTTTTACTATCATGCACTGTCTTTAGTATCATGCACAACATAGTATGTATGTTGCAAAAAGAAGTACCCAGTGGCTTTCTCAGTGTATTCACTTGGACTAACGTTTTCATCTATCTACTGAAAGATTTCTTTCTAAAAAATCCCCTTTTTCATATGACAGCTTTATGTTCACTACGGATTACAGGCTGTGGAAGAAAGCACAAATACTAAAATGATGTTATACTGATGGTATAAGAAAAAGTGGCAAGAGCTAAAAAGAGCAAAAGAGATCTTTTGAAAAACACGATTTAAAAAAAATAGCCAACAAAGAAGAAAATATATTCATATATGTACATGTCAGACAGTTAACTCAGTTAAGTGTTTGCTCTCCAGCATTCCACAGTGCATGTTTGGAGGCTGATGGTTTGATACGCAAGTTTTTATGTGAGTAGTAGCAGTTCTAGGCTCTTTACATCATGGTGCAGACTTGTGTATTTTTCTCTCAGGCTTTGTAGTGGAAAATCATTTTTGTAATCTTGAGTAGCCACACAAGTCAGGTTGAAAATTTTTGCATGAAGATGATCCTCAAAGATGAGTGGGGATTTTCTGTTTGTAATTGAAGGTGCATGTGAGGAGGTGTGCATGTGCATGAGGTGAAAAGTGATCTGAGGTGCTGCTAGAAATACAGGATTAACAGCTGCCAGTTTTCATTGCCACTTCCAGTTGCAGTGAGGGATGAGTATGTTAAATATTGTGAGCTTGCATTTATACCAGTGAATTGTCCACAGATGTCTGGAGTTCCTTCTACAGAACGATGCCAATCCATCCATCCAAGACAAAGAGGGGTACAACACTGTGCATTACGCTGCTGCATACGGGCACCGGCAGTGTTTGGAACTGGTGAGTGCTCAGCTTCTAAAGTCCTTATCTGCTGATAGAGATGTGCATATGCTGATATTGTGAACGCCCCTGATGGCTACTATTGAGTTATTTGGATATTCAGAAATCTGTGAAAACCTGCAATATGGTGCAGTAAACTTAAATATTTGCATCCAGATGTATCTTGGAAACATGCTCAGTTTGATAATCCAGTCCTCGTTCAACAAGCTTGTACTTAAATGTTGTCTTCGAGTGGAGTTTACCTGTGCACAAATTATTTTAACTGTGACCAAAATATGCCCAGTCTATATGTATGTGCTACTAGTAAGGGAAAGTTCCCAGTGCATGACAGAGAACGTGCCTTATTTACCTGGCACTTTATCTGACCTGCAAACTGAGAGAGTAAATAGCTTTTGTCAGCTGCATACATGCAGGGGTTTTTTTTGCCTCTGGTGAAATATTAGCAGCACTGATAAAATTGCCATAATGAAAATTAACCTTGTATGCAGTGTAATTGCTTTTTTTTTTCCTTTCTTATGTTTTACTATTCTCAACCTGAGTGAGTAGAAATTGCATCTTACAGAAAGCCAAAAATTTTTAGCCAAACATTGGATCTGGGAGATGTATAATGTGGTTTTATAGATGTTTGTGACTTACATAAGTAAGTGTCACAAAGATGAGTGTTAACTGATGAATATCCAGGGTGATCCAAAATTGTAATATCACATTTAAATAGACTAATTGCTTTAAAATTAGAAAATTGAATAGATAGTCATGTTTTAGTAAGAACACTGTGTGCTGTTTGGTGTTATATGTTGTTTGGTTCTTTCTATGGTGAAGAGTCAAAGTATTTAATGACTGAGAAGGAGCTCTGCACAGCACATGCTGCTTTCACACCACATGTGCCACCACAGGAAAAATACTGCAGCTGGCTTGTGGCATGGTCCCAGCAGCTTGGAAACCTTGGGCAGCAATTACGCCAGGGCAGGCCTGGGTCAGGATTTCAGCTGGGATGTTAAGCCTTTTTAGCTCCCACCTGCAAACATGCATATTTAGGACACTTAAAATATCACTGCTCCTTTGTTGCTTGTGGCAGGGAATTTGGCCTTGCCTTGTTTAGAGCCTTCTCCCAGTGCTGATCTCTGGTGACTCTGCCTGAAGGGATGAAGGGATTCTCTGCTGAGCTGGATGTCCATCTGGAACAAAAGCAAATGTTCTGGGCATATATAGAGAGAAAGGAGCTTCCTCTGTGTTTTGTACAAGCCTACCCATGTATGGCCACAGCAACATGTAAGGCAGCCTTGCCCATATCTCATTACCAGATTCTTGCATGACTTGCACAAGCAAAAGACCTTCAGAAAAGCATCTTCATTGGTGGATTCTTTCAGATATTATATCATAGTCCCTGTGTGCTGTGACACATGGATTAGGAACGGAGCATGGTTTCCTTTCTTTTCTTTTACTTGTTTACTTGTTGTTATTCACGTCTTCTGGCAACACATCCCAGTGTCACAGAATATTCTGAGTTGGAAGGGACCCACAAGGGTCATCGAGTCCAACTGTTAAGGGAATGGCCCATACAGGGATCAAACCTGTGTAGTTGCAAACAGTGGCCTTCTATTGAATCCTGGTGTTGCTTAGGCTTGGCAAACAAAAGAAAGAGCTGGGAATGCAGTGCATATCAGAGATGATGGGTTTTCTTAATTTTGGAGGGTGAAATGCAAACTGGGGGCCAGAGACAGCTGTGCAGCAAGTGTTCTATATTTGGACAGAAAAATTCCATGTTTTCCCGTCAGTCTTCCTGTATTTGTGACTATAGCTGCAGTATGGAAGCCCAAGGTCAAGCATCTTTACAGAGTTATTCACACAGGTGTTCTGTGTACAATAGAAAACTGCCATGAATTTTAGACTTTTGCATGCACAAGAAAGTTTGAGGGGGACCAGGATTTTGCCATTGGTGTTTAGAGGCCGACAAGCATCTCATTTCCTCTCTGAGATACAAAGGCTAAATGTATCAGAAAGCATCTGTGCTCATCCAACAGTAGGACCAAAGCCTATGATCTTTGCACCCACTGTCTGAAAAAGGTGATTCAGATTTTTTGCAGTGAGTTAACTGAGTTTAGTAACTTTGTATTTGATAACATTGACTAATTGGTACAGCAACCACCATTACACTGATTTCTTTGCAGTGCTAGGACTAAGGATGGCAAAAGGGCTGAAAGCAGAGAGGAACTGTCAGAGAAGAACTCTGACATATGGAATATTCCTTCTAAATTATTTCCAGTCCTTTCCAACCTGAAGAACATATTCTCAGGCATGATTATTGAAATAAACCCATTATTTTTCAGTGCCAAATTAACTCTTATTTTACTGTTTTATCTCCAAATATTTTTGGTTTATTATTGATAGCCCATAAATGAAAATATCTAGGAATTGTCTCTCCTAGAAGAAGAAAGTTTCTTATGGGCTTAATACTTTTTAGAGGGATGAGTTCATGTAACATTTGGAGCTTTAATTCTGATCAAAACTAAGCCAAGGTGGGTGGAACAATCTTGTTGTTCCATGAGTAATGAATACTAGTATTTCTCTACATGTGCAATACCAAACTTCAGCAAAATGTTAGGGAATTATTTTGATGTTCCAGAATATGTCAAGTTTATCAAGGACCTTGTAAGATTAATTTTTATTTCCCTTCTGCTCTCCTGGCTTTTCTAACATATCTAAAAGGGCTTATTTCTAAATAAATGTTCACTTTCAAAAGCAAGTCCAAAGATGCAGCATCCAATGGAGTTTCTCTCACTGGGGAATTTAAGCACCATAGCTTCTCAGTGTTAGAAAATATTTACATATTTGATTGAGTACAGGAAAGGTCGGTATATCTACAAAAATATATTTCCATTTTTTGACTTTTGTGTTTACTGTGAGCCCACTATCTTAGCTGTAATTTAGCTGCATTTCTTTGTGGGAACAGCAGAGATATTAGGAGAAATAAGGATTAAGTGGGAAAAGGACATATGTATCATATGTATCCTTTTGACCCAAACAAGTAAACAGAGCTCAACAAAAGAAGCTTTCTTCCTGGAGGATCTTTAGGTTGTCTGGGGTATTAGTGGAGTAGTTGCCCTGCAATGAATGATGTGATGTTGCTAAAAACAGAAGAGTGGAAGCAGATTCTTCAATTCTTCTCCATGTGTAAGGAGCCATTCATAAAGGCTGAACAGTGGGCATGTGTGCTCACAAGCAATTGAAACTTCATCTACTTTCCTACTTCTGAAAATAACCTCAGGTTTGTTTAGATTGGGACTGTCTTTGGTGTTCAGTAATCAGGGATATTTGTCACAACTAGCAGGTATTTTAGAGCTGATCACATCACCAAACTACTTTGAAAGAAGAAAAATATGGTTAGTTTTTTTAATTGAAATGATCTCTTATCACAAAATCTTTATTAGTGTGAAAAGAGTGGAATTTAAATTGTAATTTCACATTAAAATTCTATTTGGAGAGATAGTCAAGCATGTTGTGCTGAAAAAATAGGTTTCTGTGCAATGCTAGGGCAAACAGAATTAAATGCCTGTCTCCTGTAGTGAAATCTGACTGTAAGAATTGATACTTTTTCCATCTGCCCTTCTCTTTATCATCAAATGAAATTCACTCTTTGACTAACAGAAATTGAATTGGCACAGGGGCTAATTCCTGTGAGGGAGGAGAGAGCATGGTTTGACCAAAAGAAAAGGCAAATCTCTGCCTGTCTAAAGCAAGGTGATGGCAGAGCTGTGTGTGTCAGGGAGAAGGGGCAGAGGGAGGTGAGATGTCTGAGTAGCAGAAGGCCATTTTGGCAGTGCTGTGAAAGGAGTGGCTGGGTAACACCTTTATTAGACCATCTCTGGCCACTGCAAGATAGTAGAGCCATTCCTTCAAACACTTGGTTCCTTAACCTGTGGAGAAAGTGAAATCACAGACCCTCTAAATCTTCATGTGGCTGCCACTAATTATCTATGTCTCATATCAGGAAGAATTTATTCATTCATCCATCTGGGAGCAGGATGCTGGTAGTTGGTGATGAGTGGATCACAAGTGTGGTTGGGATAGGTGTAAAAACGCTTTTTGCCACATGGGGATCTGGCTCTGGTCTTTGTCCAGCGGCAGCCCCTAGGCCTCTTTCTGACTCAGATCTCTTTGTTTGAGGGATAGATACATCCTGGGTTTTCTCATTCATAAATGCCTGTCTGTCTCCACAACCAACACAACCACCTTCTTAAAGGAGGGAGCATTTTGTCTGAAAGCAGTGGCCATAGCATTTTGTGTGGTGAGTTTTTTTGTGCCTATGACTATGAGAGCTTTTCCTACATGGAAACTTCTTTTTTAACAGAGAAGTTCGAAGTCATTAACTGAAGTGTTTCTACAAAGGAGAGGAACATAGGAAATAAATGCTCAAAAATAACTTTAATAAACCAAATTTGTCTGTTGGTTCTAGAATCCCCCAAATCATAGTAGACTAATGTATTACTAAAGTTTTGATGTCAGCATTTGTGCAATGGTACACTGGTTAAGTTATAAATAAGAGCCTATGTATGCTAGATACACTGATATAGGTTAACTTATAGTGGTATAATTTGGCTTAGATTTTAGTTTCAGAAACAAGATAATTTTGATTGTAAAAATGTTTTCTAGAAAGCTAATGCTACTTAGGAACTCAATGAGTGCAGCAATTTACCATTTGCTCTGGCATTCTGCTGGCACTTTGGCTTGTAGAATAGAGTGTTGCCTAGTATCTCTGAAGGCTGTTTTCTGTCTCTGTGGCAGATCTTGTCTTTTTTTAGTCTATATTTTTGTTTTCCTGGGTTGGAGAAGCAAGGTACTTACATCTGCTGTCTTCTGACAGAGAACAGCAAGGTCATTGCAGCACTCCAGGAGACATTTTTCTTCAGTTTAGAAAGAGGCCATGGACTTCTGCTGTTGCCTTAAATTCCTATCTGTGTATCTGTGTGTGTGGTATTTAAATGTAAACGTGGGAAGAATATCTGACTCTCTCAAATCTACCGAATCCAATGAAAAGGACATTTGAACACAGCATGTTGCACTGCATTAGGCTGTAGAGCTCGGAAAGAGCTGTGGTCGTTGGGAGTGTAATCAGGCTTATTTATTCAAGGCAAGATGTTTGCCTGCATGAGCAGACTGCCAAACAGAAACTATCACTGGCTTATTGATATTTGTAGGTTTACAAAGCAATCTAACTTCATTAACCAGAGTCTCCCACAGTGTGTATATTTTGTATCTGTAGATCTGTTTGGTTCTTAAATATTCTCATTATTTTTCTCTTTCCCCCTCCTCCTTTCAGAAGTAATGTCACTACTGTCTATCCACAGTGTAGCCTCTGCTTCAGGAGTATTTCCTCTATGGGTGGACAGTGTGGGGATGGGGCACACAAGGTCAGATCTTGGGTTATGATTCCGTTCATGAACTACTTGTAACGCAGTTATTGTACAGGAAAAATAGAACAAAAAACCAAGAGGCACTTGCAGATGACCATTACACTTGAATATACTTCTGTCTTTAATTATTCTAATTGACATTTTTAAATAGATTGGAAGCAAAACTCCATTGGATATAGTGAGTAAATGAAAAATGACTGCATGTTGTGTATTTTCATTTTTATTTGTATTTAAAGTTCTTAGTATTTTGCAAATCCTTGTATTCACTCTGATAAAGGCTGAGGAAGAAGAACCACAACTCTTAACTAGCATGCCATGTACTTCAGGAAACTGCATGTGTGCTGCTTTTGCTTCCATTGGAATTCCTTCTTCCTGTTGCTTATAGGCTCAAGCTTTGCTCAAGTCTGTGTCTTCTCCTCAGTCAGTCTTAGGAGTTGTGAGTCCAGTGCACGTACCTGATTGGCATGACACTTTCCTGGATGTTCAAGTAACTTTGCATTTGATAATGTGAAATGGAACCAACATTTGTCTGTTTTCTGGAAGTTTGTGGCCAATTTCAAAGTGGTTCAGAGAAGAAATGTAAATTAGACTGCTTCAAGTGAGCCCGAATTTAAAAAGCACTTGTGTGTATTTCAGAGTTGAGGCTCAAATGAGAGTAGAGTAGCAAAAATAACACTGAAATGCACATTTTAAAAATTGACTGTCAGTGCATTTGACCAGCACTCAAATTTTCCATCTGAAGAGGAATTTTTTAAAGATAATAATTTCTCTAAATATAAGCCTTCCTATACCTTTCACACAACTGTATGAAATTTGCAAAAATTTCACTGGCTAAGAGGATCCTTAAGACGAAGTCTGAGGGTTTAAAGAACCTCTGAGTTACAATTTTTAGCCAGAAAGAAACATGATATATATGGTTCGAGTGTGAAAGTCCCAGGTTCAAATCTCTGCTCTGAGTGACAAAGAAATTGGGCATCTACATCCCAAGAAGAGACCAACATATTATGCTGTCTGGTATTGGGTGGGATCTCTCGCTCTCATTTGGAGCTGTTCTCCATCATATAAAAACTCACTGGGTGACAATTTCCTGTCTCTGTGATGCACTGAGTGTGGCTTAATATGAGATGATTTTGTATGGAGTGGAGGAGCTCCAAAAGAAGATGGTTGCCCTAGGTGAGAATAGGCAGTGGCCTGGAGGTCTGCTGGAGTTTTGAGATATAGATATATTTAAAGACTTGAACCTTGTTCTCTTATATGTCAGGTAAGTGTCCTGTTTGCATGGTGGTGAATATTGGTGGGGTATTGGATATTCAAACTTTGTATTGGAAGAGTTGCATGAAACAACTAATACATTTCTTCAGCATCAGTCTACCTAAGATGTTGTGAAACTAGTTCTTGCTTATTTTTACTTCATCTATAATCTACACACAATGAAATTGATGCAAATATTGACTAAGCTTATTTTTAAAGCTTGATCTTAGAAAAACTTGAGCAACTGAGTTAAGGATACGTATTGGTTTTAACCTGAATCAAAATAAAACAATCTGATCATTTGTATTTATGAATGGAAAGAGTTTACAGTATTGATTGTTCCTCTGAGGATGTGTTTGTACCACTTTGCCTTTCAGTTATTCAGTCAGGAATAATTCTGAGGTTTAAAAATGCACTTCCCTGGTGTAAGGTAATATGGAAGTTAATTCTTTTACTCCTTTCTATATCATCAGAAACAACTGATGAGAGTTTTCAATCTCGTGCTTGCTACTTGATGGAAAAGCCTTTATTTAAAAGAAACTGCTACTGGTATGTTTTCCCCCAGTAGAGACAAGTATCTATTGCAATTTATCAGGAGACATGAGATGCAAAGTTACATACAGCTGATACGTTTTTATTCACTTCTGAAAGTGACACTAAAAATCATTTCTACTTGCCATTTTGGAATGACCTTCTAAGTTGTAAGCTGCATTGCTGTATAATTATTGCAGAAGAGCAGTGTTCAGATTTTTTTTTTGATTGCCTTTTGATCAGCTCTTCACATGTATGAAAATTTCTGAACACTGTTTGATTAATAGCCTTTCAGAGTAAAGGCCATTTATAGAGTATACACATTTAATCTCGTATTTTGCCATTTTACAATTAGCATTAATAACACCAAAATTCATAAATTCATTAACAGTACTGGAAGTAGTATGTGTGTTGGAATGTTGAAGTTGCCTTAGTTAAACAGTAAAACTCTCAAAGAAAAGTCACTTTAGCTTCAGTGCTAGATAGCTGAAACCTTTGGCATAACTATCAGACATGCCCTAAAATGGCTGTGCCTAGAGCTGCCTGTACATGATGGCTTTGATAGGATCACACATTCTCTTCTCTTGTATTTTAGGGTTTAAGATAGCACCCATTGTTACAGCATCTCTGGTGTGAAGTTTCTTATGACTCTTCCTTTCAAAAGCGTAGCTTAAATCTTTTATGCATGATGAAAGTATTAGTTCCTGTTCTGCCTAATGGTAATTTTAAATTACTGAGGTGTTCCAATGAACTGCCTTTTTTTTTTAACCAGAGCTGAATTTTAAAATATATTATAGGCTATAAGGTCAATCATATGAAGTATCCTGACTGATTAATTTGCACATCTGAATTACCCTAGAAAATAAAGGGGGGAATGCACACCATATCCTGCTATATAGTCATTTATTGTAACCACAGAATAAAATCAAGCAGTAAGTCCTCTTGTGCCTGTAAATATCCTTAGTGCACAAGTAAAATGGTGATAACTATAAAAGTTATTAATCTTCATGCTGAACTGGGGGAGAAAAGATAGTTTATAATAGCAACCCTGTAGTGCTGTTACTTTGTAAGAATAGAACTGAGTAATTGACATGTTTTATCTTACTGTGTCTGCATCTCCCTCCCAAAGCATTCATGTTCCCATTTCTGAGTCTGAAGATGACTTCACAAAATAACTATATGCAGTATTAACTAGCACTGTTATGGGAAGTGAAGGGGTCGTGCTGGGAATTTTCAAGATGCAGAAAGAGAATAAGGGTGCCCTTGCCTTTTCAAGGGTTCTAACCTAAACATAGAGAACAATGCCCATCAACTTCATTTGCAGTGTCTTTGCACAATTCTGACATCCACTTAAAATCTGTGGCAGTCAATATATAGAAATGTAATCAGCTAAAAGACACTATTTCAAAGTCACAAAAACTAAGAAATGCGATATGCTGGGGCATTCTCCAGTCAGCCACCAGTAGCCATAAATTGTTAGTAATTCATGCTTATTTGTCTCTTGTCAGTGAAATGCATTGCCAGCTTTGCAGGCACGTATGGATCACAGCACAGCAGACATGCTGGGATGGCTCTGTGAATTTAAGCTTCCACAGCTGCCAGGGCAAATGATTTTGAGCAATAAATTCACATTTTTAAAAACCGATGCAACTACAGATAGCTTCTTCCCAGTATAATGGAACTAGAGTCCCCCAAGGACATGCTGTTTTATGTGTTCTTATAAAAAGTATATGTAATTTACTATAAATGCATCCATAGAACACTGGTCAAACTGGAGAATTTCTTGGACTTGGTACTTTTTGTCTCTTTGTGCATGTTCTTTAGGTGACTTAGTGTTAACTGTTAGAAAGCAGTGCTTTACAAGGAAATAAAAAAAATAAAGTTAGAGCTTTGTTCCTTAATCTTCCTTTTCTTGTTCTTTATAATTTCTCTTTTTGCACTGGGTGGCTCTGTTTCTGAGAGCTACCAGGTTTGCCATCAAATTCTTGTTTATGCTTGACTTCATGATGGAGACATTCAGCCTTATGACTAATAAGCTCGTTAAACCTAGTCTGCATCAGCCTAAGATGCTTTGTCTCTAATCTATGGAGATACCTTTGGTGAGGGGCCCTCCAATCCCACAATTTGTGCCTTTAGAGCCTTAATTTTGTCAATTTTCTCCGGTTGTTTTTTTTTTTTTGTTAAAATCTACTTGAAAGGCAGTTATCTGCCTTGTTCCCAGATGACTTTTGGAGCCTTCTAAGAGGTAAAGGGAAGTATTTTTTTTGTTACAATATTGATCCTGGAATTTCAACACATGATAAATGTAATTAAAAGTGATTAGTCTGTAGTGCTGGCCTTACAGGCTTGGAATAAAGGCCAGTTTTAGGTAGGCCAAGGAACAGGCTTCGTGCTTGGTTTTGCTTGGTTGGATTTTTTTAAATTTGTTTACTCAGAGAAAATCAGATGTATTCTGAGCTGGCTACTGCTTCATCCTGTTTATAGCTGTCTTATATAAGTGAAGAACAGTATTTTAACTGGAGGTGGTTCCACATGGTAACACCAAATGTGTTTCTTAACTCTGTCCCAAACCTACCAAGAAACTGATGGGGGACATGGTTTCCCTCTTCTTTAGCTGTAGGGAAGTGTTAAAATTTGTATTACCTGTTAATACACACACCCACTTGCCTATGAGTGGTATTTTTATTTACACACATTTCTTGCCTAATCTTGATATATTACTAGGCACAAAATATACAAATAAATGAATTTACTGCTTAATTTTGTAGCTGTTCCATAGGTTTCAGATCACTCTTCTTGTTTAAAAAGAGATTTATGACACCTTATGCATTACTAATGCTAACTTCTCTTCCCATTTGATTCTTAGATAAGTTTATCATTGATACAGGTCTATTAAAGACTGACTTGTGAACATCAGAGTTTTAGGATATGCCATCATCTTGCAGCATAGGCAAGCTCTCTGTAGGCTTTTGTTGGTCTCTCTGGGGAGCTTTCCATGTTTTCATAGCCTAGAACTGTCCAGATTGTGATAAAAACTTCCTTTCCTCTCTTTCTTTTTTTTTCCCATAAATTCTTTACTATGTGAAAAACCCAAAACAAACAAATAAAAAATAGAACTCAAAAAAGTCTGTGAAAAAATTACTTGTAGCCTTAGAAACAAGTCAGTTGTAATTGCCTGTCATACTTTCCTTTCTTTTTTACAGTCTCCCAGCACTTATTTTCTGTAAAATGCTAATTTCCAGTCTCAAAGGCATTTGGAGACTAATGCTTTGAGTAGTTATTATGAAAAAGGCCGTGCACATGAGCAGTACTACTCAGAAATGCTGAATTGCCAATAATGTTGTCGACACTGTATGATTTTCTTTGCAGCCTCAATTGGATAAGTTGTCAGGGTTCATGTCATGGAGTGGTGCTAATCCATAGCTCCTCCTTGTAGATGGATAGAAATGCCCTGGGGTTTAAGCCTTAAAATGCTTTAGGATCCCTTGAAATGAAGAGGATCATGTAGAAGTGTGATATGTGTTACTAGATGTTTGTAAGAGTTCAAGGATGTGTTGCATTTTGGAAGACTGTCATTATAGGAGCAGATTCTTCTTTGATAAATTATAAAATTGAATGAATGATTCACAGCTCAATTATAATTATTCCCAGTGCTAATTATGTGTCAGATTTATCCAAAACATTGTATCAGACATGGCTTGCATATGCTGTGTAATCATGAAACAAAGCTTTCTCCAGTGTTAACTTACTGAGGGCTTTCCTCCACAAATCCTTTCTTTTGAGGACTCCTTTCTCACCCAAGCAGATTCTAGGATTTCATGGAGACTAATTAATCAGGGTAAGGATGATCATGACAAGCTTTGAAACGAGTTTTATAGCTTTACCCTGCACAGAAAAGCTTGAAAATACAATCCTTCAGGACTCACTACAGTTAAAATATATTTTTGCTCATCTATAGATTTATAGTCTATGAGAATTCATCCTGTCTCATGTAAAAATGATTTAAGATTGTAAATTTTTAAATTTTTTTTCCTCCAGCTTCTGGAAAAAACTAACAATATATTTGAGGAATCTGATTCTGCAGCTACAAAAAGTCCCTTGCATTTAGCTGTAAGTATGAGACATGTAAAGCGTTTGATCAGTATCTCCTAGAATAATTCCTTAATCTCTGTCTTTGAAGAAAGTTTAACCATAGATTTGTTTTGAAAAAGGTGGGAAGGGATGTAGGCGTAAATGTAACAAAAACAGGTTCTGGGCTGGAATTATTAATTAAGTTCTTGGCAGTTGAAGCTTTTGATTCTCACTGTTTCTAATGCTCAAGTAAGGAGATGACACAGACACTGAAGTGAAATTAAATGGAAATTCACAACTTTTATACAGAACTAGTTTATAAATATGGGGATGGAGTTTGAGCCTATGGCTTTGATCATGGAATGGGATACTGTGATGTCCCTGTGGAGATGTGCAGTGCAAAAAACTGTCTGTTACACAGCAGGGTGTGGGAAAGCATGTTTTTCAGCCCCAGCAGTGTCCTGTGAGGGTAGTATGGAAACTGTGATATCACAACAAGACCCAGCACGTGTGGCCTCAGATCACAATAGCTCCCCTCTCTCAAGAGCTCAGGATTCATGAACCCACTTCCCACTCTTCTTGTGTGAAATCACAAAATAGTTGAGGTTGACATGGACCTCGAGAGATCAAGTTGTACCTCTGTGGTAAAAGCAGAACTGGCCAGAGCAGATTTTCTCAGGGCTGTGCACCATCACATTTTGAATATCTCCTGGCATGGAGAGTTCACACTTTCAAGTCTGATAATACTAATTATACATTCATGTATAAAAGGATGTTCTCTATGAATCTGACAGTAAAGAGAGAAGGGCAGTCCCTACAAAGTGAATGAAATGTTTCCAGTTTCTGAGGCTATCCTCTGAATTTCTGCAATGCCACTTGCATGTTTATACTGTTGCCTTTGTGTAGCTGTAGATCAGGAAGTGCATCTGCTTGTCCACTGAATTGTTCTACCGAGTATTTCGGATGGCAGGAATACTCCATGAAGCTTTAAACAGCAAGTCAAGTTTTTGTTTGTATTTGCACAAAAATCTAGTTTGAGAATTGTTTTTGTTCAGTTGGAAACCAGTGTGTTGAATTTAGCACCCAGTTAAGTGATAAGCCATACACCCTCTAACCAGTATCACTTTAGTGAGTCTAATTTTTGAAGCAAACATTTCACTGACAGATACTGTAGAATGTGAAAAATTGTTGATTGACCTGTGCTAAATTTGCAAATTATGAAATTCCTCAACTTGTATAGTACTAGAAGGTTAGAACAAATCAAGAATCATAATTTTTTTCCCTAAACACTAGGAGTTTTTTAGTTTCTTGGCTGCAGTGTAGTTTGTGAAGATCCTTTCAAGTTGTGTAGAGAGTCATAAGGAATCAAGAAAACTATGTCATTTCTGCTGTGTTTAGGAGACACTGACAAGGATGGATTTTATTCACAATTTATGTGAAAGGTCTTCGAAAGACAGGAGTTGTATTTTTTTATATGACATATTTCATACTTCTAGGCCTATAATGGTCATCATCAAGCCTTGGAGGTACTTCTCCAATCCCTGGTAGATCTGGATATTAAGGATGAGAAGGGACGCACTGCTTTGGACTTGGCTGCGTTTAAAGGACATGCAGAGTGTGTGGAAGCTCTCATCAGCCAGGGTGCTTCTGTCACTGTAAAAGACAATGTCACCAAAAGAACTCCCCTCCATGCCTCAGGTGAGTGTGATCTTATGTTACATTTGGTACAAAACCTACTACACAGAAGCAATTACCTTTACCTACCTACTATTACTATGCACATGTCTTCTAAAGGGAAGATTTTCACACGTACTCAGGACTGATGCATGTTTTCTGCGGTCCTACAGTTAAACCATCTTCCATTTCATTGACCTTTTTTCCTGTATCCCTGTGGTTCAGTCCTCCCACACACAGAATCCCATATTTTTCTATGCCACTACTGCTCTGCCTTACCTGCTTGCCTCTACTTAACCTCTCCATTACCGCCTACTCTTTTAAGATTTGTGATGTTTCCCCCATGATGCCTTCTATTAATGGTTCCTCAGCCATGGAATCCTGGGAAGAGAACACTTGACTCACTTCTTATGCTTTGGAAGAAAGGTTGGAAAGTATATGTAGTATATGAAAGTATATGTAGTCTCTGATTGGTGATGAAATTGTCCTGATGTTCAAAACTTGTGACCTTTTGCAGTGGCAACACTATGGAAATTCACAATCCCCTTGCAGACCTTTTCCTCCTCCTGAATTTGCACGTGCTGGGAGCCTGCTCCATACCTAATGTGTGGGGTGTTAATTCCATAGCATGCATAAAATAACTGGGAAATGTAGACTTTGTCATTTATTTGAAGGTTATTATTGAATATATACCTGTCAGGTAAATATGTGGAAGTGCCAGAGGGAATGGGTCTTCTCTGCTGTTCCTGGAGGAGCTCTGTACAGGGTAGCAGTGGCCTCTAGTGGGAACGAAAATTAATACTGCATGAATAATTAATTCAGGACCAGATTTAATTGTCTTTATCTTTTAATCTTGCTTAGATTAAAATCCCTGTATATCCTCTAATACCAGTTTATTCTCTGTGTGTGATTGTGTAAGTGCAATCTAGAAACATAAGGTCAAATAGACTGTTATCAATTTTGTCTGCAGTACCAAAGGAAATACTTGGAATAGATCCTCACTGCATACTAAAATGCTTTTTGACCTCTTAAATTTTGCATCAGAACTAAGTATGTTTCTCCCCATAATTACTGATGATTTAATGAATTTAAATTGGTAATAGTGCCACCACAAAACTGAGCTGTGTTGGCCAAGAGCTTTCATGTAGTTACTTCAAACATATCTTGAGATCTGATGTGAATAAGGTATGTCTTTGTCTGCTATGTCATCACTACAGCAATGGTTTGCATTTATTTAAAAATGTGGTTATAGTCACATGGGTTTCTAGTTGTCACAGCTGAACTGTACAGGCTCTTCAATACTGAGAAAAATAAATGGTAACAAAGCCATATTTTTGTTAGCAGCTCTGACTTGAAAGATGAATTTGTTGAATAAATCTATTGAATGGAATTGAGGAAATTAATTGAGTGGAAGGTGTTATTTTACTACATGCTTTTCTTACCTTCATACAAATTCAGATTGTGTTTTTTTCTCTCTACTTTCTTTTTTTCACCCCCATTGCTGTAGTATTGAGTGCCTTCCATGTAAAACCAGTAGGAAGATTCATTGTAGATTTTTCTGATCTGTGATACTTTTTGCTTCTTAGATTGAAAAACATTTCTATGGGTAAATGTAAAATGTTTTTTACATCAACAGTGAAGCAAAATAACTTAGGTATGTATTAAAACCAAACCAACCAAACCCACCCACCTACACACACACAAAAAAAAAAAAAACAAGAAAGAAAAAAAAAAACCTATCCCCAGAAGTAAGACAGACACTAAGGATAACATGCACCTTAAGCAGAAGGGAAAATACTACACAGACAGGTTGAATATCTGAACTCTTAGTAAAGCAAATTTATGATTGTCATAAATTTGGAAGCTTTCAAATATGAGTTAATGGATATTTACCCAAAGTGCACTTAAGACAACATTTAGAACCTTCCACTCAGGAGCTATGCAGAGCTCTGTTGAAATTAGCTTTGGAGTAAAGCTTCTGCCTCCAACTACTTTAAAAGGCCCTTGCAATGTGATGGTTTTCATGATGCTGTTTCATAACGATACACTTGGGTGAGGAATGTTTTAGCAAAGACTGGTGCCACCTGTCGGTAACTCAGCCTGGAGCTGCTGCAGCGTTCAGAACATTGTGTTTGCAGTGTAGGTGTGGGAGGTCAAGTGGTATATTTTGAGAAATCAAACAGAATTCTTGCTGAATTAATTCCTGGAGTGCCAGTGCACATTTGCACACACAAAAGGGAATACTTGCAGGTGCAATACTGTGCACTGAAAAGAAATGAGAAGGCATGTGTGCCCATCCCCTTCAACTTGTTTGCCCTCATTCCTTCCAATTACACTGGTACAATTGCTGAACACAAAGCTGAGAAGGCCTGACAGGATGACAGGATTCTGCAGAGTTTCATTCAGTAAAGGGATTTGTGACTTCAGTAGAGAACTCACCTAATGAAGTGTTTCTTTTTTTCTGTCTGTCCCCCTTAGGGAATAGACTTCCTCTGACCTCATAAAATGGAGAATTTCCTTTGCCTAAATTATATGTTCTCTGTATAATTTTATTACCACCAGCCTGTCCTCTGGCTAGCCTGGGGAATCCATTGCAAATGTTCCCCTAGTGTTAGAGTTGTAGCTTTGTTGGCAAAACTAACATTCCCCACAGGGTCTGTAATGCTTAGCAATCACTAGGTCAGCTCCTAGGAGTTTCTGTAAGTATTCTAAAACTCATTTAACAAAATCCTTTTTAGACATCTTTGTGAACAAGTTAAGATTTCTCTTTTTCCTGCTGAGAGAAGGAACAGATTTTTTTTTTATTCTCTAAGCCAGTGACTCATTAGCCCTGCAGAACTGTTTATTTGTTATGTATATGGCATAACTTAGTGGTAAATAACTAAAAATGCCTTTTATTTTATGGCTAGAGCAACTAAGATTATTTTTGGATGAATAATTTAAATGTGATGATGTGTGCCCATTTCTCTGCCAGAATGATGTGACATAGGTGGTGTCCAAGGGTTTTGCCTCAGCCCACAGGGTGTAGGCAGTGTGAAAGCATGACTTGGTGTAATAAGAACACAACATATATCTAGTGAGCACAGGAATTGTTTTTCAAAGAAGAAAATACTTGTCTCTTCATCTCATGAAAGGCTGAATCCTTTAACCAAGTTCACACCCAGATGGGGTGTGGCCCTGCAAAATGTAGTAACTCAGAGCTGTTTTCCAGAAGCAATAGGTTACATTTAAAACACCGAAGCAAAATAGAAAAAAACAACCACCTCCCAAAAAAACAGACCCCACCACCAAAGACCAAACCAAAACCTCAAACATTTCTTAGTCTCTGGTGTTATGTGCTTTTATGAATATGACATTAGTGTTGTTGGTCATTCTTTGCAAATTTTATTTTTTTCATAGCAGCACTGAAGTTCTTGCTTGTACAGTGCACATAAAATTAAGGAACCTTGCTGACATACTTCGTACCATGTTCCAAACCTGATCACAAAGCCTTGTCTGCCTGCTCAGTCTGGGGGATTTTGAAATGCTGTCTGGTTTAGTAGAAATCTCAGTAGCAAAAATCATAATTTCTGTTTTATTCATTTGGGCTTTTTGTATCTAAGAGAACTAATCCTCATCTTCCTGAGGTCAGGGAAAAAACAGCTCATGATTTCATTGGCACAAATTAGATGAAAATTGGGGGAATATTGATCTCTTAGACTGTGGATTATTTTCTTGTTTACAAGGAAGTTTCTTATCCATTAAGCATTCCAGTGGAAAAGTATCTGAAATTAAACATACTTGTTTTTCCTTGTAGTCATTAATGGCCATACACCTTGTCTGAGGTTGTTGCTAGAAGTTGCAGACAACCCTGATGTGACAGACGCCAAAGGACAGTAAGTTTTCTTTTTATTTTTTTTTCCCAGCTCTGTAATTCAAATAGCATCTCATATTTCTCTCAAAAAAGTACTTATTCGAAATACTGTGTTTCCTGTGCTGCTTCTCACAGAATTTGGCAGAGATGACAAAGTACACATTCAGTTGATCTAAGCCACGTGTAAAGGACGAATCATTAATCTTAGCCTCTGCTTCATACTTTAAACAATCTTTTCTAGATGTTGAGGGCCAGATTCAGTAAAAACTAACAAGCTCCTGAGACTACCGGAGTCCTTTTCTTTCTAAAACTTTGCTATTTCAGGGTTTACTTGGTATATTAGGCTGGTGCAGTAGGACACAGTGTTTATTTGAGGTGACACATATATCTGAGATGTTCCTACAAAAACTTTACTGCTTGTTAAATGACAGAAATAGAGAGAGAATAAAGGATATTTTTAAGGTGAAAATGTGAATGGCTTAAAAAACTCGTTTGGGGAATATGGAACATATTACGTCTGTATGTATAATTTTACATGGTTTTAATCTTGCCTAAAAATTGAAGGAGAATAGATCTCTTTCAGAAAAAAATGGGAAACACATTAGTCCAAATTTTGGCTTGAATAGTTTCCTCATGCCCATCTATCCCCTTTAAGCAATTGTGCAGCACTTGCAAAAGAAATGCTTTGGGTGATTGTCATCTTGGTAACTAACAGGGACATTCATTCACAGGACTTGGGTATTGTAAAACTCGTGTCACCAGAGATGACAATAATTGCAGGTTATTAAGAGAAAGGATTGCCTTGAATGTTGTCGCTCTGTAAATTACTTTGTTTCTATTTCAGTCATGGCAGTTGGTTGTTAAACATCTTAATAATTTCATACAAAAGGTCTTCACTTGGTTATCATATAGATGAGTATGGATTATGAGTAGGAATGGAGAGAAATGCAGGGCTTCACGATTTAAGTTAGCAGTTATAGCATGACATAGTGTCAATTCATAGCTATGACTGGTTGCTTTTTTTTTTTTTTCCCCTAGAACTCCACTAATGCTTGCAGTGGCATATGGGCATGTTGATGCTGTTTCTTTATTACTTGAAAAAGAAGCATCTGTAGATGCAGCTGATCTCCTGGGATGCACAGCTTTACATCGAGGGGTGACTTAATTTTTATGATTCTTAATTATTTGTTTTACTGTGACTACAACTCACTTATAAATACAGGTACATTTAAATGTGTAGAACAATGTAAATGATTGGAAACATAACCAAGCATAGTCAATGAGATAAAAAGCAGGACAGATCTACTCTCAAAAATGCTCTGCTTTTGACTTCATTTCAGATTGGCTTTCATTAATTAGCTGAAATAATGATTAGCCCACTTTTTCTTGGATCTAGACACTTTATAATAGCAGTCATTACTCTTGTAACTGAGTACCTTAAGAATTCTGAAAACAATTTCTTTAAAAGAACTAGCCAGCAGTTACTTGCATTTTTCTTGGAAATGTGTAAGTAGATAAGCCTTAAGTTTTTTCTAGAGGCAAAGAAACTTGAGGCAGATCTTGTCTAGTCTAGCTAAACTAAGCTAGACTTTTCTAGCTGAGTCTCGGTTCTTACCCAGTGTGAAGCTGATGCAAGAGATGATATTTATACAGAACATTATGATAACTGCAGTGAGCAGTTCAGCAAGTGAGCTTTCATCTCTGCATGCTGAATCCCATCTAGACCGTTTCATGTTCACAGGCATCATTCATATTTGATATTTCCTGTGCAAGATTCTGTATTATGTCAACCTCTTTACTCATTTCTTTGTTGCCAGATTATGACTGGGCATGAAGAATGTGTTCAGATGCTGTTAGATAAAGAAGTCTCTATCCTGTGTAAAGATGCCAGAGGCAGGACACCCCTGCACTTTGCAGCAGCTCGGGGTCACGCCACTTGGCTGAGCGAATTGCTGCAGATAGCACTTTCTGAGGAAGACTGCAGTCTGAAAGATAATCAAGGTTACACTCCTCTGCACTGGGCTTGTTACAATGGTAAATAAGGTTCTCCCTGTGGACTATTGCCAAGTTCAGATGTAGCTGCAGTTTTAGGGAAACATGATAACAAAGCAGGAGCTTGAAAGGAAGAGGCACTTTATCTCTTAGAGCTATGCTTGCTCTCTGTAGTTAACAGTTGCTATGTGCACCCTTCAGTTCAGAAGCCAGGGAGATTCCACTGAGACCTCCCAGTGACTTTGCAAGTCTTTTGCTCTAAGTTACAAGAAACCAGGGGGAAATTCTGATTTTGCTTATGTCAATGATAAAATTGATTTCTGTCAGATCAGGAATGATCTTTTGAGGTGTCATCTTCTTATTTGTTGATGCAAGAGACCATGAGAATGGATGGGTACTCTGAACTGATTATTCTAAAGTGGATAATCTGAACTTGTTGCTTAATAAAAACATAAATCCTCTCAGTGTCATCATTTCAGATCATCTTTGAAGATGTGTAAGGCAACATACATAACATCACATTAAAAAGAGAGAAGAGAAAGAATCTCTTTTTTTCCATAAGTGCCAATATTAGCCTGGATCTATCTTGCTGCTGCCATAAAACAAAAACCTCTGTTTTATCACATAGAAGTGTATATATACATTGTGTTCAACTTTGAACTAAGAGTGTTAAATTCTCACCTGTATAAACCTGTTAGGAATTAAGTGAATTACCTGCTTTGTGCAACACTGTGAAATATCTGGTGTCTTACAGGTCATGAGAACTGCATAGAGGTACTATTGGAGCAAAAACTTTTCCACAAATTC
Source organism: Serilophus lunatus (assembly GCA_013399895.1). Taxonomy (NCBI): domain Eukaryota; kingdom Metazoa; phylum Chordata; class Aves; order Passeriformes; family Eurylaimidae; genus Serilophus; species Serilophus lunatus. Next base: position 2,703,505 of record VXBA01004775.1, on the reverse strand, counting down.
TATGGTAATAGCTTCTCTCCATTGCACTGTGCTGTGTAAGTAGAAATCTCCAGTTACAAATGCATATGTTGCTTTAGGATATGTCTGTAAAAAGTAGCAGTATGAGAAGAAAGTGAGCTTTTTTTTTGAGATTACTTGCATGAGCAAATAATTTTAAAGCTGATCATAACATTGGTCTTATATTTTTTGCTTAGAAAGTGGTAGAATAAAGATCATATTTTGTGCATAAACATCATACATTTAGGCTTTTTGATAAAATAATACTTAACAAAAAGGTATTGGCTATTATGAGTTATGCATGTACTTTAGACACAGCTGTATTCAAATAAAGCAGAATGTTTTCATGTAGAAAGGATGCTAATAGAGCAAAACAGTAACTTTTCATAACATAATTGCAAATGCATTTTACAAAAAATTGCAAGATTAGTATGTAGGATGTAACATGCTTATTAAGGCATGCAAACCATCAGAAGGGTAAGGAATTAAGTTCTCCAAAGACAGATGCAAACTTTCACAATTCCTGCCAAAAATTAGAACGACTGTATTCTATTCCATGTTCTCTTAGAATAATGTATGTCTTTCAGAAATAATTACAGGAGTTACTATTGTTTAGGCTTTTCTTCTACAGTCCCCACATCATTAGAAAGTAACAAGTAATTTGTCATATATCAAACTTGGAAATTATAAAAAGCCATGGTATTAGAGAAATAAAAGCGAATAGAAGGCAATGTTTTTACTCCACTTGAAAATCCTTTGTGGCTGAAACACAGTATTTTAAATCAGGGTTTCTAGTGATGGCTTTGAAATTTTTTTTTTCAGTATTTATATTATTTCAAATGAGTATGCATATCTTGAAACTATTAAAATGTATGCAACTTAAAAATGTGTGTAAGTTTAAAATGAAAATGGGTGCTAATCCACTGTGGAAGTGAGTTAGCTATACTGTGTGTCCAATACTATTACTAAATACTGTTTATTTTCACAATGACATGAAACAAATTAGCAATAACCAGAAAAAGTATTAATAGAATACATCCATCAAGTCAAAGTATTAAATGTGTGAGTTGAAAGAGATGTGGACTTCAATACCTTAAACATAAGAATAAGTCTTTCTACCTGTAAGTATCCGTGAGTGCTTTCCAGATGCAGCTGTGTTTGACATACAGACTAAGGATTTTATTATATTGAAGGTTTTAATCCTAGGTTTGTGCTGGACTTGGAAATTACCTTTGGGCATAGTGAAGTAAAGATCAGCTTTGTTTTAGAGATTGAAATCCATAGTAGCCGATGCAGGTTGGTTAAATGGAGAGATGATGAATATGCAGAAATGTGACTGAAAGCATTAAGAAGACAAAGACATTTTAGGGTAACTGAGAAATAACCAGTAAGAAATATTAATAGGAAGTGAAGTAAGCTATTATTGGGAAGTGCAAAAATATGTAAACTTATTACCTTTTTGAAAATGTATTTTTATTGGCAGAATCAATGATCATGAAAACTGTGCATCACTACTCATTGGAGCCATCGATGCCAGCATTGTCAATTGTGAGGATGACAAAGGAAGGTAATTGTTTCTTTAACAAACTGCATTTCATGAATCCATTTAGTATTGTTCATCGTTCTTTCTGAATCTCTGGAAGTTAATCCTTACCTGTTATGGTTGAGCTAAGATATTTACCATGCTGACTCTGTCAGAGAGCAGTTTACACTGCAGCACAGTTAAATAGTGGCTCACTTGAAGCAAGAATATGATGAAGTATTCAATGTTATAGTACACATGAAAAGTAATGGAAAAGAAATAGCATTTGGTTTGTTTAGAACAGCTATGGCTATAGGCTGTTTCCCTGAACCTGTTTTCTTCATTAAATGTTTAAACACATTTCTCTTTGCCAAATGAAGTGATATTATATACATATAGGAAAGTATTTCCATGTTATGTTTGCGTTCTCAGAGCACACAACCAAAAACATCTATACAGCAAAATAATATTGATACAGCAAGAGATATGCATTCAGCCAGGCCTTTGTCTGTCACGCTGATAATCTCTTCATTGTGTATATATATATTTTTAATTAAAATTGCTGAAATTCTAAAAATTGAATACTCATTGTTTCTGTTGATTAAAACAAATCTAATACCCTCAATAATGGTGATTACTTAATGATAAGATCACTTCACCTTTACCAATAAGCAAAACTGAAGTAACACTGAGCTAGGTTGTGTTCCAACTATCTTTCAATTCTACTCATCATGCTTTGGACCCAAAATGCCAGAGAGTGACAGTGAACAAATTCTCGCATCTCAGTCTTGTAGAAATTGATAACCTTCAAAGTGGATTGAATTCCTTCTGCCTTTTATAGTAATGCTGTTACTGTGACTTGCTCCTGCAATATCCTTGACTATAACTTAAAATACTTAATTTTTTTTAAACAATAGTTCTGTTCTTTTCTGATAGTTCTTCCCATCCGAGGCTTGTTAAAATTGCAGGAACAAGAATGAGGGATTGTACTTCTTTTGGTGTTACAGTATGTTCTGTTAAAATGAATGTGCTGCCAATATGAGAGTCTTCACAGTATCATACCTCTGTACTATTACATCCACCTTGCTGCTTCCCATGACAGAGACTGTAAATATTGTTTAACTTGCTTCAGATGCTGCTCCTATTAACTTTCTCCTGGCGATGACAGGAAAAAAACAAATACAGTGCACTTTGAGATTTTTGGGAAGGTAGGCAAACACAAATACTGTCATTCTTTAGCAAAAGCTGTGGCTGTGTTTCTCTGCCCCCAGGACCCCCCTTCATGCCGCAGCCTTCGCAGATCACGTGGAGTGCCTCCAGCTCCTGCTGAGCCACAGCGCACAAGTGAACGCTGCGGATCACGCAGGGAAAACCCCGCTCATGATGGCAGCTCAGAACGGCCACGTGGGGGCTGTAGGTAAGGACAGCCCTGTCTCTCTTCCTCTCGAAGGGAGGGTGCTCCTGCAGTTACTATCCCAAATGCATAATGGTTTTTTATCCTGTGAAAACTGAGAAAGGAAAATACGTGGATAATATGCTTCTGTAAGAAGCTACCTTTACATCTGTATAAAAATAATTTTTCTTCTCAGCAGTCTTGATGAACATTTGTGTAACAAATTTGAGTCTTACTTCCTTCTAAGAGCACATTGTAAAGAGCACAAAGGAAGTAGTAATTCTATTCTCCTCTTTACTTCCTTGACTTTATGGAGCAGTAAAAGCTGCATGTTTGTAAAAGATTGTGTAACCTTTCCCTGTCCTCTATTATAGGAAGCCTTGTTCTTGAAATGGCAGCCATCAGGCAGCTGTTTTTTTCCAGGCTGCACTATATGCTATGGGCATACAGATTGGGGACCTACTGGCTTTTCAGAATTCCCTTTCCTCTAGCTTCAACACCACAGGCTGTACCTCAAATTCTCTATATCCATTTTCAAAGCAGGATTCACAGTTGTTCTTGGGAGAAGGTGATTCAGGCAAAACTTGCTGATCTGCAAATAGAGAAGTTCATAAATAAATTAAGATTATAATATGTGTTTGACAGTTTGAGGCACAATGAACGAGCTGTTAGCTCTGGCTTTGCTTGCCGATTAACTGCACAATATTAGTCTGTTCTCATTCACTAATTTCACTTCATGTTTATAAAGCTTACATTGTGTAAAGACTTAATTGATTAGCATGTATGCGCATATATATTGAAATAGTATTTTTTTCCCTCCTTTTTAACACATTTGTCTGCCCATTGCTTTGTTCATTGATTTCTACTCTGTACCTCAGACTTTTTGGTGAACATTGCCAAGGCTGACCTGACATTAAAAGATAAGGAGTTGAATACATCTTTGCACTTGGCTAGCAGTAAAGTAAGTGGCAGACTTCTATATGCTCTTTGCTCATCACAGTCTGTGTGAATGTGTATGTATGTGTTTATGCTCCCAAGTTTTTTTTTCTTCACTGGAAATGTGGTGGTCAAACTTGTGGTGGGAAAGGGAGCATTTTTCCAAGCTTTTTCTCAGTCTATTTCAAAGTTTTGTACATGGAGAAATGGGGTTGATGTTTCAGTCTCTTATGACAGTTGATATGTAAGCAAGTGACACTAAGGAAACCCTGTAAGATTTTACCAGATAATCTCAACATAAAATAGCTTAACAGGTTCATTTACAAAAATAAAAGTTGGGGTTTTTTTATTCTCCTATTTCTGTGGAAGGAACCCAAAATTTCCCCATAACACAGTAGCAGTAAAACCAGAAGCATTGATTAGACTGGTTGTGGGGTCTTTTCCTACCCCCTCTTCCTCTTAATTCCAACTGCTATTTTCTGCAAGAAAAAATGCCCACAGGATTCCCTCTCATGGACCTTTCTCTTGCTCCTGTCCACAGACTGAATTCCAGTGTGACTGTATTACTGGAGGCACATGAGCCTTGCTGAATTCTCAAGGTCCTTCAGGCAGCTGTTCACCTGCCAAGGCTGTAGGTTCAGCATCTGCAACCTGGCTGTGTTGAAACATGATCAGAAATAAGGCCCAGATCAGTATTATTCCCAGAGTTCCATTGTTAGAGCTTTCTCACACTGAAAGGGGTTTTGTAGTAGCTTATTAATAATAGAGAAAGGCATTTAAAGACACAGAAAGTGTAGTATTTGTTTCTGGAGGTGAAACCATTCTAGGCTCTCTCAAGACAAATAACAGTCTCTGAAAACTGAGGAAGTGAATTAATATTTAATGAATGGAGCGTTGAAAGACAGGTGAATGTCTGAATTTCTTAATGTGCTAAAACATCCCAGCAGTGGTGGTTTAAAAATAGTATTCTAAGGCTCCTTTAATTCACCTTCTACTCAGTCTTACTGAGCAGCATGCTTTGTATTTCAAATTGAGTTATTAAATTTTGCTTTTATTATGTAACATTTCTTTTGCCTCAATTTCAAACTCCTCAGCAAATTAACACTTGGTTTTTTTCCTGACTGCAGGGTCATGAAAAATGTGCCTTGTTAATACTTGACAAGATACAAGAACAGAGCCTTATTAATGCAAAAAATAATGCATTGCAGACGTAAGTATAGCCTGATCCTCTCAAGTTCAGTTGATTTACCAGAAAATTGCAATTTGGCATTTCAAATTCATGGCTCAGATTTTTTCATACAACAGTAAATTTCTGATTTCTTTTGTGTGTTTTCCCTTAAGAAAAGACCAGAATTGTATTCACTTACAATTTTGCTTCTATTGATGTGAATATGTCGGTATACATATGGCATTTTCTAGTTTTTTGAGCTTCACCTTAAATTTAAATAATTTACTAGGACTTACTTAGATTTAACATGGTACATATAATTTCTGGAGGGTTTTTTAGGTGATATTTTATGTGTAGGTCCTGTCCATAACACACATTTTCAGCTGCAGCTGTTTGACTGGCGTGATGGAATCCCACTGTAGAAGATTCAACCATGAGTTCAGGTGGCGGATGATCTAGTGCTTCCAGAAGAATTCATTCCATCTTAGACCTTTTTCCCCTCTTCCAATAGGAAAACGTTTTTCCTGTCCTGCAAACCGTTCCCAAAAAGGAGCATTGGGTGTTGGGCCAGGAAGGGAGCAAACCAATGGTTATTTTTAATTTTCAGAGATTAACAATCAAGTAACAGAGATTAGCAATCAAGTATTCAAGGACAAAAAAGCAATACAATGATTTTGAACAGTCTGTAGTAGCCAGAATGAAGGATGGAACACAGGCATTTCTTCAGCCTTAGATTTATTTTCCTTTTAAATGTAAATTGTGTGCTGCAAACAGTGCAAAAATAGAAACTTTTTAAAGAAAGGCTTTAGACTGGAAAGTAATAAGCAGTCTTTGTGTGCTTGCACATATGTTTTATAGATACAGAGCAAGATGATTATTTCCAAGGCTGCAATATAATTTAGCATCTACAATATAATTCTAATGATCCCAGGAAGGAAAACGTTCTCTTTCAGATGCTGGGTATGCTTTAAGCATTATCTAATTGTTTAGAAAATCTGTGTTAAACTGAACTTGAATTTAGTTGTTATGTTTTTGTAGACCTCTCCATATTGCTGCACGAAATGGGTTGAAGATGGTGGTTGAAGAGCTGCTAGCCAAAGGGGCATGTGTCCTAGCAGTAGATGAGAATGGTAAGTAAATAATACACTTTGACAGTCTTCAGTAGGACCCAACAGGTAATTTTACAACAGACTGAAGCAATAGACTTAAAAGCTGATGATAGACTTCATTGATGCTTTTATCCTTCCAAGAACAGACAGTGAGTAGTGTGAGTACCTAGTTAAGAAAATAAAAAAGATACTATTCATTTTTCTTTAATATAAAAATGTATTCTAAACATCACAGTGGTCCCTTTTACTGTTCATTTTGCATGTACTGTCAACAGCTAGTCTTTTTTAATGCTTGAGTGCAGTGGTAACTTGAATTTCCTAAACATGCAAGTGGCACCGGATAATTCTGACGCCTTGCAGAAGAATTAAGGATTATGCATTCACTCAGCGCATGTTTTAATGGGTAGGAAGAAAACCATCACCATATGTTTGGTTGTGTCCCAATTCATTCTGAGATCAAACCTTGTGCTTGCCGTTTATCTGACCTAATCCAAGGTGAAATTAAATTGCCGTTGCTCATAAAATACAAGATTAGTTAATAAATTTAATAACTTTGGTTCAGACTTTAATTCAGTCCTTCCCAAAACATTATAAAACCTATAGAAGGATGTGAGTCTAAACTTATATTTTTAAAAAATGACTTCTGACATAAGTTGCTCTTTCTTACAATATTAACTTCATGGCATTAATGTAACAATTTGGTACCTCCATCTTTCCGTATCTGTAAAGTAACAATAATAATACCTAACATTGCAAGACATTTGAGATCTATGGATGAAAAGAACTGAATGGTGAGTATTTACTATAAACCAAATACTACCTGGCTATATTTGCATGAATGAGTTCCACTGAAGTCATCTGACCCTAACCTCATTGTAGAGATAAGGGACAGAAAAATGAACCAGATTAGCTTCTAATAACAGTTTTCACCCTTAAAATTGTAAATACGGATTCAGCTAATTTATATGTATGTAACAAAATTAAGTTTAAATTTTATGTGCGTTTAGTTTAGGAAGAACTGCATACACAGTTTAAAACAGAGACAATCTTTAATACAATCTTAGTGCAAGTGCAGCTCTAAAGAATATTGACGCTCAGAACTCAGTGGAAGAGCAAATGCATCGACTTCAGTCAGTGCTTAAATGTGGGTATTTTGCAGCAAAACTGTACTCCCATTTTTCTCACCAAATTCATCTACTCTGCAGGTGCTCTCAGTTTATTTGAGGCAGTAGGTACCAGTAATGGTCACTGTCTCACAGTACTATTGCTGCAGCACTTAGCAGCAGTAGGATTTAGCAGCACTTAGGATTTAGCCCTCTGCAGAAGTATTTGTCAGCTCTTAACATAAAGGAGGAAAGTGCTGGAGTACTGCACATCAGCCTGTAAAATGTACAGACAGCAAGTGTAATGAGCACAGTGGCTTCCAAGGTTCGGGTACATGAAGCACTGCTTTAGGGGCAGCGCTTGGACAGGAGCCAAGTTAAACTGCAGTGAAGACAGCCTTCTAATAGCTCCCCAGTTCTTCATTTTACTGACATTGGAATAATATTAGCTTTGTATTTTAAGTGTCATGTATTTTAAATGCCCTGCTTGCTGAATACAGCCTCTATTTTTCTAACACAGCGTAAATTTGGGTAACTATCCACAAAGTCATAACTGCTATACATGTACCCCATGCATCGGTCTAATTCTTTTTTATAATTTAATTCCTAAATACGCTACTTTTTGAGTTGAGTAGATACTCAGCTGATCAGTCTTTAAAATTGTTTGCTTATTTAATCAAAGTATTTTTAAACTAATAACTTTTATGTTCTAATGAAAGTCGTTGCTCTCAGAATGAGACTCATTCATACGCACAGAAACTGAAGCCAGTTTCTGTCCCTGCTGCTGTACTCCCTGTGTTCTGTATTCATCATACTGTCCGTGCTGTAGAATTGTGTTTAGCAAGTGCTTTTATTGAAGTTGTGAAGTCTGTTTGCTGCCTGGTTTTACAAAAAAAAAGTGCTTGTTGTGGTCACGGTGATTTAAATGCCCCGTAGAGTGTGTATCTTCCCAGCATGTCTGATGTGAAATGAGTAACACCCCGTGTTGCCTGGCATGACTGTAACGAGCCATACATCTCCCGCTCCCATGTCCTAGAGATGTATATGAGGAATGCTCGGGGCCACTCTCGGTACCTCGGTACTAACCATTGCCTTGTCTGCGTTTGTGCCCAGGTCATACGCCAGCCCTGGCTTGTGCTCCTAACAAAGACGTGGCTGACTGCCTGGCACTCATTTTGGCAACCATGATGCCTTTTTCTCCTTCCAGTTCAGTGACGGCTTTCAACTTCGTTTGTTTTAAAAAAGACAGTTTGGGCAGGACACATCTCTGCGATGGCTCCAGTATGGGTAGCATTAACTCTTACAATAAGCCCTTAAATAATAACATGGGAACAGAGGATGGGTACAATGAAAATGATTCAGATTCTGAAACATTTTGACTCATTGGCATTCAAAAACTTTTTTTCATTATTATTTCATTTCAGCTTTATTTTTGTCCTTTCAAACCGCTTAGATCACACAGCTGTATTCTTAACTAGTATTCTTGACACGTAGGTATTGAAAGATTTGTAGTGTTGATAAGAATCAAGCCTTTAAGTAACAAAATTGGAGGGATTTACTGGAACATATTCCCATTAGTGTTCTGCAGCTTTTCAATTTCATTATGTTTTCTTTAGGCCCAAAGTGCCCCTGTGGAAAGTCTCTACCTCTTATTTTAAGTAGAAAAAGAGAAAATGCCTTTTTTCTTTTTGACAGCACAAATAAACAGGGATCTGTTTGTGAAGAGTTCTTTCATGTTGTACCTTTAGTTCACAAACATATTTCCAGCGTAGCCTTCAAAGATTTGAGCATCACCCCCTTCCTACCTTTGTCTGTTTCCTGCTTCCAGGGGCTCTCTTAATTAGACAATATTTTTATACAAACCAAAGGTAAACTTGTAATCTTAAAACTGCCTGTATTACTTTTCTACAGGAAATGAAACCTTTAACGTTCTGCCTGTATTAAGCACTTAAACGTACAGAAGGCACTTTTTACAGTTCTTAGTTGCAGCACAGAGTTAGAAAAATGTAGTTGTTAACTCTTAAGGCCAAATTCTACTCATCTCACCATATTTTCCCATGGACACCACTTGTGTAAAATGAAAATCACTTGGCCCTTACTTTTTTTTCAACTCAGCACAAATGTCTATGGTTTATTTGCACTACAGAATTAGGGTCATTAGATGTTTCTGTCACCTGAGCCATGAATCATGAATCCAGTATCAGAAAAAAAGGAGAGAGGGGAAAAAATCAGGTGTAGACAAAAGTGTATGTAAAAGTTTATAATGTCTTGCCAACTTAAATGGATTTTTTTCCTTTTCTATGGTTAAATAACTTATTTTTACTGTAAACAGTATCAAATTCTAAAATACTTTTGCCAGTATTTGGATTAACAGAGCAAAGGTAAAGCAATGAAAACATAACACCAAAAGTTGAAATACCAAACACCAGAAAACCTAGCAGTGTACTGTGCAGGGGATCGGAGCTAATATGTTAAAAAGCCTATTGTCATCAGCTTTTAAAGCAGTGTCAGCTTTGTGAATATGTTTACTCCTTCTGCCAAAGTTTCTAGGTCAAATGGACCACGACCCTCCTCTGCAACAGATGTACAAAAGGAAGAATGAGACTTTGTAAACAAAAACAAAAAACCCCAAATAAAAAGCTATCATGAACTAACCAGCTGTACCAAGAGGACCAAAATGCTTCAGTAATTAAATTGAAGACTTTGCTACTTCTATTTTTTTCTTCAAATGTGACATAATGAAGTAATTTTTTCTAAACCATAAAGATATAAACTTTTGAGGTATTGAGTAGTCTTGAGTGAATTTTACATTTTATGATGCAAGTTTCAAGTTAACATTTTTAACTGATGATGTGTTGACCACAGGTGGGGTTTTTTTTCCCCCAGACTAAAGAATATGTTCGTATACTTTCAATGTAAATGTGTTTCTATTTATTTGAAGTGAAACAAATGCCCAGGAAAAATAACTATGGCTTGTTCTCTTAGCATTTATGGATACTGTTTGGCATGATGTGAAACGAAATGTGAATCTAGGCAAGACTGACGGCCTGAGTAGCAAAAGGAAAGGCAGATGCACTTTGGGAAGGTGCCCATCTTCTTGTGTGGAGTGCAAAGGTTGGGTCCACAGGCTGTGTTGGTAACAAGCAGAAAACAAAACACCTTTCCTTGTTTAAGAGCATAGAAAGGGATCTAGCCCCTTGCCAGACAGGTGAGAACACACTCTTACAGCTGCAGTAAAGAGGGGAAAGACAGCATAGCATGGAGTCAGGGCGTTAATGTTCCTGTCATTCAGGCTCAGGTTGTCTGCAGGCCTGGTCTGTGCTAGGAGAGTGAGATGAGCTTCCTCACTGCTCACTTTTGGCAGCATAAATGAAAAAGAAGGGTTTTTATTGCAATTTTTTAGACACTTTCCACCAAATTGTTAAAAATCTATTGGCAGATGTCAGTTCTTTAATTAAGAAAAAAAAATTGTATTGTTTATTTTGCCTTGAGGAAACTAAATACATTTTCCTTGAATGTTTACCATTTTCCAAAGTTTACAACAAAAAAATTACAAGGGGTAGTGTCTCTTTTCTCTCGATTCTATAGTTTCAGCAGTAGAATGACAGGGCACCTGAATCCTTGGTTTTCTTCTCAGAAATAGCACAAAATAACATTTTAATGATTGATTTTTTTCAACATTTTTGGTTTTGAAAGTTGCAGGGTAGCAATAACCACCTTACTTGAAGCACTGATAATAAGAGGAGAGATCAGTTGTTGAAGTTTTCAATGGTGCCTGTCCTGAAATGAATAGGAATCCCAAATTTGGGGGGTTTTTTACTTGGAATGATGGCATTGAAAATAAACACATGGGAAATAGCTGCCACCTATTTAACAGCAGGATCAGCATTTTAATCTTGTTTTAAGCAGAAATGTAGGTAGGCTCCTTGGCAGGATTAGCTATGTCTCACCCTGAAATACAGGAAGTTACCCTATCATACATGAAATTGCTTCATTAGGAGAAAACAGCATTCTTTATAAAGAACAGTTGAATTATTTTAAGCAGGCATTTAAATAAGTTTCAGTATTTTTACTTGCTGCCATAGAAAGTTAAAGAAATTCTCTTTGCAATACCTCATAACTCAGCATCCCAGAAGCAGAGGTGATTCTGCTGATCCTTCTAGGAACCAAATCTAAACGTTACCCATTCAACTCTTCCATAAACTAGCAGTGTTGTCAGTGTGCAATATTCCAGAAACTTTAGGAACATAGGCTGTGTCCACACCTTGAGGGCGCTGTGAACGTTGTGATTTGGGTGTGCTGTGTTTAGGAGGAAATCTGCCATGAGGGAGACACTTGGGAGTACTCAGTGTTGGCCTGTCCCACGTCTCACATGAGTTACCAGAATCTCTTTTTTTTGTATGCTAGTACATTAATCTGTAATTTATCACATGTAGAAATGTAAGTGTAATTTAGGGCAGGTATTTAAGCATGGGAGTAATGTTACTCTTGTAAATAATCTCCTTGCCTGTCTGTGGACTTGTTACAAGAGTAATCATACATAATTGTTGCACTTAACCCTGGATCCTGCAATTTACAGGACACAGACAACTTTGTGTCTGCACCGAGCAAAGGGTGTTTGGGGAGGGGCAGCTGTCTGCCCAGGTGTATTAGCAGGGTTGTTTCATCCTGTATTTTAACCACAGCTCCAGGTGGAATCCATAGCAGGATGGGGTCCCAGGTCTCTCTCATAAATACTGAGTTACAACCTCTGGACTGCCTGAAATTGCTGTGAAATAGCTCAGGGGATTTCTGTTCATCGCTATTAAAAGGGCACCATAATGTGTTTGGTACTTTTATGCAGTAAACAACTGCCAGGTTATTGAATTAGAACAAACACATGAAATGAATTGTTTATCCATTGTACTGTTTTCAGAAACTTGGTTATGTATCTTGAGGATGATTTAAAAAAAATTGTGATTTTTATTCTTAGTCATGTAAGAAATATTAGAGTGCCTTTTTATATTTGTGTATAATGGAAATGTTTTGTGAAACTCGTCTTTTTTTTTTCATTTGAGTGTTATAAAAGCAATATATTACCAGTAAATTTTCATTTCAGATCTTCTTTGAATGTATAAAGTGTTTCTTCTTTTCATATGTTCTACCTGCATTGAAATGAAAATATGCTAAATTTCTATAGGAATAATGTATAAATTTTGCAGTGCTGAAAATGCTTTCTTATTACACAAAAATTAAACCTTAGATCAGTGTTATAGGAAAGGGCGTTTTAAACTAGTGACAATCTGTGTGTATAAAATGTAATTTTATGTGTTTCTTATGCAGTGATCTACATATTAAACCCAATATCTTATGTTTTGTAGGTTTTGTCTTATATTTTATGCTTTAGCATGTGCAATATATCTTTACAAACCATGGTGATATGCATCTGGTGCCAGTGTTATATTTTGCATAACATTTGTAATAAACAATATAAAATATTGTTTGATGGTTTCGGTGGGGTTTTGTCGATACTGTTTGCTTTTGTAAATTGAAGTTTAAGGACTTGGGTAAATGTAACATATGAAATGAGGAAAACAAGTTAATTTGGTGAATGACTTGGAATTCAACCTGAATCTTCTCAAGCACAGTTTAATAACTTTTTCAACTACTGAATGCTGTATTAATGTAATAAAGAACCCTAACTGTAAACTACTCTTGCAATGCATTCAGATGGTTATTTTTACAAATAAAAATGGTACAAATACTGTTGAAAAACGGAGTAAATTTTGATTCTTTTAACAGGGTGGAGGGGGGGAGAAGGGAGGCTTAAGTGTTTAGCACTGTAGATGAAAATGCAGCGAGATATATATATATTATATATATAGGCACTGTGTACTTTTCTTAGTGAGCCGATTTGTTATTGCTTCCTCTGTAGATTGGAGGGGGAAGAAGAGCGTCTGTTTGGGTTTTGTGGGTTGCTTTGTTTGTGTCAGTCATTAAGTATTTTATTGTTGGCCTTCCCTGCCGTCAGTCCTGGGTGCGCCCTGCGAGTGAAATGCAGCAGGGCGCCTACAGCCGGTGAAAGGTAGATACTAAGGCGTCAAATGTACCCGAATTAAGGCAAACAAATAAAACTCACAAAAAAAAAAAAATTGAAACCAACACCCTCAACCGCACTTCTTACGTGGTGAGTGCCTGACGCTTTCTGGCCGCGTGTGCCTGCCCAGCTCCCACGGGGGCCGGGGCCGTGGCCGTGTGCGGGCGCAGGCGGGGCCGCGGGGCGGGGCTGCCCTCAGAGCCGCCCTCAGAGCCGCCCTCCCTCAGAGCCGCCCGCCCTCAGAGCCGCCCGCCCTCGGAGCCGCGGCCGGGCCGGGGCCCGCC
>VXBA01004775.1:2599358-2689638 GCA_013399895.1 Serilophus lunatus | reverse complement strand
GGAGCCGGAGCCGGGAGGAGCCGGAGCCGGAGCCGGAGCCCGGGGCGCTGCCCTGCCCCGCGGGGAGGGAGGACGGGCCCCGGCTCGGGGCGCGGCGGGCGGGAAATGGGGCACGGGCAGCCCGGGCTCGTCCGGGGTCCGTGGGTTGGCAGGACGCGCTGCTGTGCCCCTGGGGGAGATACCTGGGAAGAGCTGCCCACCTGTAACCCAGCGGGGTGTTTCGTCCTGCCCCGGGTACAAAACATTCCGTGTTCTAACCTGCAAATGCCTGTGGTTACCTGTAGCCACGGTAAAACCCGTCAGAAGCTCATCCCAGCGCTGCTGGCAAAGGAAGAGGCTGGGCCAGCTCCTCACGGCACCGCCACTGCCCAGGAGGCCGAGCCTTGCACTTCTTGGCTGAGGTTTGATATCAGTGTATTTCTCAAGGTAGTGAACAAAGTCTTCTGTGTGAGCACTTCGGAGGAGGAATGCCCTGCAATCTATGGGAAAACTTGTAAATCCATGTAGTCCCACTCGTTTTGCTGATGGAGCCTTGTAGAAATCTCTTTGAAACCCTGGGATCAGTTTGAGAGAGGGAACTGCCGCTGGAACTGGTGTTTTCCAGACATGGTTTTCTGGCTTAATAGTATAAACGTGCATTTGTAGGTTTGCTGCTAATGCTGCCTGCAGTTGTTCGAAATTAGTTTCTCTTTCTAATGGTTCTTCTAATAGTGTTTCTTACTACAGCATCTTCTGTCTTATTAAAAGCATAATTTGTTGATCTCTGAACATTGGTTTAACATTATCCAAGTTCTAATCTATGTTGGAAAAAACATGAATTATTCTAAATAATACTGTGTTCTGATGTAGGTTGCAAGTAAAGAAGGTCCAAAAGCAAAACTTTAGTACCTAAATTGGTAATGAAGCAGCAAGTTAATTTCTGGGGTCTATTAACCTTCATTTACTAACCTTGACATAGTTGTGGTAGCCTACAAAAGAGACACACTCGGTAAAGCTGCAAGGGTTGTTTTGTCAGTGATGCAGGACAAATTTGTTTAAGCAGTTAGGAATACTTAAACACTACACGGCGAGTTTTCAGATCTCCTGGCAGCCAAAATCTACTTCAGTTTCAATCTGAAGCCAGCCAACAGAAAGTTACTGGCAAAATCTGTGTGATGTTATGGCAGTTGTCTGAAATTCTTGTCTGCCAGCACACATCTTTTGTATTTACTCGTTATGTCAGGGCTTAAACTCTTAAGCATCCTTAGGCAGCTGTTGTGCTGGTAAGGGATGCAAGGCTTCAAGGTAAGCAGGAGATGCAAGTCACCACTCACAGAATTTCTGTTTCCTGAGAGCCACTTTTACTGGGTAGAAAACAGTACTTTGGGTGGGGGTGGGTGGAAATCGTGAATCGGTCTGAGCTCACCGAGGCATTATTCTTGTCAAGTACCTCTTGATTGTTGGAGGGGTGGTTTGGTTTTTCATGTCTCTGTACTGCTGGCTTTGGTAGGAGATCACGGGGTAGGAGTGTCAGGTGGGAGGTACCTGTCCTTCTTTCCGGATTGGTGTCACATTACAAAACAAATAACTACTTGGACAGTTAAACAAGAAGTTTCATTTCTTTTGTGACTGTCAGTGTGAATCAGCTCACAGTCAGCCTAGTACTAAGCAATGGGATCGGTTTGGATTTTTTTTTTTCGCTTTTGTACTTAACCATTTTTCTTGCACAAGTTTTAGAATGGCAATATTTGAATTCATCCTACCCTTGTCCTGTAGATTTATATTTGGTAAGAGATTCAGAAGTTAGTAATGAGGGCTGTCTGACATAACCCTCGTTTCTTTGGGAAGCAGGGTGAAAAATGAAGCCTACTGTGTCGCTTACTGCTTCCAATTGCATAAGCCACATTCAGAATTTAAATCCACTGTCATAGAACATGACAAAAATCCACATGACAGTGGATTTTTCTTTGCAGTTATGCACTGTCATTTTGTTACAATACTTGAGCACTGTGATTTACTAAAAACCAACCCCCAGGATTTTGTTAGTACAGTTCTCATGGGGAGTGTGAGTTTTTGTTTTTGCTGTTGATCCAAAGAAGGACTTCTTGTTAATTTTTTTGTTCTGTAAAAGATATTGAAAAGACAATGAACCAGGAAGATACTGTGGAAGAACAGTTGATTTGATCTGCCAGGAAGCCATATGAGCATACCCTGACAGCGCTCCTGGTTTAGTTATGGAAACTGATGAAGTTTTTCCCACATAATTTTGAAAGCCTTTGAAAAAGGTGCAGCTCAAAGGAATAAGAATGAGGCAGTGAGGTCAGCAAAGCTGGGAAGGCAAGATGATGGAGAGAAGGAAAAGACCATTGAAAGGGTGATCTGAAGACATAAGCCCTGAACAAAGTTTAACCTTTTTTGTTCACAGTGAAAGAGTTAAGCACCCTCTCTATTTCATTAACTAATATAATTAAAATATTATAATTAATACCAAGAGAATACACATTTTAAATATATACGTCAAACATTGTAAGAAAAGGTTGGAAATAACCAATATGGCAAAAAATTTGAAGGCTAAGGGAGAAGGAAAATAGTCATTAGCTGAGGAGAGGGGAAGGGAAGGCGTGTGTGGGCAGGGAATTAAAGCTAAATCACCTTTATTGTAGATGTAGCTGAGAGAAATAATGAACTAGAGATGCTTCTATTTCATGAAAGCAATTAAGAAAGACTTCAGAGAAGCTTTTTGATGTGAAACTGAGTTTAGTTTTGACTTTATTTTGCAAAAGTTTTCCTTAAATTGTAAATTAAATCTTAATGCATTTCTATTGACTTATTTGTCTCTCAATTGTTGTAACATAATTAATCAAATATTGGAACAAGTGTATTTACATTCTTTGAAATTTTAAAAATCTGTATCTTAGGAATTCAGTTATAAACCAACCACTGTGGTGTTGTTTACTACTTTGTTGGTTTAAAACAGTGTCACATGATTGTTAGAGTCATGACTTACTGGTCTAAGATTAATCCTCACCTAGCCCTCAGGTTCAAAGAGATCTTTTCTGTGTGGGAATCATAATCCTGTGAATGTGATAGGTTAGGGGGTTAGTTGTTGTCTCCTTTTTTTTTGTCAGCGTCTTTCAGGTGACAAATGACATGTAAATTGGACCCTGAGTTGTTACAAAACCAGGCTCTTTGTGGCTCTGGGCCACAAAAGTAACTCTGAAAATGACAACAAACAGAAAAAGCACCTGCTGAGCTGTATTGAGGGGGTTAGTACTATTGTTTAAACTCCCTGTAAACATGTAAACTCCATGTAAACATCTCTGTAAAAATCACCCAAGAGAACTCACACAGCGTCAGGAATTTCCCCTGAGGTAACAGGTGTCATGTGACAGTCACCTACAGAACCCTGCCCTCGAGGTTTAGCTTTTGTACCAGGGCAGGAGCAAATCCTTGTTCTGAGTTACACTGTGTTGGAAAGGGTTCCAGAACTGCTCTGATGGAACAGCAATAGTTAGGATCATTCATGTGCCCCAGTTTCTCCTTTCGGATTCTCCTGTCCGGGGGCTTTGACATACCTTTGTTTCCCTTCCTCCCCACCCCCCAACCCTGTATTATAAGTTAGATTTACTTTGTACATAGTTGCATTCATTTGTTTCAAAGCTGGTTACAGTTCATTTCTATTTTGAGTGACTGCGGCCACTCATTCTGCACAGTAATGCCTGCTTGAACAATGTGTCTGATACTTTCTTTTTAACCAGTTTTCATTCTGCATTCTTTAGACTGTTACTTTACATGGCTGGATACCCACTACATTTTCTTGTTTGTAACACTGTAAATGAGGTATTTGGTTTCTTTTTCACTTCTGCAATAGAAAATAAAATTGCCCAAGAAAACAGCCAGGAGATACCCAGCATATGAGCTCTATCTCTACGGGGAAGGGAACTACGCTGAAGAAAACAAAAATCTCCTATTGACAGGAATTCCAGTTCTCTTTCTTCCTGGGAATGCTGGCAGTTACAAACAAGGTAAGTATTTAGTGAAGCTGTAGGTATGTTACAAAAAAAGCTCTCACATTTGTGCATTATATAGTTTTATATTTGAAATAATATCAGCCAGAGTCATAATGACTGATCCTATTATGATGTGAGTATCCTTGTTAGTTCGTGTTTAATGCCAAACATTCAAATTTGAATGGCTAAAGTATAATATTTCTCTGGAGCAAAACTTTAACTTTTGAAAGTCAGAGACAGTACGGTGCTGTAGTGTGGCAGCATTGCACCCTTGCTCTACTTTTGTTTGCAAACATCCAGTTGGTTTTTATTTGAATGAAGTTCAGTGCAGTTTATGCCAAGTAAGACCTGAACTGGATTAGAAGAGACTGAACCCTCTATGATGATGCTTTATAAATGGCCATCATCTTGGGGCTTGCCCTGTGTCTTCATTATTTCCTACTTCTTTTTGTAGTGGTGTTTTTCCCTCAACATCATCTTCTCACTTTACATGTAGCTTGCTTTTGTTTTCCAGGTTATTCCCTCTTACTCTTGTAGGCTCCAAATGAAAAGAAATAATTTTAAAGCACTTTTGTGCTTTACCAGACTTAATCATTTGATGAACATGAAGTTTTGTATTTTATATTTTTGGTATCTGCAATTCCGTCCAGGCTGGGTTTGTCAGGCTTGTTTTTGTTCTCTGCAATGTGCTTTGAAACAGTACCACTCTCACTATGTAGCAAAATGGATGTGTATGTGTGGGGAAAACCACCACAGTATGAACCCTGATGTCTTAGCTGTGGTATATTTTCCTTATATTTGCACTAAATTTGATGGTTAAATTATCTCAGAGAACCTTTACAGAGTTGGGTTTTTTTCTTGAGAACATGCTCCCTTAGCTTATAACAACATAAAATATTTTATCAACTGGTACTTTTAGAAAACCCATACAGACTTCCAGGCACAATAGCATCCAAAGAAGATTACAAACATAGTGATTATGAGAGATGCCATATGGACTTTTGTAATGGTGCATCAAGTATTGCAAATCTGTGAATTAATGCTGTCTGTAAAAACACAGCAGTACATCGCTATGCAGTAAATAGAATGGTACTTTCAGGGCATGTTAGGAATCAAAAGGAAGTATCTGAAGGATAAACAAAGTAGGTGAGTAGAAGTACTACATGCTGTGGATATAATGTGTTGTTTAATATCAGTAAATATTTAAATATATATTCTGTGAGAAACTAATTTAGAGAGACTGGCAATAAGTCATATCTCAAAGATTTTACAAAGTCTTTGAGAGAATAAATTATTCTGTCACTGGCTCAGAATATTTTTTGTTTTGTATAGAATTTATGACAATTCATACTTAGTTCAGAATTTGTCAGGTAACACAATTTTATTCTGATACCTAGATAAGGAAAGAAGGTGTTGCTATTGCAATTTTCATGTTTGTTTAAAATAAATATTTATTAAGCAATGAAGACAGAAGTGATGCTGCTGCCTTTGCTGGACTTGTTATTTTCATGGAACCATTTAGGTTGGAAAGGACTTTTTAAGATTATCAGATCCAACAGTAACCCAGCACTGCCAGGCCCAGCACTAACCCATATCTCCAAGGCCGCATCTACACAGCTTTTAAATGCCTCCAGGGATGGTGACTCCACCACTTCCCTGGACAGCCTGTCCCAATGCCTGACCACCCATTTGAGGAAGAAACTTTTCCCAAGATCCAGTCTAAACCTCCCCTGGTGCAACTTGAGGCTGTTTCCTCTTGTCCTTTCACTTGATGCTTTGGGGAATTGGCTGACCCCACCTCTGCCTTCCAGGAGGTTTTGGTGCGTTACGGGCACTTTGGAAATGCTAATTCATCATTTTTCATGGGCACTAAGATGGACTTTGTAATATGTACCAAATTCAGACTTTGGGCAAAAGATGATCTGGTTTAGTTGTTGGGAATGAGCCAGAGATTGGGAGAATTGAGATCCTGAGGTTACTTAGCAATCTGTCACAATTGCCTTGTGATATTCTTTTGCAATATTCTTGTTCCTTTTACCATGATCTCCAAGATACAAGACCATGATAAGATACTTCATCTTTTAAATACTTTTTAGATATTTTCTAAACCATTTTGAAGGTGGTCTTATTGCATATTAGCTGTAGATAGAATTCATGAAATGATTAACTACAAATCTTACTTATAATTTTGATAATATCTGTTTGGGTGTTTGAACATACAAAGTCCTTCATAAATATTATTCTCCCATTTCAGGAGCCTTTCTGAAATTTGTTTGATACCTTAATTTTTTAAGCAAACTTCTGAGAAGGAGGGTTCTGCAGATCTCTCAGTCTGCTGTGCTCTAGCAGAATCTTGCTCCTGTGTACTGGATTGCGGCAGACTTTTCTGGCAATCATTAGTTACTTTATATACTGTATACGCATTATATACTTTATCTACTTTATATACTTTATGTCTTGTGTTTGCAACTTTTTCTTTTATATTATTCTTTCCCTACTATACATTTTTGTTTGCAACTGTTGCAGTTCCCATCCTGCCATGCCTCCCTGGAAACTCAGGGATGGTCCTGTGCTCTAAAGGTTGTACTCAATAGTAGCCAGGGTTAGACTGGCAAGACAGGTCAGAAGTAAGACCTTATAAGCTGAACGTTTTTTCCCTCAAGGTTTTAGATGGAAAAGTGTCCTTTAGGGTTTGTTTTTGCAATTCCCCATGCATATCTTGGTGATACTTGAGAATATTGGTTTAGAGTTGATGGTCTTCAAAGGAGTTTTAGAAAAGCCTAGCAGTGGGAATGGCTCTACAGTTGAAAACAAGAATGCTCGTTTTGCCTTCTTGTCCTGGTGGTAATAAGAAGGTGCAAATAAAAAGAGAAAAGCAGCCCTTGGGTGGAGGAACATAGTCCTGGATCCTTGTGTAACCTGGATCCTTGTGTAAATTTTGTATTTGACATAAAATATCTCAAAAAAGTTCATCTGCTTTTGGATGTCTTATAAGTGTCTTGAGATGAACAATGGATATAATATAACATTTGTTTCTAAATAGATTGTATATTTATGTGTTTGTCTACTGAAGGTGGTACTATGCACTGACTATTACAGACTGTTCTAATTTGTGTGATTTCTTTTTCTAGTGCGTTCTCTCGGCTCCATTGCGCTCAGAAAAGCAGAAGGTATCGACTTCAAGTATCATTTTAATTTCTTCAGTGTCAACTTTAATGAGGAGTTGGTTGCATTGTATGGTGGTAGTCTGCAACGACAGACCAAGTTTGTGCATGAATGCATAAAAGTAATCCTGAAGTTGTACAAGGTAAGCAGTGACATATGCTGAGGAGTGTACTTACATTTGGGAATGGAATTCTGGGCTGCCTTTTCTGTCAGAAAACTGTGATGAATAAGGGAGGAAGACTATAATGTGTGTAGGTAATTGAAGGTGATAATAGTGCAACAGAGAATTGCTTCTCTTTAACAAATTTTATTGCTTGTGACAATCCAAGAGCTTTCTAAATAAATACTTCCATGCTCAGTGTATGCTTTTTTCTGGTAGAGGTGTAAACTTCCTCTGTCTTATTAGAATATTAATATAGCATTGCCTCACATCTAGTTTTCTCTAGGAAAGTTCTTTGGTCTTCTCTGTTCCTAAGAGTCTCAAAAATTAAAATAAGTTTATTAAGCTTACCTAGACTACATAGTATTTCCTTTTGAGCTAGAAACCTCACATTAAGCACTTTTTTGAGATAGCAACTAAATTTATATTCATTTTGTAAACCTGTCATGTTGATGCTAGTTAATCTTGTCTTTTAAAGGCCATAAGTTAATTTGGGGGGAACCATAATTCAATGTCAGAACTGTTTCTAATGTGTCTAATTCCTCTTTGCTCAAGGATCGAGAATTTGCCCCAACCAGTGTTGCGATAATTGGCCACTCCATGGGTGGTCTGGTTGCAAGAGCATTGCTCACTCTGAAGAATTTTAAACCTGAACTTATAAACCTCCTCATTACACAAGCCACACCTCATGTTGCACCTGTAATGCCTTTAGACAAATATCTTACAGGTAGGTACTGTAGGTTATCTGATTACATGGTGTGTCTGTGTTGATCCTCTCAAGCATTAATTGGTGAGATTCTTGCAAATCAACAGCAGAATGTGGTACTTTGTTTGCTGTAATTAACTTATTCCTTTGTTAATCAGGTAGTTGTTTGAAAGCACCAGGATACTCAGAGAAAGTCAAGTGTTGTATAAAGTGGATTATGTGGACTCGAGTTTCTGTGCAAGGCCTGGAGCTCTCAATAATTTGTAATTTTAATAAGTTGGAGAGCATGTTACTAAATTTGTAAGCTCTCTAGTGAATAATGTTTTATCTTTCTGTTTTTTTTTCTCTGTTAAAGCCTGACCTCTGTAATGGCTTTCTTTATCAAGTGAATTGCCTAAATAGTGTAATTTCTGTAGAAGTTGGTAAATTTAATGTTTTTTATGCCCAAAGGTGGTGAGGGTGAGAATATTTAATATAGATATAATTATATATTTTATATAATGCACTGTCAGAAAAGATCACATTTTCTCCTCACCTAAATAACTATGGCATAAAAATAAAGTGTATTGTTACCCATGTACTGTATGTTTCTTGAAAAGCTAGATTTGATTAAATTGTACTGATTAGTGATAATTGTGCTGCTACGTGTGGATACTGAGGGAATTCATGAGGGAAAGGGAGCAGATACTAATTTTCATTATTCTCTGTGACACCCAAGAGGAATGGATTATCTTCAGCTGCTGGATTTGATTTATTGTGCTTGTATTAATTCTCCCTCCTACAATTGATTTCGATGCCATGCTCCTTCCTTGCTGACTGTTTCTGAATCGTGGCTGTCCTTCAAATAAATGTGTGGTTTGCTACTTTTACAATACATGTGCTCAGCTGATGTAGAAAGTGTAAGCGTATCTGTCTTTCCTAACTGCTCCCTCCTTGGGCTTAAAACAATAATATTCTTCTTATGTGAATCAAAAGTGATAATCAGAGTTCAGAATCCTCTAGGGGGGGCTTAAAGAAACTTTCAGTTAAGTGTTTATATCTCTTATTTGTATATGGGAAAATTGTGATTGATTTTAATATATTTTATAGATTTTTATACAGCTGTAAACAATCATTGGATTCTAAAGGCCCAAGAGTTAAGAAATTTAACTACCCTTTCTGTGGCGGGAGGATTCAGAGATTACCAAGTTCGATCAGGACTGACTTTTCTACCAAGATTGAGTCAACATGACAGTGCCTTATCTGTTGTGGTAAAAAAGCAAACTATTTTTTTGGTTTTGCATGGAGCTATGTTAGATAGCCATTTATGTAATGCATGTATTGGTGTCTAATTACAGTCTGTGTGTGCAGCATAGTGTGAGTAAATATCAAATTATTTCACGTGAAAACACAGACTAGATAGTATGTGGTTATAAAATTGTAAATAGTTGATGTAGTATGAATCTACCACTTGGTACCATTTCTTCTTACCACCTTCTTTCACTTTCTCAGTTCCAAAACTCAGGTTTTATTTCCCTGCATTTTCGCAAGAGATGTGTGTATAGAGATTGACAGATGTGCAGTATAGATGTTGAGTGGTGGTTTGCTTATAAAAAGAGACCTCTGGGTTGGATCCTTCTTTTTGTATTTATTGTTTTTCAAAGAATTTTGGAATTAAAAGGATGTAGAGGATCATCCAGTCCAGCCTTCTGCTTTTGTCTCTTGATTAATTTCAACATTAATCAAGAGACAGCAGAAAGTGTTTAGGTTTGTCATTCCATCCTTTCTCCATCAGCCTGTTCCCTACATGGAAGAAGCTGTAAAGTCCTCAGCGTAGGGACAAAATTTGTAATTTCCAACTTCCATTTACTTAGCCAATCTTCTAACACATTTTTTCTGACATCAGCTTGAAATGTTATCTGAAATAGTTGTCATTCCCTTGGTGTTTACCTCCCTGTCTGTTGTACAGAAAGCTGTCTATAAATAGTCCCAGCTCAGATCCTGCTAGGCTAAGAAGATTAACTCTGTATTCCCTTTGTCCTAGTAACCATTCTCTGCATCTGCTCTACCTTCATTTCTCTTGTGTGTTGGTGACCAGAATTTTGCATGAGATTTCATGTAGCGGTACCAGTTCTTCATTTTGTTTTGGGGGGCTGTGTTGTGGTTGTTCAGTTTTTTCATCCCACATGTAATGCATTAATGGTTCATAGCTTCCTGTTGTGCAATTAGGTGATGAGCAGCATTTACAGGAGGTGTTTTTGATACTGTTAGTCCCTAAAATGCAATACATGCAATACACTTACATAAATTAATAGCTTCACACTGTCCAGTTCTTTCTGCCTGGTGTTCTGATCCTTCTTTCTATTGAGGATGCCCTTGAGTTTTCTACAGCAGCTTTTTTTGGCATGCTGCTGTTCTTGTGTGCCAGGATCAATTATTAAAATAGTAAGATTAGTCATTGAAGCAGTCTTTGAAGAAATTTTGTTAAGTTTCCTCCCCACCACTGTTTGCCCTTTCACCATTAGCTCTGCTATCTAACATAGATAACTTGGTCATTTTGTTTTATGATTTCCATTTTCCAAGTGCTTCATTGCTCCTATCATCTTTGACTGAAGAAGTTATTCTGTTGTTCCCTAGGCTCTGAAGCTCTTAAGAGGAGCACTGTTCTTTTAAATAATTGCACAAATATTTAAATAAAGAGGGGAAAGGCTTTTTAATGATTTTAAAATGTTGAACACTAGCAAAAAGTTAACTATTTTCTTTCCCCAAACAGAGCTCAGCTGTGCCTAGAGCTTGGGCTTCAACTGACCATCTCTCCATAGTGTGGTAAGCTAATGGAACAAAGGTTAATTGACTGACTGTACATAACTCTGTTCTCTACTGTTATCACTTCATACCATAATTTAACCTCAGCATAATGTTACAGTGATGACTCTTCTGATCGCTTTTATTAAACTGATTATTGCCTTTCTAGATTTAATTTTATTTAATCTGTCTTCTAGGTGCAAAGAACTGATCCTGGCTACCATTAGAGCTTTTTTTGATCTCATAGATGAAAATACAAGGCAGGTCTGTATATGTGATCTCCAGTCTATTTACCCATCGCACTTTCTTCTTCCATCCCAAATTGCTTAATCTTCTTTTTATTATATCTTTCTATTACACAGAAAACCCCATTTTGATTATTCTAAGCCATCCTAAGAAAATTCTTGCCATTTTGTACCAGTCACTAAAAAATGCTGTGGGTTTGTTTTTTGATCAATGTGTCAGAAATAATTAGATGTTCACTCAGTTTTCATTGTTGACTGCTTGATGCTTTATAGCTGAGGTGTGGGCCAGACATTTCTTCCAATGCAGCTGACCTTGCACCAGGAAAAACAGATTTTGTTAGTTGTGTAGCTGTGAATGTGACCTCTCAATGTGGGTTCAAGTCACCTTCTCTGACAAAGGATGAAAAAAACCTGTACGGTGCTGATAGTGACCAGCGTGTATTTGTGGTGGCTTTTTTCAAAAAAACAGAATGAAAGTAAAATACCTGCATAGCTGTACACTTCCAGCTACTGTTATTTATTGCTTTTCTAAAGGGACATCCTACATCTTACTTTTTGAAAACTCTTGGAGAAATCTCCCATTGTACAGTTTTCTTCCAACAATGTTATGCAGCAGTTATCATGAATTAGAATTAATGTCCAAGGGGGTTGAAAATATGTAAGAGCAGAGCCTTAGACAAAGAAGAGGAAGGATTCCAGGTGTACTTTTTGAGGCAGTTTGGGGCAGACTTCTCTGGTTTCTTGTGTGTACTCATTTTAGTGTGTGATTAGGGACAAAAATGGGGTACAGTTGCTCTCTAGTTTACTGACTCTGCTGGAGGTTAAAACTTTTCAGGAATCAGTTGTAATGGCCACAGTTCTGGAAAGTTGAATAGACAAAAACTGGTCCTGGAAAATTTGTTTGGAAAAATGAATCCAAACCAATGAAATTAACAAACAAAATCCTCCCTCCCCAAACGAAAACAAATCCCAGTGTAGCTGTACAGCTATTTGATGATGCTTGAAGTAGTCAGAAGAGATGTAGCAAGCTGGATTTTTGAACTTGGATGAGTAAACCTCAATGTGAGAATTTTTCCTAAGCTCTGGAATAAGTGTATTATTTCAGGAAGAATACATGTGTGACTGTATAGAGAGTTTAATAGAATGGCTTCCTTGTGTTAAGAGTAGTTGAGGATATAGAAGTCCTGAATGTTTAGCTGTGTTTTTATAACATTTAGACTTTCTGTATTGCAGTGATTGACTACTGATGGCACTTTACCTGTTGAGGTTATTGAATTTAGAATAGAAAAGGTTCTATGTCTTCTCACAATCTCTCCTGCCTTTCATCTACAAAACTGTATCGTTTTTGTTAGATGTGATCTTGTGATGCCCTTCAATCACACACATTGGTAAAAATTTGATAATGTGCTCTTTTTTCTAGATAACTGAGGATCCAAAGAAGAGGATGTCTGTACTGAATCACCACTTTGTGAGACACCCTGCAAAAATATTTGAGGAAAATCCTGAAGTTTTTACGGAACTCATAGGTGTGCAGCAGTTTTCTTTTGAAAAGGATTCAGTTAATACTTGATCTTCTCACTAACAAAGTTTTGGAATACATTTTGTCCTTCTTCGGGCATTACTAAAATGATACACAGGATATAGACCTAAACTCTCAGTTTTGGTTTCAGTATTACAGAGGTTAAAACGAATAGAAGCCAAAAAATCCGTCACATTTGTATAACTTGGATTCTGGAGGATGCACAGGAGTCATGTTTACACCAGGATGTCCAGTAGGAAATCTCAGAAACTGGGAATAGCTTGTTGTCAAAAGTACAGTCTATTCTACTCTTACATCCCATACTTGTAAGAGGGATAGTGTGGCTATTGTGGAGCCATTGTGTTAGTTTTGTGCTACTCATGGGAAATCCTGAATATTCAGACCTGCTTCATCAGTCACTTCTTTTATCCCATGACATGGCAGGGTAGAGTGGACTGCACACTAAGGATTTCCTTGTAAATTTCCTTCCGAAGAATGCAAAGTTAAAAGTGACAAATTTTGACTGCATAGAGTCTTGGGAACTAAACACAACTTCTGTAGGGCACAGCTTTATTCCTAGCTTTGCTGATGTGGGCTGAACCATTTTATGAAAACCATTTTATTTCAGAAATTTTCTCAATGTAAGATATTGCAGAAATACCAACATAGCTTGTGCTTTGGTGTCCAGTTTTGGCCACCCTGTTTTAAAAAGGCATTTAGTCATTGGCGTATAATGAAGTGAGTATGGACCAGAAGACCACCAAAATGATTAGTTGTGGGGCACAGGAAACAGGGAAGAGAGGCTGAGGGAACTGCAGTTTTTCACCCCAAAGAGATTGCTGAGTGGGATGCTGTTGCTGTCTTCAACTACTTCAATGAAATCCTGGAGTGAAGATGAAGTTCCATTTTTCTCAGAGGTGCACAGTGATAGCACAATTGCAGAAGAATCCTGTTGCAACAAAAGACATTCCAATTGCTTATTAGGAAAAAGTACTTCACCAGGAAAGTGTTCAAACATTGGAACAGGTGCCCAGAAAGGTTGTGAAACTGGTTTTGTTTGTTTGCCTTTATTGGAGTCAGTTTTTAGCAATAAGGAGGAATAAGTTTAGATTGGATCTTATGTTTGTGTCTTCCTATTTGTGGTGGCCTCTTGGCAGCTGAATTTCTGTAATGAACTTGTTATCCTGCTTGCATGGAAGAAAAGTATTAACCTTCTTACATGACAATTGGCATTGTTTTTAATGTCTTTGTTACTCTGTCTTACTCTTTTTCCCCAGACATATCTTTTAACTTTTCTGTATGTGTTACTTCTTTGCTGGTGTGCTTCTACACAGCCTTCTATATTAGTTTTAAAAAGGCTGACAGGAACAAAGATTGGGGCTGTTTCTACGGTTGCCTCAGCTTTAATCAGTCACCCTGTAATTACATTAGTGTTGTTCAGTTTATTTGTTTGGTTGCCTTTAGATCTTGACTTCAAGATCCACAGGGTTTTTATTTTAAAATTAGTATTTAATAACAAGATCCTAGGTTTTTGCTATTTCTTGTGTAACTGATGATAACTGTTTCAGTAGCAGTCCTCAGTGTTGATTAAAGCTGATAACGTTCATATCCATTTACAGATAAGAGATAAGATCCTGGTGATAAGTAAAATGTAAGATTTAGGATAAAAGAGTAATAGTTCCTGCAGTGTGGAGTATAAAACAATATTTATTTTTAGGAACTTT
The DNA here is from genome assembly GCA_013399895.1 of Serilophus lunatus. Classification (NCBI taxonomy): domain Eukaryota; kingdom Metazoa; phylum Chordata; class Aves; order Passeriformes; family Eurylaimidae; genus Serilophus; species Serilophus lunatus. The sequence continues at coordinate 2,675,346 of VXBA01004775.1, read as the reverse complement.
CATGTGGATTACAGTCAAAGCCTCAAAATGGACTTACTCTGTTTACAATGTAAGTAATGTTTTTTCTTCATCGTGCTTTTATGTTTAGTTTTTGTGGGTTTTTTTTTTACTAATGAGGTTTTTTTTTTTCTTTTAAGGATTCTGATGGAAAATATTTCACATTTCCTCTTGCAAGCCACAGGAAATCATACAGTCATGTTTACTGTGAAAATAGTATGTTGGTGAGAAACTACTTCTTTCATGTCTGGAGTTTGTTTATAAAGCTGTGTTTTTTAAATTTATATTTGGTGCAGTTTTAAGACATTTTCATGAGCAGTTGTTCAAATGCTGATGTCCAGTTACATTCACAGCCTAATGTCTTGTGTAAGATGCACTGCCTGTTTTAGCAGGTCACACTTACTGTTCAGGATCTGAAACCTTCAATGCCACCTGAACCTCAAATGTTTTATTTTTGACTCTTATGGTTAGCTCTGAATTACTTTGTCCTTTAATTTAGTGCAGTTCTGTATTGATGGTTTTGGATGAAGAAGTTATTTTTAGTGCTGCCATATTTTTGCCGTACTTCTAATTTAGGGAAGTTGTTTATAGGTTTGCTTTCCCATAATACAATTAATGGGAATCTGAAAGGCTACAGAGATCTTTCACTAAGCAGTGGAAGTGAATGGAGGACAAATGAGAAAACAGCACTGTCTCAATTGTCTCCTGTTGTGACAAGACACCATAATGTTCATTTCTTATATTTTTAGCTCAAAACACATATATTCTGCCAAAATACTTTTAAATTGTTTTTACAGGAATGAATTTAGTCTCTTGGCAAAATGAAGATGGATAAATAGTCTTTTCAGAATTTACGTATTTTAGATTAGTGGCCAGAAAATTGATGCTTTCCTGTTCCATCCTGCCTGTCCCTGCTGCCACTCCTCCCTTTACCAAAGACATTCGTACCACCACTGTGAAAATGATTGTCTGTTCTTGGTGCTTTTCTAATTGTCCTTCAGTGGTTACACATATGTTGTGATCTTAGCTGTGCTTTAATAGGGTTATGTTTGCTTTTGTTGTAATGTCTTAAAGACAGGATTAGTACAACTTGAGGAGGAAGAGGGAGGTAAAGAACAGTGTCTGAGATATTTGAATCATGGTGCTGTTGCTTCAGAACACTTAAATTCTCAAGGAAGGGAGCACTAGAATGCTAAACATCTGAGGTATTGTACTACTTAAAATAGTGCCTAAAGACACTTCTTTTTGTTAGAAGAGATTAAACATAAATGTAAGATAGATATTTTTAAAGAGAAATTATGAAAGCTTGTTTGCTTAGCCTGTTATTTATTCATAACTAGAAAGGGTGGCAAATTGAAGTTATTGAAAATAGTTCCTAGAAACCCCCACAATTCACTCTTATGCTTCATTTTTCCATCCTTGTAATTGTAAGATTATGATATCAGACTTGTAATGGAGGATATTACTTGCTGACTTCATTGTGGAATGAAAAAAAGAGAAAGTGAATATATTTCATTCTAAATAACTGAGGAAATCTGAGAATGCTTCAGCATTTCACATCCCCAGGAGAGTTTGCTCTCTAAAGTGATAGCTGCTGCAGACACACTAAATAGAAAAGAAGTGATACAAAGATTAAAGTTTGTTCTCTTTTTAGTAATTTACTTGCACCAAGGTTCTGCTCCCAGAGTATTTTTAGGACAGTTGCTGACATTTGGTGTACTGAAACAGTTAGCATGTAAAAGTTTTGGAATTATCATCAGCTTTAAGTCCTGCATTGTTTGGAATAAAGAACTGGTATTTTTACTGTATTTATAAATGCAGTCACATAGGTAATTTACTGTTTTATGGTATTGACTTTAAAGGACACAGGTAGCTGGATTTATGGCTGCATAAACAGTAATTCATCAATGTGGTGAGTATAAACAGTTCCTGTTCTTTATTCAAATGGATCTTGTGAGATTGTGTTTGAATTTAAAATATAGAAATATCCTCCATAGGAAGGAAGAGATTGGGAAATACAGCTGTTATTGTTAGTAATTCATGCTTTCTATATCACTGAGAAAACAGCAAAGAATAGATTTTCTCAAAATAGGTGTTCTTTTTCTTCATTAAGCTGTATTTTTGGCCTTCATAGCAGTGAGAAGTCGTTTCTGTTGCGCTCCTGTGAATACTAGGTGCTGTGCTGCATTCCTAAATGGTGTGGTTTGTAGCATGTGGATGATATTGGTACTGGCTGGATGGTTGCACTCAGAATTGTGGTCAATGGCTCCATGTCCAGGAGCAGGCCAGTGATAAGGAGCATCCTTAGGTCTGCATTGGGACCAGCACTTTTTAACATCTTTGTGGGCAACATGGACAGTGGGACTGAGTGCACCCTCAGCAAATTTGCCAATGATATCAGGCTGTATGGTGCAGTCCACATGCTGGAGGGAAAGGGTGCCATCCAGAGGGACTTGGGCAGGCTTGAGAGGTGGACTCGTGCAAACCTCATGAAGTTCAAAAGGCCAAGTGCAAGGTCCTGCACCTGAGACAGGGAAATCTCAAGCAAAAGTACAGGCTGGATGGAGAATGGATCAAGACTAACCTTGGGGGAAAGACAGGAAGGTGTTAATGGACAAGAAGTTCAAGCTGACTGTGCAATGTGTGTTTGCAGCCCAGAAAGCCAGTGTTATCCTGGGCTGTGTCAAAAGTGGCATGGCCAGCAGGGAAGGTGATCCTCTCCCTCTATTCTGCTCTTGTATGACCCCACCTAGAGTGCTGCATCCAGCTCTGGGGCCCCAAACACATGAAAGATGTTGACTTGTTGGAATGAGTCCAAAGGAGGGCCACTAAACTGATCAGCAGGCTGGACCATCTCTCCTATGAAGACGGGCTGAGAAAGTTGGGGTTGTTCAGCCTGGAGAAGAAAAGACTTCAAGAAGACCTTATAGCACCCTTCCAGTACCTAAAGGGAGACTACAAAAGAGCTGGAGAGGAACTTTTCACAAGGGGACATAGTGATAGGAGAAGAGTTAACAGCTTTAAATGACAGAGGGCAGGTTTAGATTAGGTATTAGGAAGAATTTCTTTACTCTGTGAGTGGTGAGGCAGTGGAACACGTTGCCCAGAGAGGTGGTGAACTGCCCAAGGCCAGGTTAGGTGGGGCTCTGAATAACTTGGTCTAGTGGAAGGTGTCCCTGCCCATGGCAGAGGGGTTGGAACTAGATGGTCTTTAAGATCCCTTCCAACCCAAACCATTTTGTGATTCTGTTTCTTTAGAATCCCATGACAGAAGACATCAAATGTCACTTGGAGCCTTCAGAATAGTGGATTACAGCTTCTCTTATTTTCTTATTCCAAAATTGCTACTGTCATATGAAAATAGTTAGAAATGTGGGTGATTTAGTGATTATTTGTTATTACAGTCATTACAAAATACCTTATATTTGTAGAGTAAACTCAAATTCAGTCTACCCTCAGATCAGGGAAAGCGCCCGGGTGAAATTGAACTAGCGTAGTATTTATCTGTTCTGGGATTGCTGAGGTGTATAGGCACAGAGTCTTACTTCCAGCAGATAGCCAGACATTATAATTACTTTTTCCTCATCCAAAAAGTTGGCTGTTACTTCTTTGTATAACCTTTGATTAGCATCAAGTGCAGGTTAGCCTAGCTCAGACCTGCTACTTAAACCTCATCTAATAATAATGGTTTTGCTGTGGACTGTCCTGAAGTCATGTAACACTCTTAGAGAAAGAGAAGTGCTCTGGTATTCTAATAATCAAAACTTGAAGTGACTGAATGAACGTGTTGCAGTTCAGTGTGTTAACTCAATATACTTATATACACAGCATTTTTCCCATAGGAAAAATTAGTACTTCTCATATTGAAAAGATGCTAATAAAATTGTGTGTTAATTAAATGCCAGTGCTGTTTTAGCTCATGAAGTTTTCACTTTATGTCTGAATTGTCATGGCTGAAAACTGCTACATGTGTGTTACAAAGTTGGAGCTTTGCTTAACGTGTTTTTGCAAAAACAAGATTTGCACTATCTGAAATCATTATAATTTGATATTAGTATGATAGCTAACTGCAGTACACCCAAACTTCTCAATCTAAAATGTGAATCCTGGGAGAGAAAGAGAGAGAGAGAAAAGTTAGTATGTTAATCCACTGCTATAACTAGGGCCTGCATAATGAATATGTTCATCCTTTAATATGCATGAATTTTTACAGCCTGGAAGCTACTGATTTGTCCTGGGGAGCTGAGCTACTTCCAACCACCAAAGTAAGTATTGTACACAATTTGTAGGAGGGAGAGATGCTTCAGGGGTTAGTTGGAAGTCACAGGAGAAGGATTCTGTTCGTTTCATAGCACTGGAACATACAGTTGTATTCCAGAGTGAGGGATACAAGGGGTAGAAAATTGGGAACTGGCAAGGGGCAAACTAAAGAGTATATTCAGTAATGTTTTTTCTTTCTTTTACTTTTCCCCCTTCCTTTTTAAGGTTGTAATTCTGAAACTTCAGGACTATCCTTCTTTGTCCCACATTGTCATTCAGGTACCACCTGCAGTTGGCAACAAGGTAAAAAAGCATGGCATGCACGCATTGCTCACATAGTGTTCATAACTCAGGTGGTGTGACAGAAGGAAAAGGAAGTGTATTAAATATGTGCAACATTACTTTGAGAAACCACAGACCTACACTCCATTGTGGTTTCAAAGTAGTTTTTGTTACCTGCTATAAACTCAGAAACACTTGGAACAAACATAAGGCATGAATAGCACTTAAAACATACAAAGCAACAATTCTCAAATCAGTTCTTAAGGAGTTCTTGATGGAGATTCTAATGGTTTGTTTGTCTTAATGTACTGTTCACATTCCTCAATATTTATACCTTTGAACAGTCACTTCTCTTACCCAGGGTGGTGGAGACTATGAGAAGACACCACATATGGATTCTGGGGGAGCATAGGTCAGACACCTCTGCAAACTCTGAGACCACAAAGAGTGTTGTAGAGTCATGCAGAGTTTAATAGTTCTGAGTTTCACAAAAGAATTGAATATCTTTGCATCAGGGGCTCTCAGGGTCTCAATAAGAGGAACATTTTTAGTGAATCTAAGCAGACTTTGGATATTACCCAGCTGGGTCTGGCAGGCCTTTCCAGTTAGTCCTGAAAATGGCAGAACACTGCACTTGAATTTCTGGTCTAAGCAGATCTGACATTCCTTTCTGTGACACAAGTACAGTCTCTGCGTTTGTGGGATAATAATCCATGATCCAAGAAACTATTCACAGCTGAAGTGAATATAATGTTCATCTGTGAGTGCATCTTCAGATGTGAGGGGGAGACATCTTGCAGTTAAATTAGTAATACACAACTTTGGGGGTGAGAAAAGCTAGAAGAGAGATTGCTTGTGAAATGTAATTGGGCAAGTCAAAAGGCTTTATAGTCTTGTGCTCATTTAGATCTGTTTTTAATCTCCTGAATTACAGTATACTTTGGGCTGTGAATTCTTGAAAGAGGATTCCAGGACAGTACAGCTTCCTGTAACACATCTTTTTTCATTTGGTAAGTATAACAAAATACTTCTGGAAAAAGTGGAAAACTAATATTACTAAACTTTGGATAATAAATTTGCCTAAAAATTTCAGGTTGGGAGGTTTTTGAGGGTTTATTTTCCACTGAAGTTAATAATGGTTTTGTTAGTAACAGACAAAGAAATAAGAAATGTGAGATTTTGACTAACAGATATGAAAGCATGTAGGTCTTTTGGAAAAAAAAAATCGGAAGTTGTAATGAGTTCTCAGATAACTTTATCTGTTAAGTGAAAATAATACATCCTTTACAGGGCTTTCTTCAAGCAAAATTCTGTTAAATTCAACTGGCTTACTTTACAATGTACAGCTCCAGCACTTCAACCAAGTAAGAATGCTGTTTAATTTTGAAAGCTAATGCAACCACTGTCAGGAGAATATGAGTAACCTTTTTTTTTTTCATGTTTTAGATATATCAAGCTTTCAAAATTTATGTAGAGAGCCACTGCCAGTCACTTAAAGGTAATACAAGTCTTCTAAAAAAAATTCTTGAAAACTTTCAAGACTGAAGCTGGTAGAAACAGAAGTCCTCTCATGCAGTACAGTTTAGGCAATACTGTTATAATCTGCTCAAATGTCTCTACTAATATCTCTCACTTCCCACTTTTTGTTAAAAAGAATGGCTCAAAGAAAATGAAAAATTAGTTCTCTAATGTTTGTTTTTCTTATTTCCCAGCAAAGAGAAGTTGAACCTTCAGCAGGATTATGCATTATGTTGAAAGTGTTCCTCAAGAAAAATGCATTTGGCAATGATTTTTATTTGCTAATTATAGGACTCGAATTTGAATGTTCAGCTACATAAGCTTAAAGAGGATGGGTTGCTAAAGGACTCTGCTTAAAAAAAAAAAGTGGTGGATTTTACTAGATTAGAGTTTCAGTTTTGTAATGAAAAGCAGAAGGTTTCTCACATCAGTCCTTAAATGTTGGTGTCTCTCACTGTATTGTCCTGTAACAGTATGAGTTAAATGTTTTTGTTTACTGCTAACTGCACTGAACTGCAAACCCAGTGATTCCGTATGCCACCTTTGTTTTACTAGCACTATAGTTTATAGAGACAGTTGCCACATCTTGTTCTTAATTAATTTTAGATTTTTTGAATTCTCTTCCATTTCAGAAAGAAAACCTAGTGTTTACAGACTTCATATACCCTGGTCACATGAAGACTCAATAATTGTAGCAAAGTAAGGAATTCAACAGTTAAAACTTACTTCTTGATATGGGTTTTGGAGAAAATTTACATCCTGTAGTAATGCTTCTGATATAAGACAGTATCTCCAGTCTTCTGCATCTTTACCTTTCTGACCTTTATGACAAAGTTGTTTTGACTTTTCCTCAGAATAAAATACTTACTAATATTTGCATAATGGTTCTCACTAATTTTCTTGAAAAAGAAGTCAGATTTGGTGGTCGAAAATTCTCTGCATAATCATGGACCCCTCATGAGTGGAAAACAGAGGCTGCTCTGGATGCTGGCTTCTTCCCTGAGCCAGGGTTTGGATCACATAGTATAGTCCTGACAAAATCAAATGGTATGGCTGGAAATATGTGTCACTCATGCATTGAGGTTGAACAACCTGACTTTATTTTAGATGGTTGGAAAACTCTTTTGTGTTTATTATAGAAATCTTAAGGATGCTCCTGATTTCCCTCTTTCCCCATCGTTTTTATTAGCATAGTTTGATAGTTCAGAGTAAATTGAAAATATTATGTAGCTCTTTGTGATCAGATAAACAAGTTCCTTGTACCATTTCACTCATAGCTTGTGGTGGCACTTGCTGTAGTAAATCTTAGATAGTTTGGCATACACTTCTGGAAGACTAAGGCATGTTTGGGATTTTTTTTTGATTATAAGGGCAACAATTACCATTTAAGTTTCTGTTTCAGGGTTCCATCTCTTACTGAGATTTCTGCAAAACTGCATAGTGCTCAGCCTCAAAGTGACAGCAGGGTTCCACAGTTAAATATCTACTCTTCCTCAGACTGTCAGTATGAAGTGAGTAATACAGTTTTATTTTATAGCTAGTTTGCATTGCTGTATGATTTTTGCATACTTCTGTCTTTTAAAACATATAGCTAATTAATATAAATACGTGCTAAGAAAATCTAAAGATGGACTGTTTGTCCCTTTTGTAAACGTAGTGTGTGTTACATGTATTTTGCAACAGCTGGAGTAGTATTGAAAGTTGGACTTTCTAAGCTAAACTTTAAAGCATTTGTTTTTAAAAACTCAGTAGTAAGGTGTTGTACATTTTAGTTGTAGGATTGCTGTATTCTAATACTTAAGTTGGCTTCTTAAAAATTAAAGTATCTTATACTTTTGCTTACCATTGTATAAAACAATATGTATCTTTTTATCAAGGTAATTCTGAAGACGTCACTTCTGCAGGTTCTTGGGCAAGTAAGCAAACCTAATACTAAATTGGTTTTTATGTCAGTGGCATCTATAGAAATTTTTACTTTCCCCCTTCCCTGCTGTGGTACTTCAGACTCCTTCTTGAGGCAAAAAGGAGCACTACTCAATGATCATTTTCCCATTTTGTCACTTGGCAAGGCGTCCCATCCAGATAAATGTCAGGCCTCAAGTTTCAGAGCAGTAGAAAAGCACTCTAACTCCAAAGAGCTTCTGTAAATGTGGAGCATTTGGCTTTGTGGTTAGCTCAATATCTGTAAAGGGCTGACACTGCAGGTCACTTTAACTTCCTTGTATGATGAGTCAGTAGTGTTAAAACTTTAAAATACATTTGGCATTAATTAAAAGTTAGGGGAAGAAGTCTAAGTAGAGCCATATGCTCTTTTTCAACCAATTTTCTTTGGTTATCAATAAGAATACATTTTAACATGGCTATCAGTAAAAATAGACTAGCCATCTGCAGTTTTCTGGGTCTGAAAAATAATTAATTTGCAAGCACCTAAGTGTAGTGCTGGAATATTGCTGGCAAGGTTCTCTATTTGAATGTATTTATATGGAGGATTTGTTATTTTGTTATTTTAGAAGAATTTATGTGCTATTTGCATACTAATCATAACTCAGGAGAGTGGAAGCCAATTAATACACACCTGTAATTGCTTCAAAAAATATTTTGCATAAAAGCATGTATAACTATATGCAGATTTTACTTGTAAAGTGGCTTTTTAGTTTTTTGAAACTTATTTATGGAAATGTGTGATACTGCATTTTTTAATATTTGTTTTGACTTGAAAAAAACTCATTTGCTTACAGTTTGGTCATTTATCAAAACATGTTTTAGTTGTTTATAAAAGATTCTAGTATTTTCCATATGTAACATTAATTGCTAATGGAGATTATCAAATACTTATGCATCTAAAGGAAAAACTTTGAATCTTTTAAGGAAGATTTGCTAATTGCATTATCATCTTCATTTCATGATAATATTTGTGCGTGTGTGTGTCTTTTAAGATTTTGGTTTTAGTTCGAAATTTATAGTTATCCTTATATCTTTGTTTTTCAGATAATAAGATTCCATGCTGGCGCTCTTCCTGTCTATATTGTTTCAAATATTCTTCTTGCTTATGGTGGACAATTGAGCACATTGAGGTCAACAGGTAGCTTTCTAGAATTTTTTTTTTTTCCTGTCACAAGTGTTTTTAGAGCAATTATTCAATTTATTGATGAAAGCTAGTTGTGAATTTTTTAAGCTAAGTATCATTCAACTTATGCAAATACTTGGATCTGTGCACTTCCGTTTCAGGGTTTGTTTGCTGATGGTTCTCCAAGATTGTGTTGTAGCACAATATTTCCTTATCATTTTATTCTGCTCTCCCTTCTTTGCAAATTGTTGGTGTTGCACAGTATTTTTGAATTAACAGAAGTTTATTTAAAAATACTTATTAATTTTTAAAATATACTGTTAGTATGCAGAAAACACTTGCATGAAGATGAGATTCACAGATTAGCTTGGAGCCATGTCTTCAGACAAAATGGCTTCTTGTTAAAATTCAGGTAGTGTTTGTAGCAAATGTCCATAATGTCTCTAGAGGATCTTGAGACATATTCCCTAATGTGAGTGATCCAGTGAAAAAGGGCCTTGGTGATGAAGTGTGCAGACTTGCAGTACTGTTACATGACATGGTTATCTTGTTTTCAAGTGAACTTTCGAACTATTGTCTGAATTTATTTCTCATTGTGAATGATCATTGTTTAAGTTCATGACACAATGGTAACTAGAGATGCTCTCTGTTCTTGATTCCAGGCCTATGTTCAGACTTTTCCCTTGAACTGGTTAGGACAGCTAAGCCCTACAAAGTAGAACCTCTTATAAGTGTTGTTGTGTTTCTGCAGGGGTGAGTTTGCATAACTTTATTTATTTATTTAAAGCAATTTCCAAAAACAGAAGTTTCAGTAAAACTATTGTTGGGGAGAAATATTATATCTCTAGATATTGTGAACACCTGACTGTGATTTTGATTGAAAGGCTGTAGTAGTAGGAGGAATAGTTGATAGATATCTTACTGTAACAGCAATTGGAAGTGATAAATAATACTGCTTTCATGTTTTTGGCAGGTTTAACTGGTTTAGAGAGATATGGGAATCACTGTCACTACCAGAGGTGGATGCTGCTGTACTGAGTAGTCAGGATGCATGGTTCCCCCTTGTGTCCCTGATTCTATTTCTTTTTGGGACAGGGGTTGCCTACTGGAGTGGAGTATTTTTCTCTACATCTCTGAGACTCTTCTCTTCAGTATGGTTACTTCTGATTAGGTAAAACAACATGATGCTTATAATTATGCTTTTTTAGATGACTTTGACCATGACAATTTTTTTCTGTTTGCTTCTGTGTGAATGTTGGGGCAGATTGAATTCTGCAATGTAGTTCATGTGTGATTTTAGTCATGCGGGTTTGTAAGTGTTAAGAGCTAAAGGAATGTGATGAGTGCCTTATATTCCTTATTCCAAATCTGCAAAAGGGAACATCAATGGCTTTGTTCTTCACCAGCTGTTATAAAGGTTTTCAGTTTGGTTTTGCGGAAAACTGAACTATTCCCTTTTCAGCAGCTCAAGTTAAGAAAAAAGTATACTTTAGAAAAGGGATTGTAGTCAGTAGAATCTGCTTCTCATTACTCATATTGGATCATTACATTAAATAACACAAACAGCTTTCTAAAACAAAACCTTATTGGATGTTCATTTCACTCTACAAGACTGTTTTATTAAATCGATACGTCTGAGAACACTGGAATGCTTTTGGTTGTACAGGTTAGTATTCAAATATGAAAGTAGTTTTAAATAAGTGAGAAAAAAAAGGTTTTGAAAGAGTAAATTAGTCAAACAGATAACATGCTGTTCCAATGGTATAGTTCTAGTGATTCGAGTGTTCAGACTCAGGTAATAGTCCTTGTTGACATCTGAGGAAAGCTGGTTGGGCTGCTCCTTAAGTAAATGATCCCTTTCTTTTTTTCATCACTAGCTCTTCTGGTTTTATTTGACTAATTGGTAGATGTGGTTTCTGCTATTTTTTTCTCTGTCATTTTGTTTATAAATAACAGTATTAGCTTTAAGTGACAAACTTAAGTGATGAACTTTCTAACTTTTGGAGTTATTCCTACTGAATTTTTAAGGGTTTTAGCTCAATTCATACTCTTTTCATTCAAGTTTTTTATTTCTTCACTCTGCGAATGCCTTGGGCAGGGGCAGGAGAATAAGATTTTGTGTGCCTACTTGTAAGTCAACTCATTTGTTTTTAAATTCTAGTGCCTTACGTAGTTCTAGTACCTTACATGGTTTTTGATCTACTCCTGAATTCTTTGAAGAAAACCACAAAATTATTTTATATAAATCTCTCTGACATAGGCAGTATTCACTTGAGTTTTGCTTAATGTTCTGAAATTATCTAATATGGCCAGCAGCAAAGAATTTGTCACTGGCTTTCTGTGGAATTCTTTGTTCTTGTGTTCATTTTCAGTATTTACTGCAGAGGTTTTTACAATTGCTTTTCCAAACACTGCTGTTTCTGCTTTAATACTTTTTTCTGTTTTAATACTACAATATCAAAAAAATACGGATTTTTTCATAGTTGTTTTGCGCTTCCTCCCCACCGTGTTCCCCTCATTGTCCCACCTTCCCAGCTCATCTTTGTCGTTTAAGATTGTCTCTTAGTCATATCAGCTGGAATCCAGAAGCTTTGAATAAGCTTTTCCAGAAACTGTAAATAAGCTTTTCTGTGTGTCTCAGATTCTGTGCAAGCTGAGATTCCTGTCTGAGAAGAATGTTTTTCATAGAATTAATCTCCTGGAGACTGACTGTGAGATTCTGCTGTACTATCACTGATCATTGCAGTGCATTAACATTTGTATAGGAGTCAGTATTGCAGTAGTAGGATAATTGTTCTTTTGAGCTGAACAGAACTTAGTGACTGATGCAGATGTACAGTCAGCATTGTAGATGTAGTTTTATGTATCCTTTATGTTCCCAAAATGAAGTAAAAATGATACATTAGTTACAGATAGACATTCCAGAAGCTACAATATTGTTTTATTAGCTCATTTGATAGGAATGTTTTTCTTGCAGCATGCAATTTCCATACATTAAAATTTGTGTAACTTTATTTTTACAGTCTTAATATTCAGGAACAATTTATTCTTTTCAGTCATCCTTTTAGGTCTGATGTCGTTACAAAAATATAACGGTAGTTTTGTTTCTTTTTTTTTTTTCTTTTCCTAGACCTCCTGTACTTCAAAAAGATAAGTTGATTACACCCAGAAGACTCTGTGGGATATTATCTCTTGCTTTGGTTAGCTGGACCACCTGTGGTGCATTTGCTGTATTCATTATTTATCTTCAGTACTTGTTTAAGGTACTGAAAAGAAACATTCTGAATTTGTAGCTGAACAGAAATTTTTGTGTGCTTTGAATTAACCCCATGTAAAAGCAAAAAGCCAAATTACCATTTACATACAAAAGGAATGTACTTATTCTCATACTTGAAATAGATATTTTTTTAATTTAGCAGAGTGCCATAATCTTGTAATTTTTAGAATGTTTCTTCTTCTATTAATGCTTCTGCCAAAGAAATGTATGGTCCCATATGCCCACTACAACAGTGCATATAATTACAATTTTTAACCTCTAGTAGTCAATGTTTTAGAAATAAAGACTAATAACTCCCTTGAAGAGAAACTTTATCAAAGGGAGGACTTAAATTTTCTTTACTTTATACTTTTCACAAATCTTTATGGAGTAAATGGAAGGAGGGTGGATATATTGAAGAATATTGAACCTGATCCCTTGGGTAGTGCCACAAAGATCCATATTTAGCCCCTGCCATATAGTTTCCATGGCCTTCCTTGCATCAGAGCCTCTAACTCCTCTGATTCACCCTATGGTTATATAGCTCTTAAATCAGCTGCTATACTTGGCTCCTAGGGAAGCAGGGGAGCATGGAGCTGGGAGTAGGGGCACAAAGCAGAACAGCTTTGACGGTCTGGAGTGGGCAGGTGGCATCTGAAAGCACGGCCTGAGGAGCAGCACTAACTGCAATTGAGCTCCCTGTGACACAAGGTTGTCCTGTGAAGGGTGTTCTCATGCTGACAGGACTCCCCCTTCTGCAGTACATCTCTGACATGGAACTTCTCCTCTACGGCCTGTTCAGGGTTCTGCAGAAAGTAAAGTAGAAATAAATTAGCAGGAGGCGAGGAATATACAGACTTCCCCCTCTGTCAAGCACAGTAGAGAGGGAGAAAGAACAACTCAAGTTTTCTCCCTGTGCTTGGAAATCCTTCCTTAATAGAGCACTTTGGATGCTGCTGATAAAGGCAGAGGGAAATTCTTGCATTGCAGCTCTGTTGGGACCCTAGAATCACATACCTGTAAAAAAACAAGACAAAATGAGTCCTCATTTTTTTTCATAATACAGCATTTGCTTGAAGAAACATTATTAAAAAACCTGAACTGTTTGTCTTACAGGTTATAAAACTTCATGTGAATGTAAAAGCAGAACAAAACATGCACAACAGGGTAAGTCTGTTTCCTTCTTCACTTCCAAACTGTTTCCAAAAATTGTTTGTCAAACTTATGCATTAGGAATTGTTATCATCTTGCCTTGGTAGTATTAGGCTATGCAGTGATGACACAATAAAATATAGTTAATAAAGCTAGAAAAACTTGCTGAAAGTTTTCTTTGGGTTTGTTTGAGTGGATTTTTTGTGGTTTTAGTTTTAAGTCTTCTTCTTTCATCTCCATACAATTTTGTTTTGTTTCATCTGTGGGGCTTTTTTTCTGTTTATCTTTGCTGTTTATTCCCACAGTTAATATTTTACTCCCAGTTGCATTATCTGGTATATCTTTTCTATGAATGATCATCTGTGATTTTTCACCCACATGCTTTATTACTCCATTTAGTCTGTTCTTCCCTCTTCCAGGAACTCCATTTCCTATCACTACATTGGTGTCAGGGTATCTCCATTCTCCATTCTTTTCTTCCATAGGCATATAAACTATGAGTGTATGAGAAATTTCTGGTTAAATTTAGATGCTTTAAAATTAAACTATTGAATTTCACTTTTGATGGCTTTTTGACGCATAAATTGCAAATTTTCTTCCTAAATCAGAGCTGGTGGGGTACTGTTAGGATATTTTTTTTCTCTCTGCTTTCCCCAGCATGGGTTCTTAGAGGCCTGTTCACGTTTTTGTGACTTCTGTCTTTTATTTTCAGGATTCAGACCACTCAAAAGAAACTTCACAGAACTCCAGCATACACACAGTCAAACCCCAGAATTCTACAGACAGTGTTCCAGAATCAACCCAAGCTCTTTCCAACAGTACAGCAATTGCTGAAGCTGTTAACAGTCTTGAGATGCATGTTACAATCCTCAATCTATTCACGTGGATTGTGCTGCTCAACTTGCCATCTTTAGTTTATTGGTTAAAAAATCTCAGGTAAATTCTTAAATTGCCACTAAGGTGGAAGAAAGGAATATGAACCTTTGAAGATAAAAATTGTAAATGCTTGACTCTTCACAATATTGGCTACCCTTATAGTTTCAAATACCTCTGTTAAGTGTTACTGTTTTCTCTTCAATCTGATTTATGTTATGGTGTAATAGGTGTTAAGTGAATCAGTGATATGTCAAAAAAGTAGTGAATCAGAAACAATTTAAAATCAGGCTGTGATGCCGTATAGATTTCATGGATATTTGTTATCAGCATGTGCTTGTTCCCAATGTGGATATTATTTGGTAGCCTAGTTTAGAAATAACATGCTTTTTAAACTGTTTCTTTTCAGGTACAGTGTTAGGCTTGATCCTGATCCATGTAGATCTACAGCTGTTATCATCATAGGCATTTTAGAAATTTTAATGAATTCAAGTACTACTGAAGTGAAATCAAGGTACTGTAGCCTAATCTCTAATTTTGTTTACCTGCTTCTTTGCTACTTATCATTTGTGTGGTAAAAATTTAATTTATCCTGTACAGACCTGTAATTGTACAGCCTATGTAGAGATTAAAGAACTCACGGTTAAATCTAAAAGATTAGGTAAAATGTGTGCAGATTAGTTCAGCTAAGTGGAGAAAATCCCCTGTATTTGCCCCATGGAAATAAATGAATCATGTGGTGTCTTAAGTAATCAGTTCCATAATGACTTCTTTAACTGTGACTTTAACTCACGATTCATTGAATCCTTTCAAATGTTACAAAATTTTAATACATTCAGCAATTATTGTCAGAAAGTTACAAGGAAAAGTGAAACTGAAGCATTATAGTTATGTTCTTGTAACTCCTTTAGGGGAGCACTTGTGGAAATATAATGTGTTTTCCGCTGGATTAAGAAGTTTTCAGCACTTGGTTTTGTTCATATATGAAATTAGTCAATGCCTCAGGAATGACAATGAATAATAACGCATGTCATTTATTCTCTTGATCAGTACCTCTTATCTCAAGTGATCTATACCATCAAATCTTTTGTTACAGATAAATTTTTTCTAAATTAATACAAGTATACTTTTTAATGAAATTTTATTATCCTTTTTAAATAATATGCATTGTGTTATTGCCCATCAGACCTAGCTGTTCAGTTTTAAAAGTTAACAAAGCCTTAAAATATAAATTGTTTTGCAAAAGAAAGCATTTTTGTGCCTTCAGCATGTATGGCTACAAAAATGGTGGTTTTTTTTCTTTGTACTTTTACAGTAAACTCTTGAAGATTGCAGCCAAAGTTCCACTCCCTTTATCTGTTGCAATGCTGGCCTTCGGACGACTGCATTTGTACAGAGTGCCACACTTTGTAACCTTTTCTCTTCTCCTACATGTGCTGTGCTGTGTTGTGTAATGTTCATTCTACATAAGAAGGACAGTGCACCCTAGAAACTTGACACTGAAGATGAGGCAAATTTCAACAAGGAAATGCCTAAATTACTGTCATTAGTAGTTTACATAATGTGGGAAAGGGGACAGAACTGTGACTACGTTATGAAAATTTCATAGTTCTGTTCATGTTGCTCCGAAAGCTTTTCCTGGTGTTTATTTCCTGACTCTTAAAATCAAGTGATTTAACTGTGTGTGAGCACATAAATCATATCAGTGCAACATCTCAATACTCTGCCTTGTAGACACTTTGATATTTCACTATATTGCTTTGTTGAAACAGACTTTTTTTATTCACTGTGCCATACAGTGTATATGGTCTGCACTTGCATCTCTTGCAGGTCTAAAGTATGCTGGTTAAAACTCAATACATTTCAAGCACACTGTGACTATCACAAAAACTACACAGCCAAGTATAGTTTTAATTATGTTACATTTAAAAGCTGCCACAGTTGTATCTAGACAAACTAGAATGTACTGCTTATATAGAACTGATACTTCTATCAAATCATTTGTTCAATCAACATGAGTTGAACATTTGTGAGATTATTAAAAGTCTTACACATTTTACTTTTTGTGAGAGTGAGAAAACAGCAGTATTCTATGTAGCTTTCTATTCAGGAAGGATACCAGCAGATTCATAAACAATTTGCTGTGATGTTGTTTTAAAACATTGTCAGTTTTCTCTGGAATTTTGAAATTAATCCTTGGGCTTTGTCCATGTGTAGAAGTTAGCAAATCTTGATGTGTGGTGTGAGCTAAGGGTGCAGTTGCTGCACTGTTTCCAAATAGACAAGGCAGGCTTTTTTCCTATTGTAAACAGAGAACCCACCATCTCCTAATAAATGTTCATACATGAAATGAATACAGCATAGTTCCAACGCTGTAAACTCCTGCCCTGCCATACAGTGGTGACTTCTGCATGTGGACAAACTCGTAGTAATAGTGGGAAATACTGACCATAATTATTAGCTCTGTATAAACTATTATCTTAGTGCCTAGATGCTACAGTGACTGCCATTTATAATAAAATCTAAATTAGCTACGTGTAAGGAATTCTGTCCCCTGGGCATGTGTTTTGCCAACAGAAGACATCTCAGTAGCCATTAGGTTTAAATGATGTATTGATTTTGTGTAGAGATGAGCCTACTACTTGCTTCTGTGTTAGCTGTCTCTGCTGTGTGAGATACCTGTTATCTTCATGTGAAAATACTAGACTGGTTCAATCACTTTATAGGAATAACAAGAGGAAATCTGCTCACAGTCAATCAAGGATATTCTTGATTATAGCAGTACAGCCAGCCTGACCCGTTAATTTAATTGTGTCTCATTAATCTTGCCTAAAGTGCCTCAGTTAGCTCTGATGTGTTTTTAGGGTCAGTTATTTGAGGTGGCTGGAAATACTCAAGTCACACAGTGACTTTCCAAAATGAAGGACAAATGTGAAGTAAGCACGTGTTTTGTTCGCTTATATTCAAGTCAGCAGTTCAAGTTATTATCAAGTTATTAAAACTGCTGTAACCAAGTAAGGCTGTTGTAGTCAGCCAAATCACTGTCACTGTTATCAGTAATGTATGTGCTGGTATTCTAGTCTTAACCTTTTTAAGAAAAGATTAGATTATACATAGTGTTGTAAAACAAGAAGGTTGTTTGAATTGATTATATTCTGATATTTTCTTACCAAATGTATGCTACAGTATATGTATATAAGATAATATTTGTGACTAAATATACTTGTAGCTAAATCCACCAGTTGGTTTAACCAAAAAGTGTTCAAACACAGAAGAAGAGAGTGAAAGATGGTGGCAGAACTGCAGTAGGGCTGGTAAAATGCAGACTGTGAAATGTGTAGGATCTGATTTCTGTGGAAGATAATTTTCCTTGACCTTCATGGTCCTTTTGGTTTATTACTGGATTTTACTTCTGATTTTGTTTTGTCATGTAATGGGCTATTTATGCATAAATCCATTTGCTGGAACTTTTTGTGGAAAATAATAATCAGAATAAGGAAAGCAAACAGTCTCTGCATGTAGTAGTTTTGGTAGCTTCTAAAATATGCCACAATGTGAAACCTACTGAATTGCAGCAGCATAGAATAGCACCAAATGTTTTAAGTTTTTTTTTTTATAAAGCTGGGAATTCTATTGATAGTAATTAGCACTGTTCATAATATGGGTTCCAGAATCTTGCATATATTCCTACAAGTTTATCACATCTCCCTCAACAACACTCCCTTTTCTCAGAACTGGTTTACCTTTACTCTTGTCAGAGATGTGTATCTGCATTTTGCAGTGATCATGGATTGAACAACTTCGGCTGTTTGGCAGATTAGGAGTCTAATCCCAGTTAGATTTTCTGTATAATCAGTGGCTGGTAATAGGATTAGAACAAGTCCAGAGAAAAACTCATCCCAGTCTAAGAGAGGATGAATTAGACTTGCTGTTCTGAAAGGGACTAGATTTTATAACAGTCTAAAACTGTTTTTCAGGTAAAATACGATGACTGTTATTTTTGGACAAGAAGCTTCTGTTATGGGAAGCTGTAGTTCTGCCACTGTTCACAATTGTCATTTTAGCAGAAATGTGGGCTAACCCAATACAAATACTTTAATTGCATATATCAGGAGGTGTAAATATTACTCAAATATTCTTTCTTATGAGTAGGCTGCATTTATAAAACAGCTTTTATCAAATTCATTTTAATATCTCCTATTACCTTTAGCTAAATATAAATTCCTTTATGCTTCAAATTTTAGATTATCTAGACTGTGTGGCAGAAGAAACAAATTAACTTGTAAAGGTTTATAATTCGGGATGCATTCACAATAAGAACCATTGATGTGGCTCTATTGTAATATTTTTTATAAACTATCAGAAACAGAATGAATAAACAGGGTAAGAACTTAAAAAGTACCAAATGTCACTAACTTTTGGTGCAGCATATGTGTACAGCAGAATCTTATTTTGGCCGGGTGAGATCTAATGAGAAGCTTTTAGTGATATATTCATACCCTGAAGTTACTCTTGAAGTCTGTAGTCTTTACTGGTTGATGTCATCAAACGCGGTTCCTCATACTCTTACCATGCTGCAGTCATAGCACCTATATTTGCATTTTACAATTCATGAGAGGTCTCTGTGTGTCTTGCAAGAGAAAACTCCTCCTAACTGGAATTGCCTAATATACCTTGAAACAGAAGGAATTAATGTTGTCCACAGGTGGTACTTTTAGTTTTGATTTAAAAATCAATTGCAGAAAGTCACATTTCAGCATCCTGTTAAAAGGGGATTGTTATTTGAGGAAGTTTGGTGGGAGGGTTTTTTGTAGATTTTATTTCCAAAAAACATGCAATAACTGAAATTTAAGTTAATAGTATTTCTAATATTTATACTTCAGCCCTGATTTTGGTTTTGAGTGAGCTACTTCAAGTAGCAATTTATTCGTTACTATTAATTTGCTAAGTTTTAAACAGATGAATAAAATCAAAACCCTAAACAGTGCAGCAGTAATATATTGCAGGAGTCATAGAGACTGCCTGTTTACCATCCTGTTTACTGAGTTTACCATCCATAATCTAATTTTCAGTGATTAATAAAATAAAATGTATTGACATTTAAAAAATCCAAAAGCATTACATGTGTCAGTATTTGATGTGATATCTAATTTTCCATGTGTTTACCAGTAACGAGATGATGAACTTGTTACTTTTTTCTGAAATCTGACACATCTGCTTCTAAGATTTGACAGGACAGAATAAAGTCAATTGTGTGCCTGTTCTTAAATGTGAACATTTGAGAAGTGTTCATTTGAATCGAGTTTGCTTCACTACAGTGATGAGTGTGTTTAGACTTAGACTGAGAAAAAAACAGCCATTTACTGACCTTCAATACTCCAAGTCATGAAAATGGCTTTGGAAGCATTTATAGGGTCTGTAGAGAATTGTGCTGCTGTTTTAAGTCACTGAGCTACTAGAAAATTATTAGTCATGAAACAGGCTAAATTCTTAATGCTTATTTTCTATTTAATGATGAATGTTTCTCACTTACTTTACAGCTTTGACATTTTGCATCTTTTTTCTGGGAGATAATCAAGCCTGCCCTTATAAGCACTTAGCACTGTACTGTAAAATATTATAAAATTTTCATCACTGTTCCTTTAGAGGAGACATACTCTTGTCACCAAAGCAATGTGCTGCTCTCATATACCCTCTAGGAAATGTCTAGCAATGAATGACAATTCAAAACTAATTTGCTTTTTATATTAAAGTAAAATAGTTTTTCTACCTTTTTTTAGAGCCAGAACATTAGGCTAGAATATTAGAATCTGTAAAATCTTAAATTTATTTGATAACCTTTTGCAAAAATTATACTTTCTGATGTATATTCTTATTTATAGAAGAATGTGTTCAAAGCTTTTAATCAGCTCATCTATCCTCAAATGAAAACTATACATTTGGTCTTACTAGTAAATATTAATGCTTTTAAAAATTAATTTTGAGCATTTAAGGAGAAAATTTCTTAGCCCTTACTTAAGCAAATCTGCCCAGCACCTCAGTTTTTCTGGTCTAAGCACATAACAGCCTCAAATATGTGCTTATTGCCTTGTAGCATGAAAACCTGAGCTGGACTTTAATTTTGCTTAAGATTTGGGGCCTCATTCTGCATTCTTAAATGTAGACAGGTTTTCCTACTCATGCTTTCGTAAACAAGTCCTTGTAAGCATGTTATTGGCAGGCTGTGGTCTAGATTCTGTATGAATTCGTGTGGTATAAGAGCTAATTTAATGTCTATAAAAACCAAGAAGGGCACACATAAACTTTTGTGGTACATTGTTCCAGTTCCTCCTTCCATATGCATTTGTCTTTGGTTTGCAGTGTCCTGCCATGTAGTACAAGCCATAATGTTCACAGAACAGGCACCATAGCTGACCTGGGGAAGACACACAGCAGCTCTCCTGTTGAAGTTTTGCCTGTTGAAATACCAGCCAAGACTACTTTTTCCCTTCAATTTAAATACTTTCAGGGTATATATATATATGTTAAGTATCAAATGTTCAAGTGTGTTGATGTTTAGTTTTACAAAAGGCTAAATGCACTATTTTGGGATCAGTTCAGGCTTCAGTATTTTCCACATATGTAACTCTGAGTTTGAAAACAGTATTTGAGACTGCAGCACCTGACAAGTGAAATATTTTACAGAAGTCTACAGATAGTAGACAGGACACAGATAATTAGAGTGCCAGACCAAAACTGAAATGTGAAATTCCTCACTGTGACTTTAAACTTGTAGCTTTCTAGAGCAAAAAAAAAAAAGAATAAAACAAAAAAAATCCTGTGCCTTAAACCGGTAAATGAATACACTCTTAACTGTAGCCTGTGGACTTCCGTAGCCTTATATTTGATTTTCGAAGTTGACCAAAAATATTTGTGTGGATCATACTGAAACTTGATTTGGGGAAAATGTTTTGGTTTTTTTTTTTATCTCATTTTACACTTAGAGAATGAAGATTTATGACTAGTACAGTGTATTTTTGTTGTATTTTTGCTTTGGAGTCACACCAACCAAAGTTAGAAAGCTTTAGTTGTCCTTAATTTCTCAAGTCTTTTTGTTGTGACAAAATGAAAATAAGAAAGGAAAACTAGTCTCAGATATCTGTCTCAACTTTGAAGTCTGTGTGTCAAATTATTTTTAAACATTTTGTTATTTAGTTTCTTCAAAACAAAAAATCCTCTGGCTGTAGTTTTAAGCAAAATCCTGCATTTAAGCCATTGACTATCAAAATCTATGCTGGTGTGAGAAGAAATCTAGACAGGGATGGGTTTGATTGTTTCTGTTAAGGCTCCAGAAGTTTTGAATAACAAATTTCACTTTTTAGGAAAAATACTCATATTTAAATCCCTGAAAATTCGTATGTAAATTTCCTTTTTTGAGGGGAAAAACATTTGCACATTGTTCTTCCTAACTCATTGAAGAAAACCAGAAATAGTTAAGATCTTAAAAATCTCATTTTAATACAGTAGAATGATTTCTTATGTATTTTTTTTAATATGAAGAACTTGGGAAAAGCCACTGCTGGCTTTTCTTATGTGTCTCTAGAGGATTCTTTGTATGTTCTAAACAGCCCCCCACTAATTCTGACTTTCCTGCCCTCCTGTCAAAGCTAATCGTTGTACTGTGCATATTTAGATATGCATGTCAGCTGACCACAGTAGTTGTTTGAAGCAATACAAATCAGAGTTTTAACTTCCTTTTGTTGAGAACTAACTTGAATCTGGGTGTCACAATGCTGCTGGTGCTGTGGCACAACAGATAACATGCAATTCTTGTGTCTTCCCTGCAGCTTCCTTCTGTGTGTTAGCTTAGGACTTTTAAAAACTCATTCCAGTCACCTAACTTTTTCTTCAGTGATGTTTCAGTAATCCTAGCCATTGGTAATTTCCTAGCTACAGGAATATTCTAGTATTAAAATAATTCAGAGGGTAGAACTACCTTTAAGGCCTTTATGTCTGATAGTAAATCAAGAAAAACTGTGATTCAGTTGCCCACTTACCTTTTAATTGTTTTTCTAAGCACAAAACCAAAATAATATTGGCCAAATTGCCTGGTTTGGCTAATTAGTGGGGAGGGAGGGAGGTGTTGTTTGATTTTAAGAGGACTTAAAACTTTGAAGAACATAAATGTAATCGTTGGAAAAATCTATCGCTTCACAAGCAGCCTGTCTTACATGTTTTTAACTCTTCTCTATTTTCAGTTCTTACACAGCTACTGTAAACCTGGTGTTGTACATGGAACTAATTCTTAATAGTTACAGTTTTCTAGAGATGGTGGACAGGGTCTTAACTATAAATGTTTGAATGATGCTGTAGTAAATTATTGTGCTTAGTAAAATGTTTGTGACTTAAGTTCTTATGAATTGTGCCATGCATCATAAGCTTTGGCAAAGTCCTTGTCTTGTGAGATGCTGAGAAAACCTTGGAAAAGAGGTGATTTCAGCTAGTGTTAAAATTGCTGAAATATCATTGTCTTTAAAAACTGCTTTCAGACACTGATACTTTTCGTTGTAGTTGAGAGCAGCTTGATGGAGAACTACTCTGGGATGTTTGTTTCCTCGTCTGCAGTGTGTACTTCACATTTTTTTATTTGTCTCTTTTTTTAATAAGTGTGCATGACTTAAGAGTACCTTGGATAGCATATCCCCTGCTAAATAAACACTTCTGTATATTTTTATATGGTGTTCTAAGTGGTTGCATTAGTACAAATGGTTGTAATTCACAAAAAGTGCCACTTTCCAATCAGACTGTAGAGTATTGTGTTACCTGTACTTGTGTTGTACAAACGCTAATGAGTGTTGTGATGAGCGTTTGCCTTTAGTATTTGCTCAGGTACTCATGTGGAGCAGTTTGGTGCTTCTCCTAACTTGTAATACTTGGGATTCTAAGCAGAAAATAAAAATAGTCAACAAAAGACTTGTGGTTAGAGCAGTGCTTTAACAGATGCTTTTTTCAAATCTCAAGTAGAATACAATAAAGATCATACTGGATGAAGACTGTCTCAGTATATTAATTTAAACATCTTAGGCTTGCTGTCATGAATGGGAAATGCCATAAAATTCAGAATTTTTGGTGAGTAACAGTTTACATAGTGCACCATATGTATAAAACTTGTTCTCAGCTAAACCAGTGCATTTTAAATTTTCACCTTTTTGAGGTAAATTGCATGGAACTAAACAAACAATGCTGTGTGTATTTTCAACTTCAGGACAATTTAGTTCAAACATACATGAATATTACTGTGCCATAAGGATTACATCATTAATGTAGACACTTTGAAAAGGTTTGATTTACTGAAGATATGTGTCCATATACCTACTTTATTAAGAAAACCTAATGCTTAAATTTGGGTGCATTAGAAAGGCAGCACACTGACATGTGGCTTTGAAAGCATTTGTTAAACTTAGCTGCTCTCAAAGGAGGATGCAATTTTGTTCAACTGTATAAGTATAGTATTTTAATATGAATCTGTTCTGCTTATATTTGACTTTCTCTGAAGGAAAGAACTGAGATTATTAAACCCCCCCCCACATTAAAATGAGCACTAAGTCTAAAGAGACTATCAGCTCTAACAGTTTCTCAAACCTTTTAGCTGAGGAAGCAACAATGCAAGTGTGCAAGGATTTTTTTTTTTTAAAGACAGGTCACAGAAAATGCCAATTGAATCTCCTCAATATCTGCATACTTGATCAGTCACCCAGACTGCCTGAATTCCTGCAGTAATAAAGCTTCTTTCAGATTTACAGATGACTTATGTTTTACTAGCTGTATATACTGGGTATCCTCCTGTTTGTTCTTTATAAAGAAATCCAAGGAAAAAATAAATTGAGGGGAAGAAAAAGGCCGGAAGAAAACTGCCTGCTCTTCTGGCTTGCTTTCCCCTCCACCCCCTTCTCAAAGCTAAATAAGGGACTAAAAACCCAATCCCAAACTGTAAGTCATGCCTTTTCCTCTTTCTGTCATTTTCTATAGAAGAGTGTATTGCTACTTTTAGCTGATATAAGTGCCTACCTAGAAAATCAACAAAGGAAGTTCCCTTATGTTGGGCCCTGCCTTTTTACAAGTTACTCTGTTGCTACTGCTGCATTCTTGATGAGTCCACTCTCTGGAAATTGGTCATTACGAAAAGTAATGGAGTTTGATGGATTTTCTTTTTTGTGTCTATGAATTTTTTTTTTTTAAAATCCAAATCTGCAGAATAATGCACAAGCTGGATAAATTGCCTTGAATTTTTATATGCTACTGCAGTCATGAAAATAACACTGCTAGGATTCTATTTACTGTGCTGCTAATGATATTTGGATATCCAAAACTTTGCATTGCTGGAAGGGTGGTCATAGATTTTTCTTTTGCTTTCAAAATTTAAACCAAAGATGAAAAGCTTCTAGTCAGAAATCAACATCTATCATCTGGATTATGACTAAAAATCTTTAGTATCAACATGTCTAGTTAGGGATATATTTTATGTGATACTAAATCAAGTATCATCTATATGGTTGAGAAAAGAGTGTAGTGAAATTATAAACAAAAAATATGAGCAGCTTTGATACAAAGAGTACTATGAAATAAGGCCGAGGTAAATTAGCATAGTCCTCCCTGCAGTCTTTGTCTTAGTTTCTAGTCTGACAGGAGGATATTAACTACTGATAAAATCAAAGTAGGAAAGCAATGCTTCTATTAAAATACTAGGATTTTGGATCTTGAAACAGATCTTACTTTTCTCTCTCTTTTTCCAGCATGAAGAAAATGATCTGTATCTCATTTACTTGAAAACTGTTAGTCACCATTCTAGAGATATGGCTAATTACTTTTAATTAAAAATATTATTTGATGCAGCTCTGCTGGGAATTGTTTTAAACTTACTATGTGCTTACCACCAATTTTCTGCAATACGGCTTAGGAGGAATTTGTACTGCACTGTTCAATAGCAACAGGTCTTAAGAGTATCAAGGATGAAATTCTCAAGGGTCTTTATGTCATGGATGGAAATGGAATCATTACTGTATTTTTGAACTCCTGCTGACGTCACTGACACCCACCTACAGTCCACTAGAAATATAAGTGCAGAGATCAGTTTGTTCATGGATTACGAGGAGACAAACCAAGAAGGGGCAAGACAGAGCCAAATTCACTGGTAAGCTTTATTTTAAAGAATGTCAAAAGGAGAAGTGTTTTTCTCCCTGCGAGTCAAGTTGTGAAAGGTGTCTCTGGTATATTGTACCGGGCTCTATTATTATTGCACTTATTAATTTGTGTAGAACAATTTCATTTAATGCAATTAAAAAAATTGAGCTATCTGGATCTGAAGCCATATTTTTGCATTCTCCTTGGAGCAAACAGAGTTCTGATGCTGTAGGTAGTCAGCCACTGGAAATGACTGTATGTAGTAACAAATGTAATAGTTTGTGTTAAATGTTCTACTAGTCTCTCAAAAGAGAATCCAGTCTAGAAATAGCTTTGGTATGGGAAGCACTTCTTTAGAATAATGGGTTTTTTAGAAAACAAAGCCAAGTTGATACCACATGGATGTAATCTGCAGTAAGATTTTCCTTGGATTAACATGGTTACTTTATGTGTTACCAGTAACAGCTCTGTAGGACTTAAAATTTATTATGGATGTTTGTCCTTCTTACAGACTGTTCCTCTCCAACATGTGGAAAGTTGTGCTCCTGGGTCTATATATAGTATTGGCTGTGAGAGGATTGGCAAAGGGAGCTCCTTTCCAACCAGAAGAAAAATGGAAACCTCTAGATAACCCCAGAAACAGAGACCTGGTAAGGAAATGCTTCAAGAAAGACAGCCAAGGTTTTATGTGGGGTTTTTTTCTGGTTTTCATCAAGAGACTTGTTATCTTCTAAAAGGGGCTCATTAGATGAAATGTTAGCAACTGAGCACTTTGTATAGTCAATAACCATTTTTCAGTCAAGATGTTCCCCTCAACTGAGGAGGCATTCTCAGTGTGCAGTAGTGCATAAAACTTCCTTCTATCTCCATCCAACAGCTCTAGTTTTTAAAAATGTGTTTTGATTATACAACTACTTGTTTCATAAAACAGCAGAGGAATGATTATTATGTTTCCTTCAAATGTGTACTCTGATTGCATGCTGTTTTGTCTTATGGAAGTACCAATGCGTTTGCACCTGACAAGTCATGAATGGTGGCTAAAGGTCTGAAAGGGGATTACAGCTAAGAAACTATCATGAAGGAAACTCTGGCATGATATTAAAAAGAAATTTTGAAGGAAAAATACCAGTTCCACAAAAATTTTCCTCACTGTTTTAAGAAGCAGTGCCTGTTGTATGAGGGAATACAGTTGGAATCCCCAGTGATTCAGTGGGGAGCACAAATTAACAGGAAGCAGTTGATGGTCTTTCAACTTCACATGAGGTGTACAAGCCACGGGTGGAGTGGACATGTCTGAATTATGTTGCCTATATTGTATCAGTTTATGGTCAAAATAGAGAATTTCATCCCACAAGGGAACAAACATTACATCTAATTCGTGTCAGTAGAAATAATTAATCTCCATTGCTCATGCGCTACTTACTTTCACATATGTAATATGTTCAGTTTTTCAGAACGCTCCAGGCTTATTTTTCGGGCAGGGGTCTTGATCTCAGAAAGTTCCCAGCTACTTTCACTATGAACAATGAAGGACCAAGGCCTCTGATGTTCTACTCAGACCCTATTGCTTCTGCATTTGCAGATTATGAAGAAAGAAAAAATTCTTTTCCAAATTATTTCAGAGATTGAAGGATGCTGCTGATCAAGGTAAAAGAGGATGCCTTGTCCTCTGATGTTGTCACACATAAACAAGAGAAAGATTTGGACTCGAGATTCTTGCTTGACTGGAGTATGAACACAACTTCTTTTTCAGATGGAATTAAAAATGTAGTACCTTAACTCTTGCCTGAAATGGTTTGAAGGTTCTTGAGGTAGAGGCTTATGAGGTATTTAGTACTTAGGTAAAATAACACATGGTGCTTGTGCAGACCTATATAGACCATGCTTTTTTATTTCCTCTTTTTTTCTCCCTTCTTTCCTGTGGAGAAGAATTCTGAAAATGTACAGATAATGGGGATGCAGGTTTTATTTAAGCAATTGCTATCAGTAAGATTGTCACTTCAAACCAATGGTTTCTTGTGATATATATGTACTAAAAACTCAATTTGGACATAAAGTATTGCACTAACAAAGTGTATCTTTTATGTCTTTGTCCTTTGTTGTTTTCCTTATTTCTGCCACTAAACCTAAAGGTTGATAGAAGGATTGCAATTTATGCACATCTCTCCTTAAATGTGAAATAAAATTGGAGTGGGTTAAGCTTGCATTAATAACAAATCCAGCCTCAGTTTATGGCAGGTACTTCTCAGCTATTTTATGTATGAATACCCTTAGCCTGTAACAAAACCTTTTTTATAGCTCCTTTTGAAAAATGAATGTTGGCAACTGTGAGGAAAGGTAAAGAATTGTTTTCTTCTGTTTTATGAAGAGTTGAGGATTTCAGTAAGATTCAAATCTAACAATTTTGGTAATTTAGTCTGCATCTTAAAGTGCTGAATTTGTAATCAATATTCATTTTAGGATTTCTAGCTCTGTCCTGCTCTCTGCCTGCTTAGCCACATCTCTCTTTGTAGTCAAAAACGATGCTCCACTACTCTTACCATGAATCATGATGAAAACAGCACTCAAATTTTAATACTAAATTCTCTTTTTGCTGAGTTTTTATATAAGGAAAACAAAAAGCACCTAAGAATGAGTATTGTGCATGAGAAATAATTGAAAAGGGACTTTAAAAGGGAGGCTATAGCTCTGCTGTAAGTCACTGCAACAGCAAGAAAGTGGTAGAAGTAATTTGTCCTGCATAATTCTTGGTGGTCACAGTAGTTCTTGCCAGTTTTCAGAGCTGTTTTCTGGAAACCAAGGTCTGCTGTGCTCAGTGTTACCAGGACTTGGTTTGGATCCTCCCTTGGTTGTATATAGGTATTTCTGTGTTTGTCTCACATAGCTGTATTTTTTTTCTCTTTTTCAGGCATTAACTTTAGAACTTCATGCGAAGTGGTAGCTTTCCCAGCAAGACTTTACTGCTTTGACTTTTTAACTGTTACCTGACAACGTAAAACTTTCTTCACTGTCACAGTTTCTCCCCGTGGAATCTGATCGTCGAGCTGTACTTAGCGCATATTCGGTCTATTGACAAACGTGTGCGGTTTGCCTCCTACGCTTCGCTGAGCAGAACTGTGCTTCTAAGTGTGAATAAATGAACTACTGCTAAGTGTCTTTGTGCAGAACTGGTAAATAAATGTTACCTTTCAGTTTATTAGAACTCGCTGTCTTAAGGTGTTTTGTGGCGATTCCTTCTCGGGTGTTTTTGGCAATCCCTCGGGTGTTTTTGGCAATCCCTCTGGTGGTTTTGGCAATCCCTCGGGTGTCCCTTTGCGCTCGTTTCCTGGGGGCTGAGGTGAACGCTGGCCCCGGGGGCTGCTTGTGCCTCACCCCCAGCCCCGCACACCCCTCTCTGCCCCTGCCCTGCTCAGTGTCACCCGCACCATCACCGTGTCCTCTTCTTGTGTAAAATGAACCCCCATTTCTGGGGAAATAAAAGGTAACTGCTGCGCTAAGGTCGGGGGCAGAGCGCCTGCCCTCATAACCCACTTGCCCCTCCGAGGCAGCGAGCGCAGCAGCGGCACCGCCCGCCCCCGCGGCTCCCGGGAGCCCCCGGGGATCGGGATCGGGGTCGCTCTGGGATCGGGTTTCGGGATCGCTCTGGGATCGGGATCGGGATCGGGGCCGCGATCCCTGCCCGAGCCACCGGCGCCGCCCGGAACTGCATCGCGCGGGCGCGGGCGGCGGCGGGCGCCATAGCGGGCGGGCCGCGGAGCCGCCGGCCGCGGGTTCCCCCGGCGGGGCCATGTCGGGGTTCAGCCCGGAGCTGATCGAGTACCTGGAGGGCAAAATCTCCTTCGAGGAGTTCGAGCAGCGCCGGGAGGAGCGCAAGGGCCGCGAGAAGGTGAGTGTGCCCCGCCTGGCCTCCCCTCCCCGCTCCGTGTGCGTGTGCGCCCTGCTCGGGCGGGTTGTGGGCGCGCACGGATGCTCGGAAAGGAAGGGGCGAGGTGCGGGCAGAGCTGCGGGTCCGTCCGGCACGGAGTGCTGCGGGCCCCGCTCCGGCCCCTGCGGGAGGCCCGGCGCAGGGATCCAGTGCTGAGTGCTTAACTTCTTGTCGGCAGTAATCACAGGCAGGCACAGCTTTGTGTCTGAAAGCAAGGAGGTGGTGGCGTTAAGAGGAAATCTGGATGGTTTGGCGGAGTGTTGTACTTTACTCTTGCACCTCTGTGTCAAAATGCGACTGAGTTTCTGTGTGTCTTGATCTTCAGGGAGCAAATTCAGCAGAACTGAGCTGTCGTGAAAGAGCAGGTGTTATCCTAGGGCGACATTCTTAGTAATTATAAAGTGTTATTTTGATATATTTAATTTTGCGTTTATAAGAGGCAGCCTTCTGGAAGGATTTGTCACACACTTCTAGCTTCTTTTTTTCTTAGTACAGTCAGCTGTGCCATCTTAGCTCCCTCTAAAGCCAAATAAGCAATGGTCCAGTCTCTTCACTCAAAAGTGTGAACAGGCACCATCTGATTCACCCCACGTTGATAAGGACTGAAATAAATGCCTTGAAAGCCAGTCATACTGGATTTTGTTCACTTGAAAGTACAGCATTTATTCCACTTGTTTCACTTGCAGTGCGAAGGCTGGAAACCCAGGGTCTAAATGATGGTTGTAAATATTAGGGGAAACAAGAATGAGTGGCATTGCAAAGGTGGTAACTTTTTATTTTTTATTGTTGGTGTGTGTAGGATGGTGACAATGTGTCTGCTGAGGAGAACGACGAGGATGTAGAGGCTCCATGTTCTTCCAGAAAAACATCAGGGAAGCCCCAGAGCCAGGATGATGCTGATGGTATGTGTTAACATAATAATTCCTATTTAAAAAGTCATTGAAAGCATTTGCTCTTTGTCTTTTTATAAAAACCTGACTGCAATTTTTCTCCCTCTGGCTTCTTAACCACACGGTCTCAGTTATGTGCTCTCTAAAGTTACAAATAAATTGACTTTGCAGTTTGTCTCAAAAAGTCTTGTCTGTTTTTTGTTGACTTTTGTCATTTGTCTTCTGCTGAGACTTGACCGTTTCCAGAGTATTCTGTGTGTGTTTCCTTCTTGCATTGTCGACCAAAATAAAATAACTATAAAGAGGAGTTGATTTTTTTTCTCTTTATTTTTTGTTTGTTTGTTTTGCTCAGTTATCCTTTGGCTTGTTTAGAGTGCCTATATTTATTGCTCTCCTTATTTTCTGCTGGATATTCCTTGCTGCAGATTCCCCTGCTGGTTTTCTTTGTATGGTTTACTGAATTATCTTCTGAGTTTCTGTAGCAAAATAAGCTCAACTTCCTTGAGGCTCTTACAGAGTGAAGGGACTTGCAGGAGGTGGCAGGTGCAGCACCTCCCTCTGCAGTTTGCATCCCCTGTGTCAGGCTCTGGTTTTGAGCTTGGGATCCAGAGTGCTGCAGTCTGTTTCACACTCCACCTGTTCAGAAGTGTGCTCTTGTCAGGGCACAGCCTGGTGGGACTGTCAAGGCTGTGAGATGGCAAAGTGCAATTTGGTTCTGCTCATGTTGGTTCTTAGATTCCTCTTCCTAGCTGCACTGCAAATTCTCGTAATTCTATTTGAGTTTTTGTTGGATTTTTTTCCTTTTCTTAAACTTAGTAAAGAAACCCTAAATTGTCCATTCTAAAATGTGTGTCAGTGGTTCCTCGGTTTTTGAAAGTGTGGCCAGAGCTCATCCTAGAAGGACAGAAAATGAACATTAAAAGTGGGGTTGGAGCCAGATAGCTGTGAGTCCTTACTGACCCCTTCTCTTTGCTGATGTCTCTGAAGTACTTGGAAGCTGCTCTGTATTGCAGCCACTCCATATTTTGTTCATCCACATCATCTTTTTCAAGAAGATATCCTGATAGATTTGTGTAATAGTGTTACTTCTGCTCCTACGACAGAGAAGTGTCAAGAGCAGTGAGAATCAAGAAAGCACTGATAATATTAATCACTATTCAAAGAGTTGCTGTTGGAATATTCAGAAGAAAAAAATGTTAGATAAGGTCATTGTTAAAGTCACTTTTGATACACAGATCGTCAGATGTAATCTGCTGCAATCTTCAGATGATTCCTGCAGCCAAGGAGACTGAAATAAAAGGGAAATTAAATTAATAATTGTGCAGTGTGTGTGTGGGAGAAAAGTCTTGACTTTTAGATACTTTATATCCAAGCCAGAATGAAAATAACCAAATGTATCCAAATCGGAAAAAAATTAAATACCCAACTATAAACTTAGAAGTAGTCCCCAACTCCCTCTTCTGTATAGGCAATACATGACAGATTTGTTTTTCAGTCCCAACTTGACACTATGATTGTTCTTTCATCAAACCTTCAGGTGCCCAAATCCCCAGCTGATAATGTTTGAACCCTACACATTTGGATGATTTGCATATAGGTCCCTGGTCAGTTATAACCCTGGGTTAACTTTGTAATGAGAAATTGTAAATAAAAAATGTGAAAAATTTTAAAATTACATGCTTTAAGCATATATATTCAGGTTACATTGCATCCTTTTCTTATATATTTTAAAAAATTATGTTACTTATCTGGATTTTGCATTTACACATGTTCAAAGGTACTTACTGTCATGGATGGAACAGTTACAAGATCTTGTTTTAAATTGCTTCTAAAAATTGGTTGCTGCATTTTTGTGTAGTAGAATTGCCTGCTCACTTACAGCCTCTTCAGCTGAAAAGCTTTGTTCCAGCCAGCCACCTCAGTGCTTGAAAATTGCTTGATATGCTTCTCTTGGATGGGTTGAGAAAAATCTTGAAGAAAACTGTTGCTTCATTCTGTGTGTTTGTCCATGCTTTCATTTCAAATATCCAGAAAATGTTGGAGGCTGGGGAATTGAGCATTGGTGATAAATAGTGCAAAGTTTTAAAACCAAAGAGGCTGTTAATAGTTTTCCTGCATTTCTGCAGACAGGATTCTTAGAGAATAGCTGCTTCAAGTGGGCTACTGTTTTTCTCTGCACTTGTTCTGATAAGCAGCATGTACTCTTGATTATGTCACAAACCTTTTTTGCTTCTTTCTTAACCAGGAGAAACATCAGATGGCGTCAGTAAATCCGTACATCGGGTCTTTGCATCCATGCTTGGGGAAAATGAAGAGGAAGAGGAGGAGGAGGAGGAAGAGGAAGAAGAAACTACTGTGCAGCCCACAGCTGGAGATGTTTTTGTGTTGGAGATGGTACTTAATCGAGAGACCAAGAAAATGATGAAAGCAAGTATTTAAAGTTTTATGTAACTTCCCTGTGTCTGCTGACCCTACTGCATAAACATGCCAGTTGGTGTGATTTCAGCTATTGCTGAGAAATTTGCCTGGAAATAGTTCCATGTAGGGATACCTCTGTTTATGCTGGTGTTTGGTTTTTTTTTGCTGTCTATGTTTTTTTTAAAATTACTGTAGATTACTGTTTGAAAACTTTCACAAATCATGAAACCAGTTTTTCCAGTGTCAGGATTCCAGTAGTTGCATGAGGTATCAGAGTGATTCTGTCAGCTACAAAAATTAGCAAATCTTTAGTTCATTTAATATCACTGATACTTAAATAACTTGTTGTGGGGTTGTATTAGGCACAAGTGTGACTGTTATCTCCTGAGTTTGGGCACAACTTAAGCTTCAGCAGAAATAATATCCCTTTTCCATTCAGGAGAAAAGACCTCGCAGCAAACTTCCCCGTGCCTTGAGGGGGCTGATGGGAGAGGCCAACATCAGGTTTGCTCGAGGGGAGCGTGAGGAGGCCATTCTGATGTGCATGGAGATCATCCGACAAGGTGTGTTGGAATGGTAAAGCTGTTTGGCTTTAAGGGGGGAGTCAATTTTCCATGGGCATGAGGAGAATTCAGTGTGGCTTCTCTGAAGATGACAATAATCTGTATAAGTAAAGTCAGTATATAAGTAGTATGGAGTTAAGAGTATGTGGTGCATTTCCTTGATTGTTTTGCTTACAAAAGAAACTAGCACTCCAATTCTGCAGAGGCCTGGGCCTTTTCTTAGCTTTACACTTTTCTTTGATTGTCTTTGTAGATGCAGGGTATAAACATCAGCATGACTTAAGATTGTAGAGTATTTCTATAAATGGTTGTTAGATTCAGTTAGGCTGTTTAATAATTCATGGAAAGGAATCAGAAAATTGTCTGCGAGTTTAAACAGAACAATGTGGATGATTCATGTAATTCTGGTATCTGTTGTTTGCAGAAAGAGAAGTTATTTTTTCCAATATGGTTTTAAAACAATCAATCTTAGTAATTTTTTTTGTGTGTGTGTGTTCACAGCTCCTCTTGCTCATGAGCCATTTTCCACTCTTGCCATGATCTATGAAGACCAGGGTGATATGGAGAAGTCACTACAGTTTGAACTGATTGCAGCTCACTTAAATCCTAGTGATACCGAGGAATGGGTTAGACTCGCAGAAATGTCACTGGAACAGGACAATATTAAACAGGCTGTTTTTTGCTACACAAAAGGTATTGCAGCAACAATTTTAAAGGTTTTAAAATTCATGTTAGATGCTAATTGTGTTTGCTTCTGATTGCTAATTTAGTTTGGTTCAGTGTGCAGTCTGACTTCAGTATACAATTAATGAGTCTGTAAAAGAGGCTGTCCTTTGCTTACAAAAAACCTTGCGCATGTCCATTATCATTCATCGGGAAACGCATGTGAAATCCATTGTTGCCTTTTCCTAAACTAGGCTGCTGATATGCTGCTGCTTCTTCTTGTAGCTCTGAAATATGACCCAACCAATGTGAGGTACCTGTGGGAGAGGTCCAGCCTGTACGAGCAGCTGGGGGAGCACAAGATGGCCATGGACGGCTACAGGCGGATTCTGAACCTCCTGTCGCCCTCAGATGGAGAGCGCTTTATGCAGTTGGCTAGAGACATGGCAAAGTAAGGTGGATCTGGAAATACTGTGCTTTGGCTTTCCAGAGTTTGTCAAAAGCGGTCATTGATGAGCTTCACAGCTGAATCAAGCTTAGAAGTCTTGCATTCTCTTAGAGTAGGAGAATAAAATGCAAATGCTGATCACCAGATAAATGCCAATAGTATACAACTGTGTACAGATAGAGTACACTTTAATCTGTAAAATAGCACTAGGAATTTGGAAACTTACTGCCAGCAAATATGAATGAAGCAAAATACTCAGTCTGAAATACAATGTGCAACAGAATATGGTCAATATGTCATTTTCTGCTAATGAGAGGTGAGCACGTTGTAGAAGCTTGCCTGAGACAGTGAAGGCTTGTGGTTAAAGTATGTAGTTCTCTTACTGTAGTTTTTAGTAAGTTATCGACTACTTTGTATCTCAGCTTTCTCTTGCCTAACTTCTA
This sequence comes from Serilophus lunatus, assembly GCA_013399895.1. Taxonomy (NCBI): domain Eukaryota; kingdom Metazoa; phylum Chordata; class Aves; order Passeriformes; family Eurylaimidae; genus Serilophus; species Serilophus lunatus. The sequence continues at coordinate 2,640,431 of VXBA01004775.1, read as the reverse complement.
GAAAGCTGCTATTGGCCTGTTTCAAAACAGTTTAGGTCTTTTGATCTTCATGGGCATGAAATGCACCAAAAACTGCAAGAATGTGTATTTTAACGATATTATTGTTCAAGGTTTTTCTAAAACCAGGTTAATGTGGTATATTATTGATGCCTGGTTCAAGGTGGGGGAGACAGCAATGAAAACTCCTGTAATATCATAAGATATACAGGGGGGAAAAGTTGTAATTATCTGAAATATATTAAAGTTGCCAACATTGGAAGGAAAAATACCTCCTTTCTTACTGTCTTTTCTTACTCTTGCTAATGAATGTATTTGCTAATAGACGAAAACAAACATGAAAATCCTTTTGCTGCTGTTCAAAGCACACATTGTCAGTTATCTCAATTACTTAGTATCTCATATCTGTATTTTACAGGAGTTATTATGAAGCCAATGATGTGACCTCTGCTATTGAGATAGTAGAAGAGGCCTTTACTAAACACCAGAGCCTTGTGTCTGTGGAAGATGTCAACATTGCAGCTGAATTATACATTTCTTCCAAACAGTATGACAAGGCTTTGGCGGTACAGAGAGTTAAATACATTCATGTGTCACCTTCAGCACCTCTCCGCCAGTCAGAAAGCACGTTTTGTGTTCCTATAGTGCTCAAATATGGACATGTTTCTATAATGATAGAGCTGATTGGATACAGATTGCTTGCTATTAATTCTGTAGTGATTAGCATTTAAGTTAATGGCTTGAGTTAATAAGTTGGGGGCTGATAGACTTGTCTGTTGTTTGAGGTTTAAAATTTTGGGATGCGGCTTCTCCTCTGTAGTGGCCATAATCTTGGTAGCCAGAGAATACCTTCAAGCTGGTTTTGTAATACCTGCAAAGATCATTCTGTAAGTGGAAGGTTAAAAGGTTGGTCTGATGGTTCAAATGCAGAGTGTTGTGCTTTATCTGGCAAACTTGTGTTATGGCTAATAATTAATGCATTTGGCACCAAACATACATTGCAGAAAGACAATACATCTTGACTCAAAGGCATCAGGAATTGAAGAAGTTTGCTTATCTGTCCCAAATTTGTTTGTTTTTTTTTTAAATCAGTTTATAATTCAATCTATTGAATTGTACTAGTTTTATTAAGTTTTATTTATGTGTATGACCAGGACTGTTGTAAAATGTCTGTATGCAGCTGTAATTTTTTTAATTATTTATTTTAAATGAGACAAACCGTATGGTTTTCTTGCAATGTATTTGACTGAGGAATCCTTGGAGCACTTTGGCAAGAGCTGTGGAGAGCTTAGCTGTTTATCTGGAGCTTGGCTTTCTTTTTCAATCTTCCAGAAGGCAGTAAAAGAAACTAAAAAGGTTAAACACTTTCCTAGTTGTAACGAAAGTAAATGTTGGTTTTGCTAAAGAGCTGCTGGTCAGATAATCCAAGCAGTCCAAAAATAGTGAAAAAAGACATAATGTGTTCAAACTCAGTCACCTAACCCCATGTGAAATGAGTGCAGCTTTAATTCTGATAACCTTTGTGATGTCTAAAACAACTGCGCTGTAAGCTGTTTACTTCATTTATTCTTTAAATGATCCAAGTTCTTTATCTCTTTTAGGTAATTACAGATTTTACAGGAATTGTACTTGAAAAAAAACTACTAGAAAAAAGTCCAACTGAGGAGAAAAAGGGTAAGTAACTATCAAGTGGTTGGTATGACCCTGCTGTCCTTCTAATATGACATCTTTCCATACCTTTTCAACTCATGGGTATATTTTGATGCATGTTGACATACTTTTTTCTTTTGAAACTTGTTAGCACTCTTAATGAGTTTCGTGGCATGACCTCAGCTTTCTATAAGAAGTTACTCTGGTGTCCAGTTAGCCCTGCAACTCATTAAAGACAAGGACTGCTCTCAAGGCAACTAGAGGCCTTTTAAAGTTGTAAACATTGCTCTGAGTGTTTACCTCAGAGTGGTTATTTCTGCCATCTAAATAGCTTCTAAAAAAAGAAAAAGAAAAAGATAAGCTTAGTGGCATCTATACTCAAGAATATCCACCTCTGAACTGAGAGCAATATTCTCCATAAACCCTGCTTCTGTTATTAAACACTTAAATGTTTCAGTATATAGAAAACTAGGGATATCAGCTTTTAATGTAGTAAAGTAAGTTGTCTTTTAGAAAGCTGCTTTACTAAAGTAATTGCTTTATTCTTAAAATGTTTGGGCTCTAGAATAAACACAGCATGCCATCTCTATAAGCAGACATGCAGTTGTGTTTCATGATTAAACTGGTTGGTTATTTCAGCAGTTGGGTCCAAACTTAATGCAGTTTTAAGATCCTTATTATGTCTTTTTGCTTTGATGGACTAGGTAAAAATAGAGTTGATTTATGAAAAACTGTCCTGATTGAGACTTTCAATAGATAATTTGTAAGAAGCAAAGCTATTATGAGTCTTGGAATTAGATCACAGTGTTTCCAAGTTACCTAGTGTGTGCAATTGCTTAAGACAAAGCTTCTAAACTTCCTAAGAGCTTGGTTCTCCACTCCCTGTTGCTTTGTAACTTCTGTAATGTTTTTGATTGTTTCCTATTCTGCTGTCCTTAAAAAAACCAACCAAACAAGACCAACCAACCAACCAAAACAAACCCCAAAACAAAAATCCCAACCAAACAAATAAAAAACAAAACCAAAAAAAACCCCACCAAAAAACACCCCCCAAAAACACCACAAAAACCTCTCACCCCAAACCAAAACAAAAAAACCCAGTCTACTTTTTAAAGTAAGCTACCAATAGATCATGGATTCACAAGCAGGTAACTTTTCACTTAACTGGAGCTACTGCTTAATCTGCTAATCTTTTAAAAAAGATACAGATGCAGTGGTAGAAACTCAGGAAAGCCAGGAGGCAGTGGCTGACAACCAAAGTCATCCAGTTGCTGAATCCAGTGCTCCAGGTAAGTAATTAATTTTTTTAATTTTGTCCAAATCTGTGAACTGATCATATGTTCTGGAACTAGCTTGCAGTCATAGAACAACTGGGAGATTTCTAACACCACCGAAATAGGGCTTCACCCAGAAAAAGTTTCTTTTGTACTGTCTGCCTTATTCAGAACTTCTTCTAACCCAGCCAGTCACCAAAGCCAAAAGTGTTCCAGGGCTTGCCTACTTAGAAAGGTAAGAATTTATCAGTAGGTGAATAGTTACTCTGGTTCCGAGTGTTAGGATATTCAGAGAATGAGGAACTAATCTGAATGTTGTGATTTGAAGTAATGGGATGTGGATGTAGGAGATAACAGGGAAAGCTGATGTTGGAAATCAGTTTTATCAGGTTATAGCAATCACTATTTGAATGTCTGGTAAAAGCAATGAGGTGAAGGAGAACTTAGGGTAGTTAAGGAGGTGTCATGACTGCATGTGATGAGCATAAGATCATGGAGTTTTACTGTGTGATCTTAGTTTGCTAGCATTGTCATAGGTAACTACTGTCCCTCGTTTGCATTGTCAGATTCTGTCCCATTTACATGTTGTGTGAAGTTCTTTAGTAACAGTGTTTAACAGTGTGTTCAGCCAGGTCTCTGGTACACGGGAGAACAAACACCTTAATACAGGGTATTTCTTTCAGAAAACAAGGAGAGGAGTGTACAGGTGCATGACTTGCTAAAGGAAAGTTGTACTAAGCAGATACATGTTAAGTAGGCAAAGGCTCTGAGCACATCCCACGGAATTCCACTGTCTAAATTGACAGCACTTGATACTTCACGTGGAATTATTAATATCAGAGAGAGTAGGAAGAAGTTGTTCCAACTCTTGGGAAAGATAAAAGAAGGAAAGAGGCCAGGCTTACACAAACATTGCAAGAGCCAGTAAGAATATTTTCTTCCATGGAACTGAATGATCTGGAGCTTGTGGAGTGCTTGTTAAAGCCTGTGGGTTCAGAAAGAAATTCTTTGTCTTGTCACAGCTGTGGAGAAGGTCAACTGCTGCATACCTGAGGGTGTTCCCATAGACATCACAGTCAAGCTGATGGTGTGCTTGGTTCACCTGAACATCCTGGAGCCACTCAATGTAAGTAGAAAACAACTCAGAAGATGGGGAATCTTCTAAGAAATTACTAAAGCAAGCAGTTGTTGCTGTTCTCATATGACTTAGGTTGTTGAGAGGGCTGCATAGATTCTTTTTGCCTCTCTTCCACTCCAAGAGAGAAACCTGACAGACATGTCAGACATATTTGCAGAAATACTATCTTTGTCCATAGAAATTATGCCTTCAGTGGAAGTATTACTAGAGCACAGTAAGTCACAGTCTATTTGCTGTGTCAAGCCCAGGACCATGTTGCAAAGTTATTGATCACATTTTCACTTTGTTTTAAAGCAGTACTAAATGTATAGACTGTTCTTTTATTAAGGACATAACTCATTTATGAACATTTTAACCCATTGGATATGTGGAATATCTAGAATTCTGACATTCAGATCTATTTTTCACTTGTAAAGTAATATTTAAATGAATGTAAATACAATAAAAATTACAGCATAAAAATGTAAGCTTCCAATACCCACATCTTAAAGAGAAGTTCTTATTGGTTGTTTGTGCTTTTAGTGTTTTGTGTGTTTTTTTAAAAGCCTCTTTTGACCACTCTGGTGGAACAAAATCCAGAAGAAATGGGTGACTTGTATTTGGATGTCGCAGAGGCATTTCTGGACGTTGGAGAATACAACTCAGCACTGCCTCTCTTGAGTTCCCTTGTCTGTTCTGAACGATACAACTTGGCTGTTGTCTGGCTTCGGCACGCGGGTGAGAAAAAGCAGGATTGCTGAACACGTGGTGCTGAGAGAGGATAATACCATGCTGAGCCCTTCCAGGGACCTTTATCTAAGATCACAGGAATTTTAGATTCATTGGTTGAATTATAATTGGTATTTGCAGAACTAGCGTTGAAGTTTATTATGACAGCTCAGTCAGGGAGCATTTGCTTGTTTTTCATATACCTGAAATAAACCTCAGCTAAAAATACATAAGTGAAGCAGCATCTGTTTTGCATTCTGTCCTGTGTCAGCTCACTGTTGTTTTAAGTGAAACTTTGGATGCATCAGTACATATTTCTGAATATTTTCACTTAACAATGCATGTTTTGGGTGTTTCTAGTAAAAAGGTATTTGAAAAGTATGTTAACTATTCTGCAAACTTTGAAATCTTCTTTTTCTGCCACTTAATTGTATTGTGTTGTTTATGGTATTTCTAGAGTGCTTGAAGGCTTTGGGACACATGGAGCGTGCTGCAGAGAGCTATGCCAAGGTTGTTGATCTCGCTCCATTGCATCTGGATGCAAGGATCTCACTTTCAACGCTTCAGCAGCAGCTGGGCCGACCTGAGAAAGCTCTGGAGGCTCTGGAACCAATGTATGATCCAGATACACTGGCTCAAGATGCTAATGCTGCCCAGCAGGTGGGTAAAGTGTTCTGTGCTTCCAGTTCGGGATGCAAAACTATGATAGTGGTCAAGATGTCAAGCGCATAGGACCAGGAATTGAGACGTACTTATCTCACCATGGTGAGCCTTCAGAGCACAGCAAGGGAGTCATTACAGTGTCAGGGATTCATCCTCAGGGATCTTTCTCCCTTACCATTCTATCAGTATTTCTCTTGTCCCATCTGATGACTTTTGTGTGATGTACAAGCTCTTGGTCAATGAGACCCAGTTGTCATCAACTTTGCATCAAGTTGATCAGCAGTTGCTTCATACAAGCTGCATGGTTTGGCTTCTGCTGATTGTAAGCAGAGGTTCTGTATTCCCTCTCCAGCAGAACCTTCGCTGCAGGTAAGTCATGCCAAATTTCTCCGAAATTGGAGAATTTGCAACAGTAACTACTACAAGGCAGTTTAGGGAGAACTTACCCGCACAACAGATTCTTGTAGCCTTCTGGAAGCTTTTACAAACCTATTAGTACTGTGTTCAGCCAAAATTGTTTGTTTTATAAACTCACTCTCTGTGCAAGAGGTGGAATAACAATGTTCAATATTGTCTAGGAACTAAAGCTACTCCTCCATCGTTCAACACTGTTGTATTCCCAAGGCAAAATGTATGGTTACATAGACACGTTACTCACAATGCTGTCAATGCTGTTGAAGGTAAGCCAGTCTTTCCAGCTATACTGTGGACAGTTGTGATGTGGGTCAAGGCAAGCAACAAATGAACTCAGGAGGAAAGCTAGGGGTTTTTTATATGCAAGTGGTTTCATAATTTTGTTGTATAGTAATCTTGCAGGGAGTCTCCCAATACTCATGTTCCTGACTGTAGTGTTCAGAACAGGACTGTTTGTATGTGTAATTATTGATACAGTGACTTGAACTCTCTGTTCTCAGTGCACATACAACACACTGAATACTGAAGCTGTTTATTACCTTTTTAGCTGTCAGCATAGAGCTTTCTTGAAGTGTTGATACCACTACTATTTCAACAATTTTCTTTTTAATTTCTTTGTTTTTTTCTTGTGACAGATGGCAAAATAAGTTGTTTAGCCAATAAATGCAGTGGTGTGTTAATTGTGTTTTGTTTATTTTTAAATAGGGAGGGAGTGAGGGAGGGGAATACTTAGACCTCTGTTTATCCATCTAGTCAGTGCCATTACTGTTGTATGAGATAGCTTGAATAGCTGATTGTCCACATACTTCCGAAACTGATACAGAAAGGCATTGTTCTTGTTATGCCTGTGTGCAGATAGATTTGATATCGGTATATACAGGGATATTCCACTCCCAGGAGAAGTCTTTTAAATAATTTAAAGAGCCTGTATCTTGCTTTTGCATAACCCAGTAGGCACTAGAGCATGAAACAATGGAGAGATAATATTCCTCCTGGGAATGTTCTCTCTCGTGATCTTGCTGTATTTTGGCGTTGCTAAGTCATAGACTGTTCTGGCATGAGCAAGATGGACTGTCAAGAAAGCTGCCTTTGTCATAGGATGTTACAATGTAATCTGAAATGCTGGTCTTGGATTTGTTTCTAGGTGGCAATGAGCAGAGCTCAAGTGTGTTTGATATCTAGTTCCAAATCTGGAGAGAGACACCTCTATCTTATTAAGGTGTCAAGGGATAAAATTTCTGACAACGATGATCAAGAAACGGCAAATTGTGATGCAAAAGGTAACTAATCACGGGTGTTTTTTTTAAAAACAAAGCAACAAAGTGAACTCCATAGTTCTGAAAAATGATACAAATGTTACTGTTTTGCCAGCTAAATCCATGCAGCTCATGTTAACATTATTTCTAGGGCAAAGAAGGCAGCAAAAATGAAGATAATATTTCTTAAGGGAAAATCTCCAATCAGAGAAAAATAGGAAGGCTATAGAATAATTCAGGTTGAGAAGGCCCTCTAGAGATCATATTGCCCAATATTCTCCTCAATGCAAATACAGTACACACAAATGTAGAACATAATGGAAATACATTTTAAAAGTGGTGTGATTTTTTTTTTTTAACTGGCACATTCTTAAGCACTGTTTGGTAAATTAGGAAGATTAATTTAATTGCATTCATGTAGTATGTTTACAGCTTGAGCTGTATGTATTACTTGCCATTTGTTTCCACATTTTGACTGACTTTTTGCTGGTATTTTGCAAACTGCATTTAAACTGAGAAAAAGTGAATACTTCCTATTAGCTGTTACTGCTATGCTGTCTTTGAAAAGATCAGTTTCATGTATGTACCTGCTGCTTAAGAATTTATCTTTCTTGTTCCAATCTTTTCTCAACTTTCTGGCTCCAATATTTTTAGCAATTTTTGCCGTTCTCACAAGTGTTCTGACAAAAGATGACTGGTGGAACCTCCTCCTGAAGGCTATATATTCCTTGTGTGACCTCTCCCGGTACAAGGAGGCAGAACTCCTCGTGGATTCCTCATTGGAATATTATTCATTTTATGATGATAGACAAAAGCGCAAAGAGCTGGAATACTTTGGGCTCTCGGCTGCAATTCTGGACAAGAACTTCAGAAAAGCTTACAACTATATCAGGTGGGCCACTGAGAAGGTAGAGCAGTCTCTTCTGTAATTACCTCCACTGGGGCTGTAGTCATAGTGCTGAAAATAGTGGTAAGAGAGGCAGGCTGGTGCTCTTCAGCCTTTGCTAAAACGGATAAAGTTGCTTTCCAGCAGCCTGTGATTCCAAACAATGCACAACAGTAGGTCTGTTGATTTGATCAGAACCATTGGTTCTGTCTTTCACTCTCGTGTTTGCCTCAGTCACTGACCTGCTCTTTGAGGGTCTCTTCTTGATCTTTCCTAAACTGTTGAGGTTTTACTGCAAAGACACAGTATTACTATATAGCATTCACTAATTTCTTGAATACTTCTCATTCTGTAGAATCATGGTGATGGAAAATGTCAATAAACCTCAGCTGTGGAACATCTTCAATCAAGTCACCATGCAATCTCAGGATGTCCGTCACCACCGCTTTTGTCTCCGCTTGATGCTGAAAAATCCTGATAATCACGCACTGTGTGTCCTAAATGGGCATAATGCCTTTGTATCTGGCAGTTTCAAGCATGCTCTTGGTAATATCTTTCATGTTATAATATCAACAAATACAGTAAGTCAAAGTTTATAACAGAAAGCTTTATTAATTTTTTTTTATTAGAAAATTTAAAGTTCATAGAGTTAGTCTGTACACAGAATTATTTTGTACACAAATCAGCATCTCTTAAGAGTTTTGCTAAAAGAAATTAAGTTGGCATGTTTTGGGTTTAGCACACGTTGCAAATATAGCTAACTTGCAAAGATAATGGAAGGCTAATGATAATAAGAAGGATAGAACCAGACCCATTTAAACAGCAATTACAGCTGGTTGCACATTTTAAGCAGGCCTTTGATATAAACTACTGCTTTCAGTCAAGCCCTCCGAATGTCACACTTAAGATATGTGGCCTCCAGGATATAAGTCCCAGCAAGGACCATGTTTGTCTTCTGTGTCTGTTTTCTGCTTCCATTTTTGCATCACAGTCTACATTTTTCCTTCAGACTCCAAGCAGTGCTGAAAATATACAATTTTCTTTCATGTTTTTTTCCTGTGTATTTCGATGTAGGTATATTAAACTATTCCTTTTCTTAGTTCACACTTCTAATTCAAAGATTTTCATTTTTTGGCCTTAGGTTCTTAGGGAATACTTTTCACAGCACGCGTATTGATTCAGTTATTTGCTTTTAGGACAGTATGTGCAAGCCTTTCGTTCAAACCCAGATGAACCTCTGTACAGTCTTTGTATTGGCTTGACTTTCATCCACATGGCCTCTCAGAAATACGTGCTGAAAAGACATGCTCTTCTAGTACAGGTGAGTTAGTGTGATTGTTTTTACCCATAGTGTTTCCTGGCTTTGTATCTTGCAGGTGATTATGGCTACGCATACTCTGTTTGAGTAACTTTTCAATTAATTAATATGGCATTTGAAAAGGGGGAAGTGGTGAAACATGAACACAGATGAATATGCTTTTGAACTGTAGTTCTGTAGTTACACCCATTTGAAACCCCTCTCCTTAAGGGAGACTCACATCTATGTTAACAGGTGCCAGCAGTTTGTCAAAATATTACTAATTTCTTGATGGGTGTAATCTGGATTTTCTTCCAAATTTTTCTTGCCCTGTTCTACTCTGAAGTTCTGTAGAGTTGAATCTATGTCATGTGTCCTTCGAAGACATGTCTCATAAACTGCACTGTTGAAGCAAATTTTACAGTGGGTTTTAAAGTGGGTTTTTTCCCTGTCTTCCCTTTCTTTTCCCCTTTTGGGTGCCTCTTACAGCTCTCTTTGTAAAGAGTGAGCTTCATGTGAGCTTCAGTTTAGGTTACCCTCAATTTTTCATCTTCCTTATTCACATTTTTCTTTCATCTACCAGAACCAGATACAAACAATGGACTGAATATTCCCGAATAGAATGTGGGAAGTAATTTCCTCTACTTTCTTCCAAGTATTTTCATTAACTTGGAATGCCTTTTAATTCTGTGGCTGCTGAGCTCAGAGTCAGCACAATATAAAGGGAATCCTGAGCTCTTGTGACTTCTGAAATTAATAGAAACTGTAATTTGCACTGATTTTGGCAAAAGCTGCAGGTCCTCAGTTACTCTAATACTAAACCAGTTATGACTGTGTCCAACTTAAGAAATGTCAAACTTACAAACTTTGGCCTAATTTTAATATTTTTATCCACTTTTTCCTGTGATCATCCTGCCTTTCTTAGATGGGCTGCACTGTTCTCCTTTTATAATGTACTTGAACAATGTCCTATTTATGTTACCCCTTGGCAATACAGTTCCCTGCTCTCTCTCTTCTCATTTCTTGCTTACTATACTTGGTATTTTTACATCATTTATTGTTGCTATTGTAGTTAATTAATAATTCAACCACAGTGTCCCGCTGGTGACCCCAATTATGATCATTAGCTGCTTATATCTGAACTAATTCCCTGTGCTGAAGGAGGTAAACGTCTCTGATTACCAACATGGTCCCTAGAGAGAGTCCTCTAGTTACAACAGAATCATCACATTCCAAAATGGTAACAAAAGAAAATACAGGAGAGAGGATGGAAAAGTTGTGTGCTTGATTTCTCCTTTCTGAATTCATCTCACCTACTTGTCCCTTTTAAGTTTCCCCAGGACTCCTTCAGTATTGAATTAAGCACTGCATTTTAATGTAAAATAATGTTGCCTCTCCTCTCTTGCCCTTTGTGTGTTTTGGAGGCTGTCTAATGCCACTCATCTTTGTATCCCATCCCAACCCTGAGCCAGGATTGTCATGGCACACCAAGCTGGGAGGCAGTGACATCCTACTGATGAGAAACAAACTGCTTCTCTCTCTTGACAGCATGTCAGGGAGTAATTTGTTCCATCTTTATGCATTGCCCTGTTTTACGTCCTCTAGGACACAAGCACTGGAATTGGTGTGTAGCACCTGTTGGGTCCCACTCCTCTGTCTGAACCACAGTGTAGGAGGAGCGGGTATTCAGAGAAAGGCTAGCAACAAAATCATGTACTCCTGAGATCCTGCTAGTCATGTAACTTAAATATATGAGGTTATATTTTAATTTTAAACTAAAAGCAAAATAAGGAAGTATAACACAGAGTGCTTTGACTTTTAATTTGTTAAAGCATAGCACTGGAATTCCTGGGTATGAGTTTCCTTTCAAATTCAGCTGGAGAGTTGACAGTAAAGCATCTGCTGGCTTCAAGAGGGGACATGAACTCTCACCTATTGCTTAGGATATATTGATTTTTCATGCCTTATTCAGTGATGTTAATTTTCAGTCACTTTATAGATATTGTTAATTTCCCTGATAACTGGTATTGGAGTAAACATTTACATGGAACACAAGATCAGAAAAAGGAAATGCTTGCATTGCAGAAATAATACCTTGATAGATATTTTCATGGTCTTCAGAATTTTGTAAAGTTCTAAAAAGATGTAGAATTAAACCATTTCTTGATGCTGTATAAGGCAAAGAGTCAAGGGAAGGAAGGTTTGGGGTTCCTCCATTAAAAAGCGAGGAAAGGTTATTTTTAGAACTAAAGTCTTGCTGTATCCTGTCCTTTGCCTATGTGTTTTCTAAGGTGATCAGCTCTTCCAAATATGAACCAGTCTTACCTGTGTATATGTATTACATAAATACACACACACACACACTTAGATATTTAGCAAGCTAGTGCCATAAGTCACTGTGTTCACTATGTTCACAAGTTTATGTTCACTTTATTAAAAAAGATCTATCCGTTGTTATATAAGTGCCAATGAGACTGACAGAGCACAGATTTTTATGGTATCCATCAAATGGGATTCACCTTTTGCCTTCAACTTGCATGTGGTTTTCTGGGGAAGCAAAGATCAAAAGTTTGCATAGATGTATTTAACCACCTATTCTCCAGCATATTTTATTGCCATCTTCTTAAAGGGAATGTTCACAAATATGCATAATATGTGCACAGGGATTCTCCTTCCTTCACCGCTACTTGGACCTGCGTGGACCTTGCCAGGAGTCTTTCTACAACCTTGGCCGTGGCCTTCACCAGCTGGGATTACTGCACCTGGCAATCCACTACTACCAAAGAGTACTTGAACTTCCTCCTCTTACCTTAGAGGTACTGTGACTTTGTAAGTTATGTACAAAGAATAAAGTCAGGTTAATGTTAAGAATTTCTTAGTCTTAGTTAAAGTAGACACATAAAGTAGTTGTGTTTCCTTCAGTTCGTGTTGCATTTCCTTGTCATTGGAAGCCCAAACTTGATTGTTACCTAGTAGTGTATTTAATCATGTGTTAAGTTCAAAGCTTTATTTTGATGGATAAACTCAGAGGCTGAAGTAGCAGCAAAAAGGGCTGCTAAACAAATTGTAACTGGAGCTGGACCATATACTCACCCATGTTATATAACAGCATGCAGGAGCAAGATGAACCAGTGTTAAGAATGGCTAATAGCATCTAGTTTAGCTCTAATTGATCTGTATTAGATCCTAATGTTTTGAGTGTATAATTTTATATATTTGGTGATCAAAAACACAATGTGGAAGCTTGTTAAAGAGGGAGGGCACAAGGAATCCTTCTTTGGTTTCCATACAGCTGAAGGCCTATATTAACCACCAATATGTAAGTTGATTGCTCTGTAATTGCTACTCACATTTCAAGTTTTATACTATTTTTGCATATCAATAACTTTTTTTAATCATTATTTTTACAGGGAATAGAAACTGATCAGACAGACTTGAGAAGAGACACTGCCTTTAACTTGTCACTTATTTACCAGAGCAGTGGCAATACCAGAATGGCTCAGAAGATGTTGTATACCTATGCAGTTGTGTGATAAGATTTGTGGCAGGTGGAACTGATATCCTTTGCATTGCCCTTTCCATTATCCAGGGCTGGGGGAAGTGGTTTTATGTACAACTTTTTCTGTAGATGGTCAGAGCCCTGGCTTTTGCTGTATAAAGCTTTGTGGACTTTTCCTGCTTCTGACATTGAACTGTGTCACATGTGGATGAGAACTGTCTGTTCTGAGCACACTCTGACACGCTCACGTGTGTCTCTTTTAGCTCTTCTCCTTTGGAGCACTGCCCTCTAATCTGATATTCAGTCTTGTATATAGAATCAAACAGTGAAAACTGAGGCCCAGTGTGGTTTGCTGGGATTTTATTTTTTTTTGAAAAATGTACAATGTGCAGTATTACAACTAATTGCCGGTGGGGTTCTTGAAGAAGCCATATTCACTGGTGCTGAAGGTTTTTTAATGCGCAGCATTAAATTACTACAATATAGAAGCAATAGGCTCATATTAATCCCTAGAGGATGAAGAACTCAGTACTTCAAGATCTTCACATTACTCAGTTTTTTGTAGTTCATATTCCTAGTTCTATTTTAAGGGGATTGATTTTTGCTTTATTGAAATCAATGTGACCCTTGTTCTTCTGAACTTATTAATAAAAATTCTGAGGTTATTGATGTTTACTTATTCTCAGCAAACTATATCCTACTGAATAGCATATAGCACAAAATAATGTATCATACAGCTTTGTATTTCACATACATTGCAAATGGTTTGGGATTTTTGACCTTTCTGACAGCTGAACAGTAGCACAGAAGCAGGATGCAGTGTTTTATCATAAAGGAGCATATAGTTACATGTATATTTAGAAATACATATATGTTATGCTCTACAGCAAAATAAGGCTGAAAATTACTTTTCAGCAAGGTAGTTTGCTGACTAGAAAACCAAACTCTGCTGTTGCCTGCCAATCACTCATGTTACTTAAAGTACCACAGCTACCTGCTGTTTGCTTTCAGCCCACTTTTATACATATTTGTGTTCTGTAATCATTTCACACAACTGCAATGGAATTGCCTGGATTAATGGTGCAGCAGTAACAGATTAGACTAGACAAGACTTCAAAAAAGCAAGAGACAGTAGAGATGCTGTAGGAATGTGGGCTTCCCAATAAAGAATATTTTAAACAGGCACAGCCCATGTGAATTGACCTGCTTAAGAAAAAGCAGATTGTAGAATAGTTTGGCTTGGAAGGGATCCTTAGAGATCTTTAGTCCAAACTCACTGCAATGAGCAGGTACGTCTTCAACTAGATGAGGTTGCTCAGAGCCCAGTCCAGCCTGATTTTGAACATGTGGGAACAAGTAGCAGAGCAGGAAAAGCTTGAAATCCAGCCACTACCACTTTAGGAAGCTTTCAAAAAAATCACAAAGAACAAGAGACTACTCAAATCAATGCCAGCCTCACCTGTCAGCACATTGTGAATTTTCCTCAAGCCCCACTGAAATAATTAGTAACAGTTTCAGACAAACTACTGATTGTCTTAAAAACTGAATCAGCTTTACAGAGTAGGTTGGGCATAGATACCAATTGGTTTCTGACAGAACCAGCTTAACTGGGACAAACCTAAAGCCACACAGCATAGATCTACTTTTAAGCAGTGGAATTTAATGAAACTTGGGTGTGATTAGCTTTACTAGTGTGCTCAGCCACCCCTTGTTCCTTGGAACAGCCATTTGCTTCAGGCTGGAAGAAGCTCTTGTTACCACAAATTAGTCTGGAGTCTTACATAATAAGTTAGAGTTTAGGGCCAAATTTCTGGAGAGGCAGAATGAGCTACTTCCAGCATGTTCTTGGGCTTCCCCTGGGTTCCAGATGTATGCAAGCCTTTTCTCCCTACTAAACATAATTACAAACAACATGAACACATCCCACACAAACAGTAGTGCTGTGGATCACAAAAGAGCTGGTGAGCAGCTCTGTTGAACTACATGGAGTACAACACCACATGTCATGAAGTCAAGGTTGTATTGGTACCACGTTGAAGAGTAGGCTGTGAGGAAGATGAGCTGATCTTTGGTCTTGAAAACTTTTCCATGTTACAATCATCTTCAGTATGTTATGACATAAGTCTTCTGTTCTAACTACTGTTTCCCCAGTCTGTTGTTCCACAGTAGGACAGGTTGAACAAATTCCACTAATTCTTGTGAAGGTAAGGTAATGTGTGGGGCAACATCTCACACCTAATGAATTGCTTCTATGCTCCCGAAATAGCCCAAGGCTTATGTTCTCTCATGACCCAGCTATCATCTACCATTATAAGCAGCCAGTCCTGCCAGTTCCTCCCCACCCCTCACGTCAGCATCCAGCCACAGGCACATGACTTGGTATTCAGTAATTCTCCTGAACCCTTTGCAAACCAGCCTTTGTTTTGATAGTATCTGCCAGGCCGAAGTCTAAAGCTGGTAAAAGAAACATGATGAAAGCAAATATGTAGCATATCAACAGTATACAATTTACAGTGATTAAAAAAAAAAAAAGAATAATTGCTTTGTTATAAATACTACCTTCAATATCAGCCTCACAATGCAAAGAACCTGAGCCAGAAAGACAAGGTGAGAGGTGTGAGTTAATCCAAATCAGAGGTTAGGGTTTAAATAAGCATTCCTAAGTTCCCTATACACAGGTGCCCTGTGAGCACCTTTTATTTGTAGGTAGCCTCAGCCATTCACACTTACATAATTGTCAGATCAAGTAAAGTTCCAGCACCTGGGTGATAGCAGGGAGTCTTCTGGCAGCAGGTGATGCCCTCTCTGGGTTGGGAATCATCCAGTCCAATGAGCTCATTTCCTGCTCAGCTCACATGGACCTCTCCATGGTGAGCTGGAGGTTTGGTCTTTGCTCTGTGTGCTTTCTTGTTTTTCTCCTGGGAGATGAAGCTGATTACTCTTTGGAGAATCTTTGTCATTACTAAAGAAGAGATTAAAGTTTCAGCAGTTTAATACCAACATCTCTAAAAAACTAATTACAAGGCTGTACAAGAACTAATTATGGAGCAGGCTGATGAACCTACACAGAGAAGGTAAGCAGGGCTTTCAGAAGGGTATCTGTAAAGGGTGTGGACAAGGGGAAGGTAAGCCACTGAAATGGAGGTGAATGCAGAGGAAAATAGAACTAGCTGTTTGTTTTCAGATGAGTATTTGGGTAATGAACATAAACCAAGCACGAACTACATACAATACACTTTTTGTAAGTAGAGAAACAGTCCCTTAAAGCTATTTTGTAATTAGTGTTCTTTGCTGCTTTGGTAGGCTCTTTTGCAAAAGAGGAGGCAACAAACTAAATGGGAAGATGGTCTGTTTTCTGCCTCTCTGTAAGGAACTACAAAAGAAAGTCCAGAAAACTGAAATCCTGACCAATAAGTTGCCAACTACCTCCCCAATCTATTTTCTTTGCCTATTCATTTGAAATGAATGTGCTTGCTTGCTTTACCTCTTTCTTGGAGCTGCTCTTTTCAGGGGCTCTTCGACTGGGGGTTTTTCACTACTTGTAGCTGCAGGCTGTCAAATGAGTTGTGACCCACTGATGACTTGCTGCTTCTAGGCCAGTTGTGATGTAGGCAGGACGGTGTCATGAGAACTGCAGAGAGAACAGTGATTGCTGCTGTGTTCCAATGTTTGAATTGATAAGCAGCATGTAAGACTTGAGGCTAGGGCACCTTCATTACTTGTGGGTTTTTTCTTTATGCTGGTTAAAATACCCTGTAAACATCTAAACCCCTGGATTTTCACACAAAATTACTATAGTAATCCATCCAAGCTATAATAATATGGATATTGTGGTACAAGTGCAGGAATGAGGTGAAGCAAAGACACAAAATTCTTGGGCCAAGGGGTAGGATGAGTGGTTTTGCATGATGTCACATATAGTGGTACAAGAGCAGCTCAGAGTGGGCAGTTTACTTGGCCATGAGACTGTTCTTTCTTTGATTAACACAAGTATCCTGAGCCTGATAAAAACAATAGGCTGTGAGGGACAAAAGCTCTTTTTAGAAACTCCGCTAAAATGAAGTGATTCACAGAAAAGATGAAAACTTTTTTCTTTTATGGTTGAAAAGGCCACATATGCAATTCACTCTTCACCAGAGGGTTATTACTGAGATTGAAAGGGTTACTTGGTGCATATATGGAATTAATATTTTGTTACTTTCAATAAATTACTGTGCTAATGCTACTCATTCTCACCTGTTCTGACTCTAAGCTGGCTGCCTTCAGTATATTTTCTGTCCTTTGTATTTCTTCAGATGTTTGACTTTTCCTACTTGTAAAGAAATTTTTTTTTCATGTTTCTAATTTTTTCATAGCACAAATGAAAAATTTCAGTATGGAGTGTTAGTATAATGGTGGGGAGGAACAGCAGAAGCCACACAATTACTGGAGCAGCTGTCCATCTCTTCATCTTCTGCTCAGAATTTGAACAAGGAGTTCCTAAGTAGAATATCTGTCTTTACTGAAAATTCTGTGAGTTTCTTAACTCTTTCTGCATTAGCTTTACAGGCCAGGCATTGTCTGACTTGAGCTCTTTGGCTTTTTAGCTGTTCTCTGTAACTGATCAAAGACTTCTGCAGCTCTTTTACTTTCTGCTGCAGCTCCCTGTTAGCATAAGCAACTTCAGCCAGTTTGGAGAAGGATTCTTCAAGGGATTTCTTTGCCCAAAGGAAAAAGTAAGTTCAGAGTAACTGTAAGAATTAGTTCATCCTACACAGCCAGGAATAAGCAGCACACCCAATTGATCTGCTGTATCTGAAGCAGGCTACAACGCCTGGTGTTGTGACTCTTCTTTAATCCCCTTCTAACAAAGGGGAAAAAAAATGAATGCTGGGTTCTCAATAATACTAAGGTTATGCTGAGCATTATGATCCAGTCCACAGGAAACAAAACAGCCTTTCAAACCAAGATTTTATCCCTGGGCACTGCTGTGCAACCTGATTATCCTTTTGAAATGGAATGACTGATAGGACTGTGTAAATCTTAGCTACATGAAGGTATATAGTGCTGAGAAATACAGAGTGGTACTTGGAAAAGTGAAGAGAGCACAAATACCACCATTCTTGTCCACGAAAATGTTTGTACATCACGTAAAAAAGTTCTGTTTCTTGTATGTAAATGATGGACAATTCCATAATCAATGGGAGGCAGATATTTTTCATGCAATGTTCTTGTTCAGTTGGAAAAGGGTAAAGCAAACCTCTTTTTCTGGAAATCATTAATTGAAGTCTTTTTATTCTATCCCTTCTCACTGCAGCAGATTCTTGACAGGCAGATTTCCTGCCTGGAAGCCTCTTGCTAAGTTTGAAATTGCTTCTTCAAATAACCTGTAGTGTTCAGCATACATCTTCTCTTCAGTCCTGCCTTTTTTTCATTAACTGTTCTCTTTAAACAGAAGTATCAAATTCAGTTATTCACATTTGTTTAGCGTGCTTTATTTTTTTAAGCACAAGAATAGGAAAGATAATTCTATTGTGGATACTTTTGACTTGGATATATTCTCTGCATCACTTTTGTTTAAAGATTGGGATGTGTTTTGAAATCTTTCATATTCCATTTATTTAAAAGGAGGTTTAAAATGGTTGTACAGGGTAAACAGACTTTTTGGAAAAAAAGGACAACTTAGTTTCCTTCAAAAAATTAAATAGCTAAGCCTATTTAGACAAAGGCTAATGAGGAGATTCAGACCACACCTGTGCTTAGGCTTGAGGTTTTATTTTCTAGTTTTCAGTTTTGGGAGGGGAATTTAAGCTGCTATGCTCTACCTCCTTGCTATAGCTATTGCAGGTCACTTCAGAGCAGAAGTGATATCTGCTGTCCTCGTGGAAAAGCTGTTTGTGAACATTACTACAATGACCCTGGGTAAGCAGTTCTGTAGTACAGCCAAGTAGATGGAAGAGTTATGGGAGTGAGTGAAAGTGCCCATTTCCACACCTCTGCCTCAGACTGGTGCTGCTGGCTCGGCATGCAGTCAAAGTGATGCTGATAGATGAGTAAGGCCATCAAGCTTTGATGTTAGTGCAAAGCCTCGATGTTAGTGCAAAGCCTCATTTCTCCTCAATTGTCATGTCATGGGTTTGATCTCACCTGCAGATCATCAGCTGTTGATGCTCAGTTTCTTTACTTTTCAGCCCACATTGAGTTTGGATCAGCTTGTTCAAAAGGTTCACAAGATTGCTTTGGTATGTGAGAAGCAAGAGGAGTCTGTAAACAGTATTTACTGTTATGAATTTGTTCTTGCTTGTGAACAGAACTTTTGGTGCAGTTACTTGAATTTACAGCTTCAAATAGCAAACTCATGACAGAGCAGAGTCCACTTCAGTCTTACACCTACGAGTTTGGTTTCACTGCCCAGAATAACACATCTCTGTACTTCTGTCTCTTAAAACTGAGTGAACAGGCTGAAGCAGAATAACTATCTGCCTCTTGGCAATATAGCTAGATATGTACTATTTGCAATTATTCTCTTACTGGGAAATACTAATAATAAATCCTGGGGACTATACAATCCTGTGAATGTGTGTTTCCTAGCTTGCATACATGCAGTCAGTTTGAATGAAAAACAGCTGAGCTTCCAAAGTTTGCATGTGTGATTTGTGGAAAACAGGTTCTGTTTTCAGCTGCAGACTAGAATGCTACAGTCAACATTAAACATATGCTTTGTTCTTCAGGAAAATGCCTAAGTGAGTGGTATGAAGTTGAAATTCTGTTTCACCTGAGTGTATTTGTTCTCTATGCAATGCACTTGCAAAGTTCAGTATTACCTAAATGTACATCCACAGCAATGTCTCCAGCTTTTGCACTTCAGTCTTAAATAAAAGGGATGTGACAAAATGGGTCATTTTTCTTGTAGTTCAGAAACAGAAAAGTACTGTTTTAAGTGGAATACAGAAGCAGAGTGACAATGTCTCTTTGCCAAGAGCAACTGTTTTCCTTCTCCGTGTCTCATAGCAGGAGAAACAGCAAAGGAATGACTTCTAATTTATCCATCCATAGTAATAATTCCAAGATTTCAATTCACACTTCCTTCTGTCACTACCATGAGACTTAGACTATTGCATAAATTCAGCTTTCTTGCTCTCTCATAATCTCTACACATTTGGTGCTGTTTTTAAAAGAAAGTTGGGAATTTTTCCCAACTGCCCCAACTCCGATGACACAGGTCACAATGAAGTAAAGCTTTACTTTCAGCCTATTTATTACCACCACAGTTTGCTTCCCTCCTTATTAATCTATAATTTTCTATGAAGTTTTCCATGTTTCTAATCCTTCAAGCGATTTCTACCCATCTCTTTTGTTTTAATGCCCCCTGGTGGCTCTAAGCTGTTCTGCTCTTTTCACACACAAAGCAACTTAATTATCCCGAAGCCTAGTGATGCTGCATCAACAGCATCATGTCACCTAATGGCAGTATGAGCAGAATCAAAGACCATTTTTATATTTTGATACTCTCTTGATCTATGTGCTTGACACTACACAAATTAAGTAAAGAAGATAAATAAGCACTTCCCTCCGAATTAAGTACCAAAGTGCTCAGGTTAAACAGCTTTACCTTAGATGAACATAAAAAACAAGTTTCCTTTTTGACCTGCAAAATAGGATGCCAAAAGGTTTCTGAAGTTTTCCTTTGTCACAGAACGGTTTATTCTTGCAGTCACTCTGCCAGTAGCTGTTGCACCTGCTGCTGGGCACACTGAGGAAAAAAGAGCAGACCCTGTAGCAGAAACAAAGCAAAAAGCAACAAAAAAGGTGCTCAGTCTTGTTTCTCCATCAGTATTTTAACTTTCTTCTGTTGCTTCAGGTATAAATTTTTGATTAGGTGAAACATTAAAACAGTTTTATAACAAATGGCATAAATCCCTCCAAGATAGTTAATTTCTAGGAACAGTTCCTCAAATTAGTACCATTGTCCAGGTGGCCACAAGAAGATTTCTTGTTACCCCAGGTTGCTGTAGACTGTTCTGACTCTGCCAGTACAGTTCCTGCCTGGAGAGAAGAGCAATGCATGGCAAAATGGATGCAAAGAGCAAAAAGATGAGTAAAACCAAATAAGTGAGAGCTCTACAAGAAGAAAAAACTTACCTCTGCCCATTGATGCCAAGTGCCTCCATGTCTCACACCAGTACACCACCACCCTTATCCTCACCTGGAGTGCCACTGCTGTCCCAAAATAGGTTCTTCTACTCACTGTGCAAGAAGCCAACCCACACACAGAATCAAGGCATTTGATTTACTTACAGCTCAGGGCAGAAAGGGGTGCCGGGTGGCAAATCCACAAAGTCAGCATGACAACTACCAAAACTTTTCACTATTTATGTAATTTTGGCCAACAAAAACATTAATGTTCATTGACTCCAAGTTACTTAGTTGTCTTAATTAATTAGTATTCTATCTTCTATTGGTTAAGGATTCTGTTCTCATGCTAATTAGTCCACATGTTTGGTCTTTCTCTTGAGTCAGTGGGTTTCTTAGGTCGGTGGTCTGTGAATCAGTCAGTGGTCTCTGCTCCTGCTAGGATTCCCTGTTACCTATTCAGAGCTGATTCAGCACAGTAGCCTTATCAGTTTTTTTCTTCTCTTGGAGGTTCTGCCAAATGTCATTGTGGCCCATAAATTCTGTGTTCTTTGTGTCCACTATCAGTAGTACACCCTTCTTTCCAAACTTTAACCTCGTGCAAGGTCTGAGATCACTGGAAAGTGTTGAGCCCTAAACCTTAACAAGGCACTACAGGACTCTGCTAATCTGCAGGCTAGTGGTTATTTCCATCCATGATCAGTTTATAGCAAATCAAATGATATGGAAGGAGGGTACAACATAAATCATTGGATATTCTGGAGACTCAAGCAAAGGTGTTTAAGATGTCCACACTAGAGATAGAATCTCCTTTTCACTTTTGGCAGCTCATCTGCTTTTGAGGGACCTCTGTGTATGATTCAGCTCTTCCCATGTGTTGGACAGGGACCTTGAGTAACTAATACCCAACTGAGGGTTTAGTTCAAGGACAGGCATCACTCAGTATTCAGTGTGACAACACCCAAGTACCTTTCAATGACCCATCACTTGGGTTCAGCTTTCCCTGAAGCTTCCAATATGTTAGAGTTTAATTCAGTTGATAGAATATGCGTTTGGGATGAACTGGTTTGTAGGGCACGTTGAGATTCTATTACTAAATATATGTCTGGAAGTAAATTTAAAAATTTGAAATCTCTCTGTAGATGGCAGCAGAGAGGAACAATATTTATTGGAATTTCTAAATATGGTGACTGCATTTTATAATTTGTGCGACTGCAGCTGGTGGCTCTCCATTAATGCTGAAAATTTTGTATTTTACTGATGAATACAATTGATTTCAAGATCTTCTGGCATGGCTTGTATTTTGGTGGAAGGGTTGCAGCTCTCCTCAGCAAGGAGAGTGACACTGCAGACAAGGCAATACTGCATTTGATCAGTGCTATGTAAGTAATAAAAAGATCCTCAGCTGATGTAAGGATGTCATTGCTCCACTTGAGGATTTGCTCCAGGAAGCCTTTGCCTGGGGGACGTTGCTAGGAGGCTTGTGAAGAAACGTAGGATGTGAGGGAATATAAAGATCACTTGGGAAAAAGATTAAAATGGCAAATTAAGTAACTGTTAACACAAGGAAGGGATGCATAAATAACACTGAATAACATAATAACATTGAATATTAAAAGTAACATTGTTTTTATTGTATAGCTCCTTGATAACTCGTGGTGTTGAACTGAGGCTGTTCTTTAATCAGAGGATATTGGTACGGTGGCAATGTAGGGGTGCAGTAGAATAGTATGTATAGAAGTGAGAACATAAAAGAGCAACTGATATGTAGGTCAAATGGAAACTATTTCAGAGCTCCTTTCATGAGCTGAGGTAGGGGAACGGTATTTGACACAAAGATAACTAATTCTGAAGGCTCCTTATAAATTTTGAAACAAACAGATCAAATGCTATTCTTAATTTAGTTTGCATTAAGAAAACTGCTTGATCTGAGCTTTTTGTTCACACTCTTTATTTCACTTTTAGAAGTTGGTATATATTTCAGTAAGAGTGACTTCATATAAAAAAAAAGCAGGAGTAAAGCATACATCAAACTGTCTGCAGTATTTTTTCCATGGGAAACTTAAGATGACTGTGATCAAAGAAACAAGCCTTGAAAGTTGAAGTTAAACAATTAGATGTTCTTTTCTGTTCCAAATATCCTGCCCAACAGTTTCACAGGTGTCTTCAAGATAACCTAAAATAGTATTATTTTAATGTTATGTTGCAGTAGGAAATGGGGCAGACAGGTGCATTACGATGACAGCCCACCTACTTTTTTCTTCATATCAGAATCATTCCTCTAAACTTTGCCACCTACATACATACCTGATGAAATTATCATTGCTGTACAAAGTTGCAAGCTAAAATGGGATAGCAGAGTGTTTTGGTTTGTATTTAAAAACACAGCTGTACTTTTGTTTGTTTGGTCTTCACTTGTGCTCACGTATCTCAATAAAGCTTTCATGTAAATTATGTATGTTTTGTATATAAAAATCAGATATTCATATGATGTTTTTATTATTTCAGCAATGTTATGGCTTTGGGGGTTTTTTGGTTTATTTTTTTTATATGGTCTCAAATGAGCTTTTTAGTCTGGTTTCGGATTTTTCAGGGAATGGGGCTTTCCTTGGCAAGTTTTTCCATATTCCAGTAGAGCTCACTGCTGAAAGCGCTTTCACATTTTCCTTTCTTCTGATGATGTTTTTTAGTCATGAGCTTTTTACAATTCTGATAATTTCTTTTAATTTCTACTTAGATTTGCCATGTATTTGTAGATAATTAAGTGCTTACAATTGTAATTAGTTAAAGAGTTTTATTCCAGCACATGTAAGATACTTTCCTTCTTCATAGTTTCATTCATCTTCCTTGAATTCCTTCTATTCTTCTGAGGTAGAGAACTGAAGTCTTTGTTCAAGGTGTAGTCTGAGCTGCCATCAGTTCTGTAGTGCTTGTCTTTAGAATCCTTTTCATCTCAGTCATTTACTTCATTATGCAGAATGCTTTTGTATGAAGGTAAATCAGAGAGCAAACACTAGTACAAATATCTCTATTTTGGATTCCTTGGGTAGTATGAAAGAATGCTCCAGCAGTCGGTGGAACTTGCAAGTTTGAATTGTGAGGTGGGATAAATCAAATCTGCTAAATTGGATCAGTTTGTCCATCCAGGTTTGCATTCTGAAAAGGAAGGTACTTAGCAGGAATAAGAACCTCATCTCTATTCTGTCACTGCTAAAACTCTGCCTTCTCTGAACATTGCTTCAATTAGTTTATCTCATTCTTCTAAATTGCCCTTTTTTATTGCATCAGGTACAAGTAATAGAAATTTTAGCTGAAAACTTCCTCTTCAGAACCCTTTGTGATTTTTTCTTTATCCTGTCTGTTGTTTTTAACATTAATGAGGTATTGACTTCTGAGTTTGCTTGGTCCATGTTGCTGGACTCCAACATACTTCTTGTATAAGCACATATGTGGGGTTCTTTATTTGTTCTCATCACTTGCTCACTGAGAAGGGTATCAACACAAATATGCTGAAAGCACTGTTCTTTGATCAATTCTTATAACTCTACTACACTGTTACGTCTGCAAAACTTAGAATTCAGTTTATCAGTGTTTCTACTACAGTGATGGCTTATTGGCAGTAAGTCTGCGTTTTGTTCTACCAAAATTTGTTTGCATCTGCCTGTTCTTTGTAGCAAGATGTCAGATTTTTAGGAATGCTGGAGACCAGCTTTTGAGTAGTGTCGTGAAAAGATCATCCCTGGCTTAGTGTTATTAGTTGCTGTAGAGTTTTACAGTAAGCACATTATTAGATATTTTACAGAATAATATACCATCATAAGTATTCTATAAAACACATTTTTACTCCTTATGCTTATGGTAATATATATAATCCTTGTTTTTATGCCAGAAAAAGAAAAATGTTTTGTTTTTATCTCTCTATGCTTACCTGCCTCTGATCTTCAATCCTTTTCCCCTCCTCCCCGTTTTTTGTAGTGAGCTAATGCAATATTTCTTCAGTTTGAGAGCTTTGTCTCAGACAAGGGGGGATAATAGTCCACAGTGCAGATGGACTATAGCAGAATTCTTAGGTAGCCAAGTCAAGTGTTAAATCAGTACTGCTGATAGAAATTAATATTTTTTGCAAGTATGATATCAGAATGTTTATACAAACCAGTGAATATAATGTTTTATTGAAGATGCTACTATATTAAAATATTACTCAATGGAAGACACATTTAATTTTTCAGTTTTCTACTTACTTTATCTCTTTTACAGCAGTGTAAAATTAATATGCAATGCTAATACTCTGATTTCATACAGTGTAGTGTAGGCCAGAGCAAAAGGGAGCATGAACTAGGTTTTCAGGGACCTAAGCATAGAAATCTAGTGCCAGTTTAGATATTGCAGGCCACTGAAGATTTTCTTACTGGGCTAACAGATGTCATGCAAAATGTGAAGGAGTCCCAAGCCAAGGAAAGCCTGCTGGGGTGGTTTAGGTTATCTAAAATGGCACTAGACACCTCTCTGTAAGCAACCAAATTCCATTCACGATGTTCAAGAGGAAATTTGTGTGTATCATGTCATGTGGAAAATAAAGATATTAGATTACTACAAAAGTTTTATTCCTCTTGAATCATTTTCTTGTTACTAAGATCAGTTTTATGAAAACAAAATTCAGGCAGGTATGAATAATTTCTTCTGTTTGTTTTCCTGTTTTGGCTGAGATATTTTGTAGTAACATTAGCATCTTTAGGATGGTAGGTAATGATGACAAGCTGAGAATTATGAGTTTAAGAACTAGGGCCAAATAAACTAAACCCATCAGATTTTGTATGAAGACTAATGTTTCTAATAAGAAACATGAAAGGAGATGATTATGTCTGTATGTGTGTGTACACACATATATGCAGAAAATACAGTAACAGACTTGTATCTAAGTCGTTATTTAACTAAATCTCCATACTTATTGGATTACTAGGTAATTTTCTATCCTATCACTTTTTCCTAGAAGACTTTTTTTGTGTGCTATTGAGCCAAGCCTGAAAGCTTTAAACAAAAAAAGTCTTGAACTTTAAATCATAGTTCAGATCTGATTGAATCTCACATGTAGTTTATCTTCACAGTAAACACGAGTGACTGTAGCTCAGAGAACTGTCAGACGCATTTGAAATCTAAACACAAGTTCTGCAGCTATATTCTGTCTTTACTTTGTAGGCACTAAGTCTCTAGTTAAAATGTTGCAAAAATGCAACTCATGTTTCTCCTGCCTTTTTCCCCCTTTTGATGTCTTGCAATTTCAGAAATTAAACAATTAACATGCTGTATGCATCATGTACAATGTTCTGGCTCTGAACATTCATCTTCTCTAAAAAATAGTGGATATCGGTCTTTTCTGCACATAAGAATAAGTACTATTGTTCTCAAACTTAATAATGAATAGTCAAATAGGTAATTTAAATATTTAATTCATTTGAAGAAGGGTCTAGTAAGATGGCAACTTCAGTGATATATTGATTTTGAATCAAACCTCTCACATTTAGAAATCAGGAAACAGGCTATAAAGCACTAGACCAAGGGACAATCCATGTCTGGAAATGGGTCAATTTGCCGTCCTACTCTTCTCTGAGAAGCCTGCAAAATATGAGATGGCATCTGCTCCTTTAGCAGTATGTAGAAAACCCACAGTTTAAAGCAACAGGACTTTATGGCACTCAGGTTTGCTTCAGCAAGGGCAGTGATTTGCTGTTTTTAACTTTTCTGTACAGTAATAGACATGAATGACAAGAAATAATGACACTTTCCACTCCAACATATGGGAGCAGAATTGGCTTCTATCTTAATTGGTTCATATCAGCTTATCAGACCAGCTCCATGTCTTCAAGGGTTTAGCATTAAAAACCTAATGTGGCACTAGACATTCTTTCTTACCTTTCAGAGACAAATACCCCCTTCCCAGGCACTGAACTAAAAGAATACAGAATTAAAGTATAATCAAAGTGTCATTGTACATGACAAGTTAATGCATAAATTTCAACAGATTTAAAGATATATGACAAGTCTAAATGAAATCTAAAGGAGTCAAACGTGATAGTCCTGCAGCAACAGAAATGTTTCTCATTATTTCCGTTGTCAATATTTGCAGCTCTTTCACTGAAATCAAATGAAATTATACCAGAACATTTGGTGCACTTAGATTATAGAACAGTGACCTGCACTCCTGCTGGGAAACAATATTTCATGTAAGCAGATTATAGTGAATTCTGCTAGGTGTTTGAATCCATTTTAAACAGATTGTCAGTAGTACTCCTACAAACAGTAACCTTCCTGCTTTACATCTGTGTATTTTATCAGTGTGAAACAATTGCATACATTTTGTGAAAATGAAAGGCAAAATCTGTTCTTTGTAGAGCTCTGTCTTATGTTGTAGGAGATGGCTGTGGATATTTTGATTTTCAATCTAAGAAAAACATTGCAAGAATGCAAAAAGATATTATAAATCTTTTTATTGTTTTGCATGTTATGACTTTCTTTATGTTCTGGCTGAAAATCTCCAGTCAGAGTAAGCATTATCACAAGTTCCAGTTTTTAAACCAATGCTCTTAGTAATATTTTTTCCTATTTTTGAATTCAAAAATTGAAAACTAAATCCTATTGAAGTGCTTTTTATAAAACAGAATTAAATTCTGAGTAAGGGTTTGCATCTTGCCTTAATGCCAGTGACACATAAGCTTAATGTATTTGCTGGCCTATTTTTGAAGAGTCTCTAAGGGTAAGACAGTGACGTGATAAAAGAGGTAAATGACTGTTGTGTTTAGTGGAAGAATGACTTCTCCTTCTGAACAAGAGAATGGCAAAGCAGGACAGCCCCATCAGTCAGTAGGATAACTAACCTCAGATTTGAACCAGAGATGCATAGCAAACAAAGGCATCACACAGGGGACATTAAACTTTAATTAACGTTTTATATTTGGACTCAGGAATTGTTTATGCAGTCCTTAAGAGGAACATTTTCTTTTTGACTATAATCAAAAGCCAGCATATGATTGTGGGGGGATTTTGCCTTATTATATACTAAACCTGCATTCTGCACTCTTTGAAGTGCTCTACTATTTTTTTTTTTGTGAATAGCCAGAGACTGCTGTGTGGCTTTGGTGAGTGTGGCCTGAATCTTGGGAGTTGGAGACTGACAGAATTACCAGATGCATGCACAGAAGGAGAATACAGCTTGGTTTTCACCTCAAATTCTTTGTATCGAATTAATTGGTCATTGGGAGGGAAAGCCTTTGTTATGTACTGCAATTTTATGGTAGACCTGTGGGGACTGAGCCACAGGACTGGGGGATTTGAGCCTGGATTATGGCAGCAGCATTGAAAAAAGAAGAGGAGTATGACCTGCATTGTGAGCACTCATTTTTACACTGGGGTCCTTGTGGGTCTGATGGAGCACACTGGGGTGCAGTGCAAAATACCAGTTCCACACCAGGGAATTCAGTCTGTTATCTGTTATAAAACAACTGACATCAGTAACAGATATTAATAAAGCTAACGCATTTATGTTATGTTCAAAACTTAACACACTCAGCAAAATACATCACTCTGCTTATTGTGTTGAACATCCTGAAGTTAATTAATCTAAGCAGTATTCTGTTATTAATTGTTTTATTTCTATCTACTGCCTGTCATTTTCATTGATGTACTTACAAAATGGTGATGTTCTGATTAAAAGGCTTTACTGCCTTTACAAGCAGCGCAGGGTTTTCTTAACTTCCAGTGGTGGACTATTTAATGATTTTAAAAGGCAGTTGCCCTAAATATTGCTTAACAATATACTATTTCTATCTTCAGACTTTATTTCCTTAAGTTCTGACAAATTTTATGTTCTTAACTCTCTTACATCAAGCTGCAGACAACACTGTAGTTCTAGCTCATAAAAAGAAGTATTGATAAATAAATAATACTTATTTACAAGGAAATCTTCTGCTAGCATTTACCTTGGACAGCCTGCTTACACCATAAGGAATTTAATGATTTTATCCTGATTTTTTTTTTTTTGTTAAAGATATGTACTGTGTCACTGGAGATTTTGTAAGGGGGTTTTCCCGACACTTACAAAGGTCTGTGTGGTTACAGAAAGAATGCACAGTTGTATTTAACACAGCAGTGTCAGGCCATTTAAAAAAATACCACAGAGTTGGAATATCTTTCAGTAAGTGAAAAGCTGCAGAATACAATGAACACGGATCCTGACCTATGTGGTCAAATTACTGAATAACAGAAATGTAGGCTGAATGAAACACTGGCTTTTACTGAAGTCTGTAGCACTTACTAGTTGATTTTATGAGAACAATTCTTTTTGTCCATTATATTTTGTAATCAGAATTTGTAACTGTGTACACCAAAAGTGTATAATGTTTGTAATCTCCCTGTGCGTTTTCAAGGTAATCAATATTCTTTATAGAATTTGTAGCCAAAGACCGTTCTGACCTTTTACTCTGATGTCCTGAGTAAAATACCTCAGAAATTGTTCTGTTATAATTCATTTTACCTTATGGCAGAAGAATGGACCAGGTCTGTATGAATAAATCCATAATCTATAGGCCCTGGTAATATCCTAAACAAAAGATGGTGGCCTCATCATGTATAAAGAATTGCAGTTACTAAAAGCAAAATAAACCTCATAAAAATACATTTTTTATGAGTTAGCAGCTTGTGTCATTGTCCTTTTGACAGGCTAAGTCAGGAATTTGGTCATATTATTATAATTAAATTAATATTTTTAAATTAAGATAATACATACAGTAACATTTTAATTAGGAAAACTTCTGTTGCCTAAATGCTAAATACTTGTCACATGCCTTCCTACCAAAAAAGAAAACAACATTTTCCATAGATTTTTTTTTCCTGAAGTAGTATCTGGCCCTTGGATGGTGAAAGGGGTCTGGATCAGTGTGCTAGATGAGCTCTCTACTCCTTCCATTATTTTCTGGGGGGGGGGGGGGGGGGGGGGGGGGGAAAGAAGTGAAGGTCTGAACATACAGAGTGCAAACAGACTGTAGCAAGAGCACAGTCTTTTAGCTGAGAATCTGGTATTAGAACGCTTGGGTTCCAGCTAAGGTGCTCTTCAGTGAGTAACTCCAACTAAATCTCTTAATAGCTTCGTTTGTCTCTTGATACAAACATAGCTAACAATCCTAGCCATCTCCTAGAGTGTCTTATTAGTGTAGCAAGGCTGTTTTGCCAAAGTAATTGAAACTTCTTCATTGAGCTATACTGTAGGTGTAAAATAATAATGATAAAAACACTTGATGCCAGAGCAGCCAGCAAGTTTTTATTGAACCACTCTGTTAAGGAAATAAAATTTGCATTAGTCTGTTAAATCAAGAAAGAGCATCTTCCCTGATCAAAGAGTTTGGTGGAGCACATAGGAAAAGTCATGAAAGTAGAACAGCCATGATTTGCAATTCATTATTATTATTCTGTAATCTATGTGAACATCAGCAAATATACTTGTTTTGTATAGTGCTGTTAGTAAATTTACAGTTAAAAATTGTGCTGCTTTAAGTCGTAATCCCCACATTACACTTGCTAAGTTAGAAATTATTTCCTATTCCATGAGGTTTCAGGGGTGACCTAATCGTGGCCTTCCAGTACCTGAAGGCAGCCTACAGGAAAGATGGAGAGAGACTTTTTATAAGAGCATGTAGTGACAGGGACAAGGGGGAATGGGTTCAAGCTGAAAGAGATTAGATTTAGATTGGATTTTAGGACTGAATAGGAAAGAAATGTCTACTGTGAGGGTGATGAGGCACTGGAACAGGTTGCCCAGAGATGTTTTGGATCTCGCATCCCTGGAGCTGCTTGGGACCATGTTGGATGAGTCTCTGAGCAACCTGGTCTAGTGGAAGATGTCTCTGCCTGTGGCAGGGAGGTTGGAACTAGATGATCTTCAAGGTCCTTTCCAACCCAAACCATTCTGCAATTCTATAAAAAGCAGTACTACATAAATATTTTGTAGTATTATTATAGTAGAAGAATATTCCTACATTTATGAAAAATTGCAATGATGAGGTCACACTTTTGAAAAGGAAAACAAGTAAACAAAACCCTTCAAAACTGATTGAATTATTGAATTACATTTTTCCCCCAGTATGGAAAAAATTCAATGGAGAGGGGTTAAT
Source organism: Serilophus lunatus (assembly GCA_013399895.1). Lineage (NCBI taxonomy): Eukaryota > Metazoa > Chordata > Aves > Passeriformes > Eurylaimidae > Serilophus > Serilophus lunatus. The sequence goes on along the minus strand of VXBA01004775.1, from coordinate 2,609,377 downwards.
CCCTTTGTAGCAACAGTGACAGTGAAATCGGCTGCTACATTGAAATGGCAATTGCAAAGGAATTAAGCCTTGTAGATTAGAATACTGCAAATTATGTTTTCATTTTTTTTTTCAGTGAACTGAATAGATGCACTCAAGTACATTACAATGAACAAGCAAAGGAAAAACCCTACCATCTGTCTATAAAAGCAGAATTTAACCATAGTCTTACATGGAATTTAAAATTAAGCTTTTACAATTCAACATAAAAGCTTTATGTTTAGCTGACTTTATTACTAAATTTTAGTTTAGGATTTTCACCATGAACAATTTTCTTGTGACATTTCTATGGCTTCAAATAGTCTGATGGGAAAAAAATTCATGACCTACTTGTCTCTAATATCGTATCTGTGTTTCAGTCCATTGACAAATAAATATGCGGTCTTGAATGAAAAAGTTACATCTTTTCCTGTGCAGTGGCAAGATTTTATGTTCCTGATCTTGATATTCTCTCCAGACTTCACTTGGGTAAAATTCTGACTGATTCATTTGTAAGTTCTTATTTCTTATTCCACTCTTAGCACTTTCAGACTTGGAATTGTGGAGTTGTCTGTTGTTCAGGAATTTAGTGCTGCACCTGAGTGTGATGATAATGTACTTACAAAGCATGCAGCTAAAAGCAGATGCAAAGTGTCTGGGGAGTAGAAAACAGTTTAATATTTACATTAGAAGTCAAAATAAAACAAATGTGTTTTCAAACAGGATTTGTCTCATTCCCGTCTCCCTTGTCATGTCTTCCCAATCATAGGATCACCTGACTGTCATATCAGACCTTGTGCCATTTGGATGCATGGTGAATCCATCCAATTTGCTGACTCAACAGGAGAGCACACACACTTTTACTGGGAGGTATTTTGTCATTTTAGTGAATAAAATCTTTGCTATGCAGTTTGGTGGCTGCTAAAGCAAAAGTAGAGCAAGCAATAGGAGTGCTTGAGGAGAATTGCTAGGGGTTTGGACCTTTTTGATGGTGGTGACATGTTAACTCGGCTAAAGTTGTAATATCAAGCTGCAATTTTGTAGCTTTTATAGCGTTGGTACATTTTAATTTTAAAATCTAAAAATGCTTATCCAAGAAAACATATCTTGAATTTTCCTAATTTCATTTGAAGATTTGAAAGTGTGGGGTATCTTGTGTGAGTCAATAAAATTGTGCGTTCAGTTCTAGTCCTCTGGTTCAAAGACTTAAGAAAATAGAGAGTTCTGGACGCTTTCCAATCAGGGACTGATAAATCTTTGCTTAAATGAGCGTCAACCATATGGTACAGTTCAAAGGTCTAAGCAAAAATGTGCTGCAGCTGCTTATTTTTTAAGCTTTACATTAGTGTGCTTGCTGCAGGAGAAACAGTATTTCTTTTCCTGCCACTTTCTGTTCATCTGTCAATCTGCCACTTCTCAGAAAAAAATAGTCCTAATACATTAAATAAATACTAGCTTTAGCAAGCTTCTCCAAATCATGTGCACTTTGAGGTAAATTATGAGGTTTAACAAATATACTGTAGTTATATTCTCCAAAATTCACCAAATTGTAATCATAATGATTTTTAAATAGTTATGTTACCTGGAATAGTGGTTTTTTTTCTCAGAATGTTATACTGATCTTTGTGGAAGTAATATTACTTCATGTGAAAGCAATAGCTCGATGTCCAAATAGCATTAATTGTTCACAGGAATATCATTAAGATGATGTTTTCTGCAGTAATATATTTTAGTACTTTGCTGAAGTTATTCAGGTGCCTTTGATAATAGTGTAGTAAAATAGTGTAATAAGCCATCAAGACTAAGCTGAGAAACATTTATTGCCTTTTTTGTGTGTGTGCGCTACATCCAGCTTTTTACTAGGAATTAATTCCACTAATGCTTACTGAGATGCATTAATTTAGAATTAAGTGTACTATTCAAATCTGATTAGAACAGACTTTTCAGAATTTGGAGTCCTTTTCCTGTTCAAGTACAAATATCCACCTTACAGAATACTCACCCTGCAGTAATCTGGTCACATAATAACCAGATCCCTTATATAGCCTAACTCACATAGTAAAAAGTCTATAGTTTCTGTTGTTAAGTTAGGGCATCTTTGTCCCCTGAACTAGACTCCTTAGAGTGAGAAACATTTTTTGTACATGTAGACTGCAGTCTGTCACTGTGGGATTATTCTTCATAGAATAACAAAAGGATTTTTTGGAATCATGCTTTAAAAATCTATATTTATGATCTGTACAACACATTCATTAAAACTTGGAGGTGGTGTTTCACAGAAGATACTAAACAGTGGAGAATAGCTCTTAAAGGTTGCAAGTGAATTATGCTATCAGTCCATCAGCAGGCAAAACCTCACTATTTAAATCTGGATATCTGTCTGTGTAGTACACAGGCTGTCTTGTTATGTCCATACTTTCAGCCTGTTAACATGTAAATCCAAACTTCATACTACATGGTTTGGTATTTTGCTTCAGGGTTTTTATTATAAGCAAATATTGGGAAATGAAGTGTTAATGAAGTTTCTAATGTTGTCTTGTAAAACACAAAACTAATGTTTGGACTTATCAACCAAAAAGAGCAGATGGGTATTGATGTGGTCAAGGTTCTATGTCCTATGAACTCTACCGCAGAAAACAGAAGACAGATGACATTTCAGATTTTGTATAAAGCAAAGTAGGTAAAGCCACAAATGTAGAACAGTGTGCTGCATACCTCAACTTAGTAACATTGCTGTAAAAACAAACCCACAGTCGTCAGTGAGAGAAACACTTGAACATGGTTTTGCTTCTCCTGGCATAATTGCCATGAGATAGTTTGGATTCCTACTTTGCAATCACATACCAGCCCAAAATTATGCATGGGATTTCAATGGTTGCCTAAGACTGTGATGTGAGCTTAGCTGAAACCTGGCAGGTGTTTGTTATCCATCTATGCAGGTAAGGGTGACCTTGATCCGTTCAAACCACACTCCAGATATCCTTGTAGAGCTTTATTTTCTCTGTGCTTCAGTTTTTAGAGAGTTCATGCAGCCATACTCTGGACTGGTCTTATTCTACATATTTCTTATCTTTAAGTTTTTAATGTTTCTTTCAAGAATTCCTGTTCTTTTTGGCCCTGGTCTTTGCAAGCACCTTCAGGGCTCCAAGTTTAGTTTCCAGTATGCAGATTATATGACCAAGAGTTACTGCATAGCCAGGAGTATGCAGCAGTGTAAACCCCCACTCCTCTTTTCTACAGGTAACACAGGCAGAGACAGTGATTTGGGTACAAGGCTCGGCAGTTGCTGTACTGTTTATCACTGGGAGTTCTTACTTGGGCCTCATTTCCTACACTCTCTACTCTGTTTTTATTTACTCTGTAAGCCCAAATACTTCTTTGTTGTTCTTTATCAATGTGGAGATTTTAAATATTGCTACTTCCTTCTGTGTTCTTTGCTACTATCAATTCTTCTGTGTGTATCATCACACTCTTCTCCTGAGCAATTTGTAAATTATGAATGTGATTTTATGTGATGGTTTTGCTAGTTGATGTTTGGCTTAACTTGAGGTACCTGTTTAGATTTATCCCTCTTCAGTTAAGCAGTTGTGTTTGTATTTGAGTTTAAGTGCAAGCTTACAGCTACAAGTGTTTTCATGGAATCATAGAATGGATTGCATTGGAAGGACCTTTAAAGATCATTTAATTCCAAGCCCCCTACTGTGGATAGGAACACCTTTCACTAGATCAGGTTGCCCAGATTTTGTGGCATGTTAATAATGCCCCATTGTGGCTTTAGTTTGGAGACCTTATTTTTATGTGTTGTTCAGCTGAGATCCTCATTCTCCATTGTGTTGGTTGCTGCACCACCACGTCACCAGGGCTGGGTATTCAGAATCTATAAGCCTCAAAAATCTAATTTTTTGTTTGCCTGATTTGTGTTGTCTTACACGTTAGAGCTGCCCAGTGAACTATTGTCGAATGAATTTTCATTAGGAATGGATGCACTGCAGCATTTCAAGGTGATCTGCTTATGCTTTATTTAATAAATAGAAAAAGTTAGATTTCTATTCTTTTGGAATGAGTGTTACCATTATGAAAAATTAATTATTTACCATTGCAATTTTTTCTTGTGATCTCAAGGATAAAAAAGCCAGGTGAAAATTAACATTAAAGTTGTGTAACACCTTGCAGGGAGAAAAAAATTATTAAAAAAACCTCCCAAAATACAATATATTCCTTTTGCATTGAGCCTGAGCAGGGGGTAGTTAGGGTTTTGTGGTTATCTTTGTAATGGTGTTGGATAAATTAAGGTGACACTTACACAAAGAAAAGTGACTGAACACTAAGATCACCATCATTTGTATACTAAGCACTCACTGAATTAATATCTCTCTCTATCAAGTTGGCAAAAATGTTTGGGAAGGTAAAGCCCTATTAATTTTCACTCTTCTGAATTGAATTCTCAGCCAAAATAAGTCTCAGCATCTGTGCTTTAGATGATTCTATGGACTCTCAAATATATAGTCCTTTCATAAATGGAAGAGGATAAAATGTGCAAGAAAGCTATTGTGGATGGAAAGCATGTCAAGTATCTATTTTGAATGGGACTTTAAGAAGGTTTAGCTGGATTAGGCACAGGCAAAAAGCCTCTTTGTTGATTCTCCAGGCTTTCAGAGTGGCATTATTTTTCTGGCATTAATGTTTATTTGTCCTGGTCAGGATAAATGTGGCTGAAGTGTTTGACAGTTCTCTCTGAGTTCATGGCAACTTGAGTGTCCACTGCTGACCATGGCGTTTAGTGAAATGTATATTCGTGTTACCCTGTTTGATAAAGAGCGGTGAAGCACAAACATCTCCTGAAGAGAAGCCTCCATTTACAATGAGTAGTAAATTATTTCTGCGTGAGCTACAGGGGCATTTTCAAGCTCTGCTAATTCCACATTCAATACTATGTAAGATGCAGAAGGAATTCATGTCACTAGGGTAATCTGCTGCCTAGTTGCCAAAGAAGTTGCTGTTTTATTCAAATCATTTAAAGAAAATTCATTGGTAGCATAGCTTGCTTACTTACTATCTGCTGTATTTGCTTACTAAAGGCATCTACATGGTAATTGTTGCTGTTGTGGTTAAGTGGTAAGATTCCTAAAGAGATAATTTGAAGATTTTCATCAAATTATTGACTAAAAGTGTGATTCAAATAACCACTGATATTGTCTAAAATGTGTAAACTAACATGAAGAGAAGAACCAGATAAATATTTTGAGATTTGAATCCTAATGATATTAGTAATGCGGCAGTTCTGTGCCAGCTGCTTGAGCTTTTTCTGCTCTCCCTTCACTGGGTAAAACTAAGAATTATTCCACTACTGTCAGTACAGATCTTTAAATTCTCCAGGGTTCTGATACAGATTTGTGATCTTCTTTTCAGCCTCACTGATTTCTTGATGCCTTCACAACCTTTATGTCATTTGTCTCATGATGTTGGACTGTTTCCCCACAGACTCCATTTACTTGCTTCAGCCAGAATATTCCAAAAGAAGAATGCATTCCTTCAGTTGTTGAAGCTTCCTGATTTTTGAAAAGCATGATGCACAAGCTTAATGCTTTCTCTGCAGATTTGACTGACACGTGTATAAGTCATATAGCAAGATCATGAAAATGTGTTTTAGAAATGGCATTTCAGTATGATTTTGGGTGCAGTGTGTATGGTTTTAACCCTATATTACTTGCTTAAGGGTACCATTCCAAAATTGAATCTCGGCAAGTAGCACCAGAAACTGCCAATTGCTTTTATCATCACGACTTCAGCTACAATTCAGTGACCTTTATACACCTTTCAGTCACTATCTGGAAGCATTAGGAACTGCACCAGATTTCATTTCTGTACTGAAGAATTATTTTCATTATTTCATAAATTTTTCTTGGTAGGAGAATGCTTTAATATTGGCAATTAATATACTTCTCATTAATAGTTTGAATGTTTCTAAATCAAAATGAGCCATGTGTTTATTTGCTCTCTGTATTAATATTCCTCTAAGTCCAAGACCAGAAAGCCAGCTCAGGTAAGTGCTCAAAGATATCCATGGATGTTTTGCCAGACAGGGGTCTGCAGCTTTGAGCTCTAACCGGATTAGCCCAGATGGCCTCGTGCAGTGGGTTTCTTCTCTGTATTCCAGGAGAGTGGAAAGCTGCTGTGGAGCCTCTGGAGTTTCTGGCTGGATAAATGCCTGCCCTGGCACTGAGAGTACCAGATGGCAACAGCTCCGGAGGGCCCATGGACCAGCTGCAGGAGGCTGGAGCAGCAAGCACCGGGAATGCTTTCCCTCGCAGTGCTCTCTCTCCTCTCTCTTCTCAGATTGCAGGGGTGTATGGCCTCTCATGAGGTGGACAACTCCAGGAACTCTTTTTTTATCACAGAAAACCCGCAGGTGGAGAGCTGTAGATGGTTTTCACTCTCCTCAAGTCTTTTGTGCAACACAAAAGGGGTGGGACAGCTGAGGGAATATGTCCTGCAGATTTTGGCACCTAGGGTGATTCTTTCAATTAATGCTTTCACCTGCTGCACAGTAATCTGTCCAGAAGACTAATGGAAGATTACGTATCCATCTCACATGATTTTAGGCTTTTTGTGTTTGGCTTTTAAATGTTCATGGCAAAGAAACTTTTATTTTGAGTATTCAGCTTGGCCCATTATTTTGCAAAGAACTGATTTCCTCAGAAAGTATGAAACCTTCATATAATACAGAATAACATTCCCTGTCTTTCAGCACTTCTGTCTGTGGTATAGTGAAGTTATGCCCTCCAAGGGCATCGTTCTTCATACTGTGCTGCTGATCCCAGGGTGCTAAATGATGGTCTTCAGTAATAATTCATCAGGTCCTTCTTTTGTTTGCTCTAAATGATAATGAAATGAAAGCAAAAGGTAATGGGAAATATTGGAATATTGCTCTACTTTCTTTCTTTATGGTTTGCAAAAAAGTGGTGTTTTACTTTTTCTGTATTTGAATCTTAAATGTTTGTGTGGAAAATAATTAAGACTGACAGGCAAAATGTGAATTTGTTTTTAATATTAATAGCTAATGAATTACGTTGAATATATGTCTTCTCTTGTTATCAATGTCCAAAATTGCTTTTATAGGGGTTACATCCTTATATTGCTATGTCATAACTTCTTGTTATATATGGAATTTTGAAGGCGTTAATTAGAAACTTTTGATGTCTGACTTATTTTTGTGATAAAATATTTCTACAGTTCCTAGCATTTTGCAGGTTTTTTACTAAATAATTTCTGAGGATGACTGAAAATTGTTTTTTTTCTCCGCTGAAGCATTTACCAAGAGCCTAACACAAATGTTCTTTGGAAGTTTTTGTATTCTAGTATTACTTCAGCTACCTCTAGGTCCTAATCTCCAGGTGAGAGTAATATAGTTTTTCCAACTTACAACCAGTAAGAGCTTTGCAACAAATACATTGTTACTTAACTTTGAAAAGATGTTTCTCAGTCTGGAAAGTTATTACCATATGTTGTACACTGCACGCTTCTGTTACAGAATGCTAGAGAAGGCAGTAGAGAACACCCAGCTGACCGTGGGTATGATGGATGAGTTTGTTTCTTTCATATTCACATTTTGGCAAAGGAGAGATGAGATGGACGGGTGGGAAGGGAGCAGGAGCAGAGGGAAGGAGGGTGGGGAAAGTAAGTGAGTTGGAAAGAGGAGAAAAGGCGTTGGCTCTAAAAAAGCAGGATGGTTTTCTCATTTTTGAGTCCTTCTCAAGCTACATGTTGCCTCAGTGCGTGGCCTCTAGAAGTCAGCCTTTTGCTTACTAGCATAGTGTCTGCATGTGTATGAGTACCCATGAGGACAGAAGTGAAATGTGTTTATTTTCTAATATGCACTCAACTCTTTTCAGATATAGCCAGAGTTAGATCTGGAGAGAGTAGAAAAGAATCCTAAATTACCAAAGACAGGAACTGTTAATATAAGAACTATGCATGAAGCATCACATATAGAGTAAATATATGAGAAAGGCAGGCTTAGGAGTTGCCGGGTTTGTATAGTAGAAAGCAGTAATGCTGAATTTCTACAAATACTTGAGGTTTTATTAATGTGGTCGCTGCCATATATGTTTGGGTGGAAGTCAAGAATATTCATATGAATTGACATTTTGCTTAGTGGAAATAGAACTTTTCTAGCATGGGCATAAGTACATTGTCTATATCCATTTTTAGGGAGGGAAACCTGAAAATCCAATGCATTGGATTGACAGATGAGAAAGAAAGTCTCTTAAAGAAAGTCTGCACTCATATCACACAGTCCAAGAGCTTTTACAGCTTGCAAATCCACTGAGAATAATTCATTAGCTAATGGCTTTCATCTTCTCAGTTTCTCATCATCAAAAAAAATGTCATAACCAAAAACAAAGCACGAATAATTATAAATGTTATGAAACTCTTGGCATTGCACATTTTTTCTCTTTTCATCTTGTCTCAGGAAGTAAAATAAAATTATATTATTGATATCAAGTCAAGGCACCACTGAAAAGAGAGATGTGTAATGTCCAAATCACCACTAACCTAAATATGATCATCCAAATGTGAGCCTTTAATGTGAATCCAAACATTTACTGCATTCTTGCATCAGAATAGTGTTAGAAATCAGGGAAAATTTGTACAAGACTAATCAGTTGCACAGTGTTCAGTTGCACACTAGGCATATTTAAGCTAAATGCCGACGTGCCAATTCGTGTGCAATTCACAGGAAAGAAACAAACCAAAATTTTAAAGCTTTAGGTAGGTGGAAGAGTGTTAATGACTTTTATAGCTTGACCTAGTTTGGGATATAGCCGCATATACTCGTATCTGGAGCAGTTTGTCTAGTTTTATACAGAAGGGCTGAAGAGCAAGTTTCCTTCTTCTATCGAAGCCCAAGCCTACAGTGCCATGGGCTTCAGTATAGAAAGGATTTCAGGCCCGGGGCTTTAAGAACCCTATATTTACTTCAGTATACATTAATTAGATATTGTTGCCATCTAGTTATTCTGAGGAAACAGTGTCTACAGAAACCTGTAACTGTCCGTACATCGGTCGATACACATAATTTAGAAATCAGATGAAGAATGCGAAGTAGTTAGGACTGATGTGCTCCTTCCTTGTGGGAAAATTTGGCCTTTATGTGACTCAGAAAACAAAGCATGAGGTGTTGTCTCATAGTAATAACCAGGACCCTAGGTCATTGGGTGCTGGGAGGAGCTCCCTAAGGCAGTAGTCACAGCATTAAGCCTGACTGGTCAAGAAACATTTGGGCAATACTCTCAGGCACGTGGTGTGACTCGTAGGGATGGTCCTGTGCAGGGCTAAGGGTTGGACGCGATGGTCCTTGTGGGTGCCTTCCAACGCAGCATATTCAGTGATTCTGCGAAGTCTAACGTGTCCGTTTTTTCTGTCAAATCATTGTCATTACTGTGTTCTGGTTGGGCTGTGATTCTGCAGTGTTTCACATCCTCTGGCCCTCTGATAATGACAGTATTTTAAGTTTTCATTTCACTTACGTTATTTTTGTCGCCACATTTTCCTATGAAAACAGTCCTTGAATTCATCGTGACGGACAAGGCACAAGTAAAATTCAAAAAGTAGGCAGTGTAGAGCTGGTGGCACCTAACTGCTTTGAAACAGACGGGTAATTGGCACTGAGGAGACGGTGGAGGCTGGCTCATGCACACGCTGATGACACCGATAGCCGTCAGTGCAGATAACTGTGTGGGACTTAAAAAAAGAAACCGGCGCTTCAAAGCACCATTTCAGCGGCGCCGCCTCGTCAATCGCGGTTACCATGTAGCCGCCGCAGGACCATTTCCCCGCGGACCGCACGGGGATCGCTGCTCCCCCGCCTTCCCGGGGGTGCGGGCCGGCATCCCTGCGGCGCTCCGGGTGGCTGCGGAGCCGCGGCCTGGGCGGGATCCCGCACCCCCTGCCCGGCGGGCGGCTTTGTTACCGCCTGCCCGCCCCCGGCGCCGCCCAGG
>VXBA01004775.1:2557152-2599143 GCA_013399895.1 Serilophus lunatus | reverse complement strand
GCGCCGGTGCCGCGGCAGGTGCGGCCCCCGGGGCTCCGCTGCGCTCCGTCATGCGGGAGGCTCGGGCTGCCGCGGACACCCGCAGGGTTCCCCGTGGCTAAATTTAAAATCGCTTTGGGGCCATTGAATTGTAACTGGTTTCCTGCCCGGAGAAGGCGTTCGGCACTTTGTGCGCCGCGTTTATTTCCTCCGCGCGTCCCCCCCTCGCCGTTCAGTGTATTTATTTATTTATGCATAAGGTTGTTCTCCGGGTCCTGTGTAGCACCGTCCGCGGTGGGGAAGAAAGATCACTGCAGATTTCGAGCGTGTTGTTTTCAAAACAGTGGGGCTTAATGTGTGTTTCTATTCCTGAATGTACAAAATACAGCACAATGACGGGGGAGGTGTGGGGGGCAATAGGTTTATATTCTTATTCTCACCGTTCTGTGGATTGTTTGTTGATGTGGAGATCTTTTTTCTTAGTACATTTGGATTTTTTTGTTTTAACCTCTTCAGTGCACATCACTAAAAACCAGAGCATTTAAAAAATTTCTTTTACAGTCTGTATGATGCCCAAATAAAGGGAGCGTGGTATATGTAGATGGTAATAGTTACATAATTTATTATCGCATATTTTGTTCCTGGATATATGTCAGAGCATGGAGTGAGTATTTATAACATCTTCCCCCCCCCCCTTTTTCTGGGATGCTGTGTGAAGGAATCTGTGCAGTACACTACATTGCATTGGAATGTTTGTAAGAGATTCAGTCCTGCATCACTCCTGTTCCCGAAATGCCATCAGAGGCCTTACCTTGCTCCACTTCTCAAGGGCCTTACCTTGCTTTGCTGGTTCATATCCAGAGCTATTTCCTCTGTGCTTGGAAACTTCTCAGATTTTTTAGTTCTGCCTCCAACAGTTACATTATTTTATTACCTTTTAAGGAAAGTAAGTCAAACCATTTTAAGTTTATCAGTAGTAGTTATGCCTATCACTAAGGTGCACAAGGAAATCTATGTTATGGATGGATTGGTGATGCCGAGTGCAGACTCGTGGCTTGTTAGCACTGTGGAATTGGTTTGGCTTGGAGCATTTGCCAGGCTCTACAAAGACCCTCTGCCCTCTTTGAGGACCTTGCTGTTTGTTTTTGGTGTCAATTTAGCTAATGGGAATTTCTATTTGTTTTACACTTCCAGTGATTTTTTCAAACCTGGTAGAATTCACACTGTTACACCTTTGAGAATCTCTGTGATAGTACCGTGGCTGCCAGCCAGAAACAATATACTGTTTTGTTAGATTTCCCGAGAAGAAATTGAATGAAGCTTGTGTTTCCCCCCTTATAAGATTAAGTAGTAATGCCTGATGGAAAAAAAATTAACTTTTTTCCTTTATATGCCAACATTCTTTAAACTGTAGCTACAGCTCCAGTATGATGCAAAATAAGGGGACTCTCTGTGTATGGGACTCAATCTGAAGATTAAATTGTGGAATAATTAAATGTAATTCATCTTTCTTTTTTTCTTTTTAATCTAACTCAGCATTTTGTTCATAGAATATGTCCTTTGGTCAGACACAAGCCGGGTGCTTAGGATATTGCATTTACTCCACTGGCTAATGAAACACCTGTTTGGGTAATGTTACTGAATGATTGAGATGTAAATATATACTTAAAATTGGGCAGCATGTTCAAAACCCTTTATTTGAGACTGTATCCAGCAATGCTGCCTTTTGTAGTTTGGAATGCTTTGAGTAGCTGAGCCTAACTTTGTTTGGCCATGCTGTCATCATGCATGGCATGGCCATAGCCTTTGTCCTCACATCGTCTGTTGCTGACCATTGGTGGTATTACAGAGGGGAAGAGGCTGGGGTGAACTCACCAGTAGGGAGAACATTAATTTCATTGCCCAGTAGATGGAACTGAGTTGAACCTTTTATGTAGAAGTTCTCTAATTTAAGGAAAGGAGGCATATGTACTCCTGCAACCTTGTGAGCTGGTGTTTTGAAGCTGATTAGTGGTATATGAGGTGTTTCTGTAGTAATATCAGGGCCCTTTGCAAGATGAGAATGATGAACGATTGAGGGAGTTAGAGTTGTTCAGCCTGGAGAAAAGGAGACTCAGAGGTGACCTTATCGCTCTCTACAACTTCCTGAGAGGAGGTTGTACTCATGTGGGGGTTGGTCTCTTCCATCGGGCAGCAACTGACAGAACGAGAGGACACAGTCTCAAGCTGCCTAAGGGAGGTATAGGTTAGATATTAGGAAGAAGTTCTTCACAGAAAGAATAATAAAGCATTGGAATGGTCTGCCCGGGGAGGTGGTGGAGTCACCATCCCTGGATGTGGCACTTGGTGACCTGGTCTAGTCTAGTCGAGGTGTTAGGGCAAGGGTTGGACTCAGTGATCTTAGAGGTCTCTTCCAACCTAGTAATCCTGTGACCCTGTGAGATTCACTCTTACTTTGATATTTGGGTTGCTTATTCTAAGAAAAGTTCCATGTAATTTGAAATTGAAGTAAACTGCATGGTTTATAGAGACAATGACACAGGGCCTCTGTGGTGTCCCTCCAGCTTGGTTGAGATCGGTTGGAATATCTGTGATATTGAGGAAAAGGTTGATATTTCACTGGCAATAAGAGAGAAAATGATGATAAAGCTTTGTGTAGCATGGACGTGTGTTACGAGGTCATGAGGTGGCAAGTAGGATGTGGTGCTAAAACACTGTAGTACTTGGGGAAGAGCTCAAGTAACGCTTTTTAATTTTTCCTTATATATTTTACAGAAACGTAGACATCAGTCCTTGAAACCTGTGTATTTTCTTAAAATTGTTTGCATACTTGGAGAAAGTAGCACAGTATGCATGGTCTGTAATGAGTATGTTCATACAACTTCAGAGTAGTTGTGTTAAGAGACTGCTGTAAGATTGCGAATTCTTATTGAGAGTGCAAGTCTTGGTCTGTTATTTGGAGATGCACGTGTACAGTGCAAGTGTACATGTTTCAGTCATCCCTTTCAATACCTAGGAATCCTATTATTTGTTTTGACCGTGTTGGTGTTAGGTTTCCAAGTTTGCTGACAGGATGTATGAATTTAGCTTTCGAAGCAAATGCATAGTCATGTTGAAAATAAAGACTACGATGTTAAAATAAAAAATACCTGTACTGTTGAGGTGGTGTTTGTTGATACTGCATCATGAGATCAGCAGACAAACTGGGCACTTGTTCATACAGTGTTTTGGTGCAGATTTCTCAAAGTGTGTGCTTCCATTCATATATACACACAAATAATTTGACTTGTGGACTGCTAGTCATAGAAACTTTAATAGTGTTGTCAATATCTCTATATGCCTCGTATTGACCACTGGAGAAAGATATTAGGTAACAAAAGTTAACATTTTGATAAGAAGCCCACCTAAATATTGCATGGAGGACAGTCAAATGTGTTTAAGTGCTATGGTGGCCAGGATCCATTGGCTGGGATCCACTTGAAAAAATCAGATTAAAAGTTTTTGTGCTTGACAAATCAAATGTCATTAGTTTAAAAATTCCCTGAAGGCTAGTATTGTAACCCCAAAGCAAGCAGCAGTAAATTTTGTTTTCTTCCAGAAATGATCAGCAGCACATCTTTAAAAAAAGAAAACATTGACTGATCCTTGTCAGAGTAGCCACAGTAGGAAAAAAGAGTTTTCCAGGAATAAATGTGACAGCTGAAGCTGCAGCACCTGATGGTGAGTGGAGTGGATCTGCCACAGCCTGGTGTGGGAAGCAGTGAAGTCTGTAAGGATCCTGCTGAAAAAGTGCTCCAAAGTGATAATTCACTAGGTGCCTCATGTCAAGGGCATTGGGTTACAGATGCCGAGTGCTGGCAAAATAGTGATGAAAAAAAAGACAACAGCAGTGACTCCCTTTGGATCCTGTCCATCACAAAAAAGCCTTTGTCCATCTTTGAGTGATTCCTTAAAACTTCTCTCTGTCTCTCGCCTGTGAGCTTTCTAGTGCTGTGCTACAGCATTCCAGCTTCCAAAGGTGTACTTGTTGAATGGTGTGTCTTCTTTATTTAGGATGCATTTTAAAAAGGTTAATCTGCTTGGTTGGTTGTTATTCTACTTCATGATTATTGGTTCAAATCTGTTTTGAGATGGTAGTTCAATCAGAGATTTCTCCTACTAGAAATAAGGGGGAGTAAAGAGTGTATCATCTCTTTAAAATGCAGCTGTAGCTACATAAACCCCATAATTTATGCTTTTTGGTTCATTGCGCTAATAAAAATGTCTACTTTGGCTTAATGAATATAGATATTGTTGTCAGGGAAAAAATTTCCCAAATAGTTGTATTGCAAAGGGAAATAGGAAAATTCCAAATGTAACTGTGGTGTGCTCTCCGAGACTTGCTGAACTTGCCTTGGGGTCAGGAGGGCTGTGGCTGCCTCTGATGTCTGAATGGGCTCAGAGCCTGAATTTGAACATTGTCACAGGGTTGTTGCACTGTTCAGGTGTTAGTGGACTCCTTTGGCCTGCTTTGTCAGCAGCCCAAACCAGGCACTGCTCAGGGAAAGCCATGGACTTGGGACTATCCAAAATGGACAGGGGATAAAACAGCCCTGTTTTGTGAGAAGAGCATTTAGCATGTGTGCTCTACTGCATGGCTTCAACATCTGTTTCCTGGCCTGCCCTGCATATAAGTGCAGATATAGACATAGAGGTGCTACTGCATGTTTCTGGATAAGCAGAAGCTCCAGTTGAATGCTGTTTATTCAGGGAAAAAACAAGAAGCCACTGTTACTTAGGAGAAAGCAATGCTTACGAAAGTTTAGGGCACATTGTTGTTTTGTATTTGTGTGTCTATATAAAAAACTAAACACATATACACACATTATTTCATGTAACAGCCAGCTTACTGTTTTTTGAAGAATGCCATGTAAAGCAATATGTAAACCTTCCCAAAATGCCTTTAGGATCTTGTAAGCGTATGTAGCAAAGTATCATAATCAGATAAATGTCAGAGTTCTTGGTTGTCTTACATGGTGTTTTTGTCTCAAATGTTCATCAGATAATTTTCAAGTGTGTAGATATGACACCTCTTCTCTGCTTCATTTCCTAAAAGTTGTTTTAACTTCATTGGAATGAAATAACTTCCAGCAAAACACAAGTTGGATGTAGCTCAGCTTTGATAAGCAAGTCCTATTAACTTGAGTAAGTGTGTTATGAACTTGTTCTGAACTTGGATAATATGTCCTGTGTTGGCCTGTTAAGTGTGACAGGTTGATATTTTTCATTATGGAACTATAGGTTAGTGTGGAAAGCCACTGCAAGCACTGTGGTGCTGCTGCTCAGCAGTTGTAAATTGTCATAATCCTTAGTATTCTACAGAACTCTGATAATTCCCACTTCTTGCCTTAGTTTCAGTGTTACATATTTAGTTGCACTGAACAGTTGTTTTGATTTTTGTTCCTGATACCACAGAGATAGGTTTTTTTGGTCTTGAGAAGACAGGTGATTTTTAGTTTTTTTTTTCTCCTTAGGCATTGTGTGAAACATACTTGATATTGCAAATTAAAGAAGGATGCTTTTAGTAGAGTTGATTTATAGATACCTTTATAATAAATAGGTAAATAAAGTCAAATTGTTAGACATGATGCTCTAAGGGGTGGGCTGATAGCTGGTTTAAAATGTTATCCTTTTTTTCCCTTAATTGAATTTGGTTGGATGTTTTTTGTTCATTTACTGTATTGTGTATTGTGTTTAATTTTGCCTTGCGGTTTTGAGAATGCTCCTTTCCAGTGAGATGCTGTATGTTTTAAAAACCAACTGAAATCTTTGCTTTTGTGTTGTTTCATTCCCTCTTAATACTGATGTTGATACTGAGTGTATGCAAAGGTATAGACTTCAGTACTGGATTTCTTGCTAAGGTAAGTTAGAAGGTATAAAGCTTTGGCTTAGATACACTACAGAGAAGTTTGGTTTTGATTTATTTTGAACTTAAGATATGTTTTCCTCATCTTGATAAACAACTAACTGGAACAATTAACTGCCAAGCCTTTAAGAACATGAAGTGAGGAGATTTTTAAAGCTTGCTTATTCTAGCCTCTTTTGAAGCTTACTTATGCTTATCTTGATTTGAGGTTGTATGGATAAAAGAAGCATGTTCAACACCTCTTGACATAAGCTTCATCCACTGTCAGCTGTATGAAGATGTACTTTTATTAACGAAAAAAGCTAACGAGTTTTGTTTCTTCTGTAGACACGTTTGCTTCTGTTGTATTTCTTGATTATGAGTGAGTGAGGCAAATAAAGTCAATATAAGGAGACTAATGCATGTGTTTAATTTTTCTTTTAATGGGATAACTGCCAGGTGTTGACTTGTTTTAACCTGATGAGGGTTTTTTTGGTGATCTAAGTTGGTCATTCTTACCATGCTGCTTTTTTTATTTTAAGTGATACAGTCCATTTTGAATCTGTTCATAGAAGAAAATGTAAGCCGCAGATCTTGTGCACATCACAGTGTCCTTGCCAAGGTTTGTATTGTTATTGTCACCATAGAAGTGCTTTTTTTTCTAGTGCTTTGATAAAAATTCATCCAAACAAACGTGAGACTGCTGTGGTTAACCAAAACACGAGCATTGACAAACTCTCAAGTAGTCAGTCTGGAAAAGTAGAAACACCCCGTATTAAATAAATCTTCCTTCTGTGTAATTTCAAGGGTTTTTTGGCTCTAATACATGGAAATTCTTCTGATGGATTAATGTGATTTTTAAATCAGTGATATCCCTTTACTGGCTACATGTATGTTAAAAAAAAGACTTTGTTATCTGAAATATGCATTGACTAACCACGTGAAAGAATGTATGTGTCTTAACTAGTTATGTGTCATTTGAAAAACAGAAAGCAGGTTTGAAAGAGTAAAGGATTTAGCTTTCTACAGAATATGACTTTATGACTTGTGGCTGTAAGTCAGCTGCAGGCAAGCTTTACTTGTCAAATAATTATTTTGATCTTAATTTGCAACCCTCACATAAATGGCAACCCTCACATAAATGTTTACTCATGTAAATAGCTCCATGAAAAGCCAATATTGAAATCATTCCTTGTTAGTACAGAAGAAGTTGTGAAGTCTGTCCCTGCCCCTGCAGTCTTGACAGCAGAGGGTTCAGGACAAAGTATCACAGCAGATTCTGATTTTGTGTCTTCTTGCTGTCCTGGATGGCTTGTCCTTTTTCTCCTCCTCTATCCAAAGTACATTTTGAATGTAAATCTCATTTGTAACCTCCTGGGAAACCAGTAATGACATCTTTTACTGACAGTAACTCCAGTGTGGGTTGTTGAAGGCTTGTTGAGTTTCGTGCTTACTGATTTGAATACGGGAAAGTGGTCTTGTGCAATCCTGTTGTCGCTGTTTTTCTTATTGTTTTCAGACTTACTGAGGTTTACTGAAAAAGGAGATGGTTGTGTGCCTGATCCAGCTAATGTAGATGGGCATAATGCTTAATTGGACTACTGTGGTTTATACTTCTTAGATCAGGCCAAGTAGAGCTTAAATTGTTAAGTGGACTAATGGGATGTAATGTGCTCTGGTTGGTGTATCTGGTCAGTTTTCCTTCGATCTGGGCAATGTACTAAGAAACTAGTTTAAAAACGTGGTGAAATGTAGTTTGCTACAGAAAACCAGCATAAGAATTGCATGGTACATTTCCTGTATAGAGGGAAAAGGTTTTCTGATATGAATATTCTACTTCAAGTTACTTGCTGGGTATCTGTTACTGCACATCCCCTTGTCTTTGTAAAACCTTGGGTAGACTTGAGTGAAGAGGTTTTATCTCACTAAAATGCAGATGTAGGTAATCATATTTTTGTAGCTCTTTACTTAAAAATTCATTTCTTCTTGTTGTTGCCTACCTGAAATTAAAAATTGGCCATGTGTGTTCTCCTACAGCATGAATATTCCAAGCTGTAGCTATGTGCTATAGCCATGTTTTCATCTGCAGGTGATATTTCACTTATCTAAAGTTTATAATAAATACCATAGCTAGAAATCTGAGGTGAACAAAATATTACCTATTTTATATTTAGCAGAAACTGAATTTTAATTTCTGACCTGATTTAAGTTTTTATCCATTATTTGCACATGGAAAGGTCCCAAGGAATAAAGAGCTAATAGTGTTTATAGCACTGTTCCTCTTGGACCATGTAGGAAAATTTTTTGTATATGCTTTTATAGTGGAAACAATGAGTTGGACTGTGAACTACTCCGTAGGTGTTTGGATCTAGCACAGCGCAGTTAGCAAAGCCCAGGATTAATGCTGGAAGAACGGGGGATAAAATGGCCTTGCCTGTAAGGATTGAGCTATGGAACAGTCCTCTAAACCATATGAGTCAAATCTGAACTCCTGGAAATGCTTCCAAACTTCTGAGAAAGCCCTTTCATGACAAGTGATGTCTCAATGCAAAAAGCTTCCTCTTGCCACCTTTATCATAGAATATTAAGGGGCTGGAATGGATCTTAAAGACCATCATCTAGTCCCAACCCCCAAATTTCTCTCACTTTCAAAAAGCATGTAGCAAAATAAGCAGTGCTTTTGTTCCTTGAATGTGGCAACTTCCATTAAATCCGTTAAGGAATTCACTCTTGCTTTTGTTTTACAAATACTGTTATACTGACCTGGGTGGTGGCATAAACCCCAAACCCTGCGTATGTTCTCCTGTTTGCTCTCGAAACTTAGGATAGGAAAGCAATGGATCCACAAAAAAAATCAAGCTTTCAAGCTTCATAAGTACCATACCTTTCTAGAAACAGTGTTTTATAAAGAGTTATGCCTGACCTACCCTCCAGTTCTTTGGTGATATTCAACCATTATGGAACTGATTATTTTAAATACTTTTAAAATTATTTTAAAACTTGCTTTTTGTACGAGTCTGAGTGATTTTATGTAATATCAGATTGTCAGATTCTTTTTCCCCTAATTATCATTTACGTGTATTTAATCTGGCTTTTTAATTGCAAGCCCACAGAAATTTAATCAATTTAACCTCAGAACAGGAACAATTAGTGTTTTTAGAATATATATTCTGAAATGTCATATATTCATTATCTTGAAATTATTTTTTTGATTACTTTCTTTGAAGTTTTCCTATCTTATCATCCTGCATGTCCCAAAGTGATTTCCTTCCTTAGCCAATCTCTTTCTCTCTGTTTTGTCTTCAGGCATCTCTGCAATTATCTTGTCATTCTTACCCCTCCTCAAACCTCCAGTAGTTCTAGATTTCTGCAGTTCTCTGCATACACATTCATTCTCGTGGCATTGGTTAACCTTTTCTTGTCCTTTTTGGTCTAGTAAGGGCGGGAGTGAGGTGAAATTTTGATTACCCTTGCATAAATAAATAAAGTTCATTAAAAGGAAAAATTCTAGTTGTCGGGGACAGCTCTGGAGACAGCCACACTGGCCAACCATAGGACTGTCAAAATGTGACCTGAAAGGAGAGCTGTACTAAGAAAATAGGGAATGTGATTAGAATTCAGCTCCATCTCCCTTCATAGTCTGTAGCAGGTGCCGTGGGTCACCTTTTTTTGTCAATTGCTGAACTCTGCTGGTGCTGTAACATTTTTTTAAAGACATTCTGAGAGACTGAAAGTATTTGATGTCAGGTTTTCTTCCATGTGTCAGGAAAGAGTGGCACATAGGTGCTTTTTCTTTCACCTCCAATAGCTCCAGTGCATTGGCAAGAAGGAGGAATGTTCACTTGATGTTTTTTCCTCTCTTCCTTAATAGAAGAGCGGGATGCTGCGTTCTAAAACAAGGCTCATGGAGCAAAGAGTGTTTGGGTTCAATATGCAAACTCATTTGCTGCAGGTATGCTTATGGATTTTCTTTAATCAGTTGGAGTGAGATTTACTGTTTGTTTGGTTTTTCATATAATTTTGCCATAAAAGATCAAATTTAGTACACAGATTTGAAGAGACAAAAAAAACTTCAAAAGTTAAAAATATGGTGGTATGCCCACACACAGAATACTAATTTTAGGTAAGATTTTTTTAGCAAAATCAAGAAATGGTTAGAGCCATTTCTGAGCTGAGAACACATTTGTAAAATTTTTAAATGCTTTCTGAATGTGGTAATTTTAAACATCAGCCTTGAATGATCCACAATACTTTATTAGGTTTTGAAAAGTAATTTTATCAGAAGCTAGGAGTGTGAGTAATAAGGAAATGTAAGTGATTTATATCTACTTAGGCAGACATAAGTGTTGCAGAAATAGAAGCACCACTAACAGTGCAGCAACTCACTGTTCAGCAACTCAGGTACCTGAATAATGAAAACCCTTTTCTGTTTCTTTTAGAACAGTGATGTTTTATTTGTATGTGCCCTTGGAACGCTTTCACATGGGTAATGGTATTTGAATTACTGGACAAAGTAACTCCTCTGGTACTTTTTATTTCCAGAAACCTTTTGTATTCTCTTTTGCTTTGTGAGCTTTGAATATTAAGATTAGCATCAACACTTAGAAACTCTACATAGATTAACTTCACTGTCATAACTGATCCTATTGAAATGCAGAAATTTTTGACACAAACACATTTTGATCCTTTTGGCTTTCTTATCTAATGGTCTTGTTGGGGTCAGCTGCTCACAGCAAAGAATTTAAAAAGCAACTGTTGGAAGATTTCCAGCCACTGACTTTTATCAGCGTTCACTGTTCTTTTGGTCTGCCTGAATTCCTGTGTTGTACTTGGACTGTGGTTGTCTCTTTTGAGGCACAAAATTGTAGACCCTGCTCTTGACTTGCTGTTGTACTTAATGGGAATTTAGCAATGGTAATGCTTACAGGGCAGCAGCTGTGTTCTGCCTTGCAAAAGAATATACCAGGTATATAATTCATAACAAGGAGACCAGTTAGTAAAATCAGAATACCATTTCTTTTGAAAATCTGAGGAGGCAAACAAAGAATTTCATGGAAGATGAACCACTTCTGCAAAATCTAAGTCACTAGTCACAATCTCGTTGTAAATACTTTGTGTAACTTGATGCTTAACACTGTGTTGCTCTGCAGTTACACGACTGGTTGCCAATTAATACCTTGTTTTTAATGAGAAATAGAAAAGTAAAAGGAATGGAGTGAAGAGAATTTTGAAAATGTAGTCAAACAAAATGTATTAGATCATGGAGATTAAAGAATAGGCTTAATGAAAAGGGTAGCAATTTCAATAAGATGAAGTTCATTGCAAGCCTTAATGAATGCATAGATTTTCATTTGTTTTCATTAGTGTCATTTGTTTCACTCTTATCCTGGAGTGTAAATTGACTTATGTTTAACTTCTTAGGAATTGGAAACTGCAATTATTTTGATAAATGGATGCAAGGTTTGTGAGCTTTTTGGTTCAGAAGGAGCCTCTGAGATAAATACGTTGAAACTCTTAAAGTCAGAATATTGAAAGGTACAGGAAATACATATAATATTTTATAATTATTGTCTCTCTAGTTGCATCACTGTTACTGTGTTCTTTTCTGTGCAGTTTCACAAGGATAATTCAATAACCTGATGTTGAAAAATTCCAAGGAAGATGAGTAACCATTCACACGTAATACACACCCATGATGGTTTTCCTATGAGCGTGCAGTGTCTTGTGTGATTTGGGCTACAGGAGTCTGTTAACATTTTCCTAATGGCTGTGTTCAAGGCCAGCCCTCATGGCGAAAGTGAGAGAAAAGACTGAGGGAAAGGAAGAGGTGGAATTTGACTGGAAGTCAGCGTAACTATTGGTTCCCCAAAGCTACTCCTAAAACCAGAAAAACAAATTGACTGCTGTTGCGGTGAGAACCTTTTATTCTGACTATGCTTTGCTTTCAGTGTGGAGGTGAAATGATACTTGCTTTGGAAATAATGTTTTATGTCAATGCTTTCATGCAGGAATTCTGTGTAAGGGAAGACTTTTCCTGCTAGAGAAAAGCTTTGTATAACTTAATCCCATTTCAGCCTTTTGACAAGCTGCAGGTGGTGCTCTGGCTGCTCTTCCAGAAAACAGTGACTCATCATGACCTACAGCAGGGTTAAGATAGAGGTAGATCAACACTATGCTGAGTTTTAGTTGAACTAAGACATAGACTTGGTTTTTTTCCACAATGTTTTCTAGACAATTAAATGTCCTCAGCTGTGATTCAATAAATATTGTTCTTTTGGGGCTAAAATGCCATGCTTGTTAAAATGCCTCTGGATTCATTAAGATAGATCTTTAAAATATATTGTATAACTTACTACAATTGTTTTACGCAGTGTTTCAGAAGAAAGAAAATAAATGTTCTGAGAGAAGCTGGAGGAGTGGGGTAGAAAGGAATTGTTTGACTAAGAGCAAAAAAAAGTACCTTCTATGCTTGGAAGGAAAGATTAGGGATAAGAGAGAATGTTGGACTTCATCTAGAATGTGATTGTAACAGGCATGTTTTTGTATTGCTTTTGTCATGTGCAAAGTATAAACCATGCTTATTTTTGAAAAATCCATTTCTTGTTTTAATTTCTCAGAATGGTCTGCTACAGAGCCTAAGTAATAAGTAGTAAGGTATCCTCCAAGTCAGGATGACTGTGGTTGTATTTTTTTTCTTTGGGAACACATTAAGTATGTAGGAACACTTTGTAATCATAAGGACTTGTGGTGACATCATGACTGTACCCATGTTTCTGTTTTAATATGTGAGTAGTTACATAGTGAAATGTGTATGTGAAATTAGGTGTGTAGGTAGCTCACTGTCAAAGGCGTGTTTGTATTTAATGTCTTTATAAAGCACTTACATTAATAATAGGTTTCAGAACCAGAAATTTTATAGGCGAAGGCATGTAAAAAATTTCCTGTATGAAAGGAAAAAGGAATGGTTTAATAAACACCACAGGCATTCAGACTCTGGCTCTGATGTACTTTTCAAGAAAAAATTGGTTTTAATTCAAGTACACAAATGTTTTATGAAGTTAAAGCATCAACATAGCAACAAAGTTCAGTCTTTAAACAATTTTAAAATATATTTCCGTTAAAATTGATCTTTAGGCATGTGAAGGGACTGCAAAGTAGATGTTTAGTTTCGTGTCAGACACTGAGAGGGCATTGCAAGCTTCAAAACTAGCTCCCTCTTCAGACTTTTCCCTGATTTTCACGTGGACGTGGTAGGCAGAGACTTAGTGCAGGACTGGAGTTCTGCATAATGTTTTTGATTAGAAAGGTAGCTACTTCAGTGGTGGAAATATAGGACTGAGGATTAGGGGTATTATGGCGAACTGGCCAACAGGAAAGAAAGTGGTGTCCTTGTCCTGAAAAAAGTTGCCAAAGAACTGTGGGCCAAATTTGAACTGAGCCATAAATCTGTGTTTTATAGCAAAGTGCATTTAAGACCTGAACTATTTTGAAGGTGAAATCCCAAATCATCCAAGCACTGAAGCATACTTTTCAGAGCAGTCTGGCAGAATGCTGAAGTGCCTGCTTAATTTCCATAGATGCTTAATCAGATCTGCAGTTGCAGATGTGGAGAAATTTAAGTCAGATTCCTTCCTCTTTTGAAAATCAGCTCTATTTTTACAGAATAGAATCCCTAGATTATCTTTTAAAGCAGTTTCTTATGAGGATTTTTTTCCCCTAGAGGAAAGGTTTTAAATAAAAGATGGAGAATTTCCTATTGATATGGAGAAATGTAAGTATGGGAGAAATGAATAGTGGGGCTTCCCTTCTTTGAAGTGACTTTTGAAAACAAACACAGATAAGTTTAGGTGTGTTATTACTCAAAATATTCTTCTACCTGTTATTTTCTTGTTGATTGCTGTAGATGCCTGTGCATTAAAATGCTAATATTTGTACAGGTTAAACTTTATGACATGCAATTTTTAATCAACTTGTGCTTTATGTGAAATGCCTTATGTGAAATGCAGGCAAATGTTCTTTTTTTGTGATGTGGTATTTGGGGTTTAATGGAATTACTACTGGGGCTTTAGCCTGATCTGCAATTCAGTAAGTCAGTGTCAGGTTGGTTTCAGGCAGGTATTACAGTGACCCCAGTGGCGTTAGACTGAGCAGTTGTGTGGTTAGAAACCAGTAGAAGCAGAGTGGTCAGTAATGCTCAGGGCCTGGCTGTTAGATGTGATGTCCTCAGACAATCCATGTAATACAGAAAACCAGAAAAATCCTTTATTCAACTCCCCGCTCCCTGGCCAAAACACATGCTAAAGTGCAAACCAAAGATTTAACAGTCTAACTGGATGAAATAATAGTTCCTACACCAGATCTACGTTTGAAGTGTCCTGCAGGTCATCTGGGAACCTTGGTCTAAGAAATACGGTTTGAATGTTAAAAGGTACTGCCTTCTCTCTGTGTCTCATAAAGAGCAAGCTAAGAAATACATTTGTAGAACAAGAGATGGAGACCCCAGAAAGAAATGCTGTTCATTTCACAACCTTTATGTAAATTCTTCCAAAGATAAAGCCTTCACTTTACAAACATCACATGACAAAGATTCACCCTCTGTCTTTCCCAGTAAGCATTCCAAAGTTCAGCTGCAGTTGCTGCTAGGAAATTGCAGACTGTTTCAAGGTTGAATTGATCTAGCTTTAATTGTTAGCTGCTGGATCCTATTGCAGTACTATCAGCAAGTTTGAAAAGGTCTTGCCACCAGATCTCCTTTGCGAAGAGTAAGTGCTTATTTCTGGTAATCAAATGACCTCTCAGTCTTCTCTTCATTTAGCTGACATAGACAAGGCTCCCTAAGAAAGGTATCTGAAGAGGAAAATAAATGGCAAATGAGGATAAGAGCATAGGATGTAAAACAAATACGATGACATTTATGAACCATCTCCCACTTCAGAGACAGAAACACTGAGAAGATATAAATAGACCTTTAGGTCCTTTCCCAGGCTCTTGAAGTCCTTCACAGCATGTGAAATAGTGCCTGCCATGGATGGTGGTTCCAGTGTGGATCTTGGCCAAGCACTGCATTGCAATT
The DNA here is from genome assembly GCA_013399895.1 of Serilophus lunatus. NCBI lineage: Eukaryota > Metazoa > Chordata > Aves > Passeriformes > Eurylaimidae > Serilophus > Serilophus lunatus. Next base: position 2,584,207 of record VXBA01004775.1, on the reverse strand, counting down.
TTCAATGACTGCCTTTAAAGCAATGGCCATAAAACAGGAGGGTGTTAAGACAAATTTACAGCTTGGCTGAGGTATTGGGAATGATACTTCTTGGAATTAGTCTTTAGGATATTTGTCCATATGGTTTCATTAAGAAAAACAGAAGAAGTATCCAGAATGTGAAAATGTTTAAATGCTTGTCCCGCTCCAACATTATTGACTTCCCATATACATCTGCATCCAGTGTTAATTTAAGGTCTATCTTTGGGACTACTTGTGTGCAGATTTCCATTACATGCATTGTGGATGCACACAGTCTGCTTGCACAAAGAGAACTGTAATGTTTTAATCCTCTAAATTTAGGGACTTGTAAGGTAGCAGAGGAAGGTCTAAGTATAGCTCCAGAAAAATGGTGATTGAAGGTTGCTACTACCAGAACCATTCATCCAGCCTGCAGCCCACTCTCTGTGTGCTCTGCAGCTGTGCCAGAAAATATGCTGCATGAATAATTTGGACAGTTGTGGCCTGTTCCCTGTTTTTGGCTCAACTTCGGAGAGAATCAGGAAGTGTGCATATGCACATGCTCTCTGGCAAAATACCCTTCCCAGAGATGTTGGGGAAGGGCATGTAACCCAGTAACTATGTATGTACGCACTTTGCTACACACAAGTTCAAGGGACAGAGAGGAAATGCAGGATTTGGCCTTCCATTGGTACTGGAAGTATCTCAGGTGTCTTGTGTGGTCAGGAAGACTGAATATACTGGTTCCTTCTCCTGAGTACAGATCAAAACCTTTTCTAGTCTTGTTGGATGAGGTAATACACAGTTTCTGGGAAGGTGAGATTCAGTATTTGGTGGGTGCCTTCTCCATCCTGTATCACGCAGGGGGGCAAGATGGTTACATTGAATTCTGTCCTCAGAAGCTAATTCTGTGGCAGTTGCTACATCTTTCAGGATCAGGGCCATGCATGGACATTGAACGTTTTCAGGTGTCATTTGTCTTTTCACCACGTTAGAATTTGTTTACTACATTCCTCTGTTTTCCTTGTTTTTTCTTTTACCATCTTTTGTGTCCTTTCAGCTTTTTCCAGCAGTTATTAGCTCTGATCCTATTGGTGTAACATTATTTTTTTTATTCTTCTGCTTTTGCTGGGAGCAGCAGTAATGTTTTGGACAATTTTTTTTTTCTTCACTGTTACACTGTTGATACCTTTTGTTTTCATATGTAGGCTGACGATACCGGGAAGCAAGCCAGTAAAGGCTGAAGAGTGAGTGGATACAAATTCTGCCCAAGTTTCCTCATTTGCAAATGAAATGCCTGACTTGGATCTTATCAGTTGAATTTTCTTTTTTTCTTTTTGAATGGTAGCTGGATTTTGACTATAAGGTGAAACTGGTAATGATATCCAGGTAACCACAAACCTCTCACAAGCCTGTGTTTCCTTGGCCTCTGTGATTAGTGGCACACCAGTTGGTCCTGTTACCCTGTAGAATCATAGAAATAGTTGAAGAAAGTTAGAAAAGACCTTTAAGGTCATTAAGTCCAACCATTAACTCAGCACTGCAAAGTCCACCACTGAGCCATATTCCTATGCATCATATCTACACATCTTTTAAATACCCTCAGGGATGATGCAAAGGTTTCACATTAACAAGACCAGACAGTGAATCAATCAAAGATGTTCCTGTGTTGGGTTTGGCTTTTGCTACTGCTAGTGATGTGGCTTCTAATCCACCAGAAAAGATGGATTCTACTTTTTTATCACTGAGATACCAGATAATTGCTTCTGTCAGGATCTCTCCATTTTCTGTGTGCTTCCTTTAATTGAATGAAAGCCTATATTAACCCTCACTGCATGTTATGTTAACTTTTATTTGATGTTGGGTTTTGATTTTGTAGATGTCTGAAATTGTGTGGCATTGCTGTGATTTCTCAGCTTTTTACATAGCATTTGTTGAGGCTAATGGATAATAGTAGCTTTGCCAGTACCACTTCAGAGCCTGTGTAATGTAAAATGAATTAGAGCTTGACCTAGAACAGTGCCCTTTGTTCTGAGGAAATGACTTAAAATCATAGAATAACAGAATAGTTTGAATTGGAAGGGACATTAAAGATTATCTTATTCCAACCCTGTTGCCATGGGTAGGAACATCTTGCACTGGACCAGGTTGCTCAGAACTGCATCCTACTTGATTTTGAACACATTCTATCTCCCTGTCCCAGTGCTCACCCTCACAGTGAGGTATTTCTTCCTAGTATCTAATCTAAATCTATCCTCCTTCATTTAAGGCCATTCCCCTTGTCTGGTCACTACACACCCTTGGGAAAAGTCCCTCTCTAGCTCTCTTGTGGTCCCCCTTTAGGCACTGGAAGCTCTCCCTGGAGCCTTGTCTTCTCCAGACTGAACAGCCCCAGCTCTCTCAGCCTCTCTTCACACCTGTTTGTGGAGCTGAGAGTACTCTATCTGAATCCAAACTTCCTGGCTGACTGTTGTCTACCGTTTTTTACTTTCTTTCCAGTCCAAATTTTGGTTTTAATGATATACATTGTAATTTGGGTACCCACTGCTCGCTGGCTCACCTCCTTTTCTTTCCATATGTGGATTCTTCCTGGATCATTTTTCATTAAAGTTTTGTTCTCTCTTTGCAGCAGTGAAATTTTAAGTCCAAAATTTCTGTTCTGGAAGTTTGTGCATGCTTTTATTCTTTCACTGTGAGTGAAAACCCTTTACTGTGCTACACAGATCCTGCCCCACTGCAGTCTGTGGGGCACTCTTGCCATCACCATTAAAAATTCCAGTTTCATTGTTTGCTAGCATAAGAGGCCTTTCTTTTAGAGAGTACTGTTTGTATAATGCTTACAGTAGCATGACTGCTTCTTGGTGAAAGTTTGCATTCCTCTGTAATATTTGTAAGAGTTGCTATTAATCTTCAAGCAAAGAAGAAGCTACAGAGTGAAAAATTTTAAAATATATATGCCCATCTCCTTTGTGGGAATATGTTCTGTCCTGCCTAGCTGCAAGAATTACCTCCTCAAGTCCTTCCTAACCTGGATTGTGCTGTGATTCTATTAAGAATGCAGAAAAATAAGCTTTCTACAAATAAAATTTAGAAAAGGCAATGGAGGCTGGTTTGTACAGTATGTGTGAGAAGCCTAGCCTGTCTCCAGGGTGGCTTTATTTGTGAATCATCACACATCCTTTTAGGTAAAAATGGACTGCATGATTGATATTTGGTATTGCATGGCTGATGTATTCAATAAGGAAACAGTACTTCAGGCTCTCATGTGTAATATTATTTTGTTAAAGAGAGAAAGAACAGGAAAATAAGAGGATAAGTCCACAGTCTGGAGAAACAGAAGGACAGAAGGCAGGAGGGAGAAAGAGGATATGAATGGATTCTACAAGTCATAACTTCTAAGGTTTTTATAGAAATAAACATTTTCTCAGCTTCTAAGATGCTCTTGGCCTTTCATAAACTTTACCAAACACTAGGGAGCTGCTAAGCAGTTCAAGACTTAAAAAGGTCTACTATGGTCGTAGAGTTTCTACAGTGGAAAGAAGGCAAAGTTGGCCTTTTATCTGCGTTCTTAACTGAACTCTGTCAGTTGAGAGCAGGATAGCTAGAGCCGTTCTTCTGGCAGATATTTTGCTCTGCTCTGGCAGACATATGGAGAAAAGATGTCAAGTCCAGCCTTGGATCAATATAACTAAGTTTCCACTGACTTGTTGAGAGCCCAGTGCTTTTTAAATTGCAGGCTCTAGCAAACTGGACGTTGTTTTGATATTTCGCTGTGCTGTTGACCTGCCAGATGCTTCTCACTTTAGTATTTTTCTCTGTCTTTAATTCTCTTTTGTTTATATTCTTCAGGGCAGGAATTGTTTCTCAGTCTGAGTTGAGCACCTTGCTTGATCCCTGCTTGGGGATGTTGCTTAGTACCTTAATACATGAATATCTCCTGGACAAGGGTGTATTTTTTTCCAGGTCCATTAAAGTTGAATAAACTGAACTAAATCAAGTGTAGCCTTACATGAGGAAATCCAAGTAGGAAGGTTCTCAGGTTGATGCTCATGGATGTTTCCAGTCAATAATGATTTTGTTTGATAGACATTTTTTTTTCTGTAGTGCAGACTGTCTCTTCCTAACCATCCAAAACAGTCTGGGCATTCAGATTTTCACTTCTACCTGTTAGAGAAGATGGTTGATTTTTTTTTTTTTTTTAATTTAAAAATTATTATTGTATTTTTTCTAAGAGTTGGCACCCACTGCCCAGACTGCTGCCGTGATACCTCTGCTACTGTAAGGGATCTTTCCCTGGTTTTTGTGGCTCTGGGCTAAATGAAGGCTTGTGTGCAACCCTGCAGCTCTGTGATGTTTGTGCCGCTTGCAGAATGTATGTAGGATAGCAAATTCTCCCAGGGAAGTGGTCATAGCACCAAGCTGGTTTGAGTTCAAGAAGCATTTAGACAATGCTCTCAGGTACATGGTGCAATTCCTGTGGATGTCCTGTGCAGGGTCAGGAGGTGAACTCAGTGATCCTGATGAGTCCCTTCCTACTCAGGACATTCTATGATACTGTGAAATTTTGAGGTAGCTTTTGACATCAAACTAGATATTAAAACCTTGAGGATTGGATTCTTTCCTACATTTTTAACACGAATACAGCAAATGGAGCTTGAGGCACACAAAGAGCAAAGTAGACTATGACAGATGCATGCAAACAAGAAGGTTTCCTTTTGCAAACATGGAAAAATAAAAAGATTATGCTATAAAAATGCCCCTGCTCTGCACATGTGAAAGACTGATGAATTTAACCTGTGCTGAAGAAGTCTAATCCACTTGTGTGGCATATGTGCACAATCTGCATTTTTTTTTTCCTTCTAGTCTAAACAGTTCAGGATTTCACAAGTGAGGTTTTCATGTCAGTGGTTTGAGAGGTATATAGAGGAAAGAATGTCGATGAAGAGGGCGATCATTTCTCAAACAAGACCTGGCCTGTTCTTTGGGACCCCCATTGTTTGTGGGCTTCATGCTGAGCAGTTCTAGCTATGAATCCTGACGTGCAGTAAACTATGGTGTGTCCAGACACTGGAAAACAGGCCATTCTTACAGAGGTAAAATGGTAAAGTATCAAGTCCTTATCAGCTCCTTAGGAAATCAGTTAAGCTACCCTCGGTTTATGCCACCCTGTGTATTCTTAGAATGTGATTAAAAAGTATTTTTACAAATTGTATGTATGAAAATAATTTTTAAGTTGCATGGGAAGTTACTGCATATTATATATACTTAACCTAATTAGTTCACTTAAAGATTCCAGTTTTCTCCACTGATAATTCATTATTGATTATGAATATCACACAAATAAGACCTTTTAATTTACTTTCAGGGTATGATGCCATTATGTGCCTCAGTTTTGGTTGTATAGGGCTTTTGCCTGCATACAGGTTTTGCAATGTTATTCATCTAATTTTAAATTATGAATCTTATTGGGTTGACATATTTAATGTTGGCTAGTGTAGTATTTTGTCTTTATAGATTTGGATTTTTAATATATGAAGGGAAACAAAAATGTGACAATCATAGAATCATAGTGGTAGTGTTTTATATTGTTAGAGGACTTGGTAAAGTACCAGTAGAAGAAACACACAGAGAAAATACTACAGGAAATGAAGGGGGAGATGAGTTACAGAATGTAGCATATTAAATAAAATAAGACTATGTAAGGTAAAGGGTTATTACTATATTGCAGTGGTGTTTGCCTCTAACTATTGTTACCAGTTTTTCTGGCATGCCAGCAGAGTTCCTCAGTTTCAATTTCTGATTTTGAACATTTTGCATGAAATTAATTTTATTCAGACATCTCTCTGAATAAAGAGATATTACTCATTATTTATGCAAGAGATGTTATTGTATGGAAACAGATGATTGTTTTATTGTATCTCATTTTTCTCCAGCAGTATGTGTACAATGGATGTCTGTAATTTTGAGGATGTTTTTCTTCCATAATGATGGTCTGTCCATGATATGTCTGTTTTCATGTGAGGTTTTTGTGCATTGCCATTGTTGTAAATACCAATGAATGCAGATACTGCAATGACTCACTGGTGATAAATGTTTAATCTTTAGGTGTCTCTGGAATATTACAGCATTGCAGGCTTCATAAATAGATCAGATAGACATTGCAATGTCTTCTTGTGGAGGCCTTCCACAAAGTAATTATTAGCATGTGGTAAAAGTTGAACTGCATGTGTTCCACAGAAATGAAGAGTGATAATGAGTGTTATATCATTTCCACTGTGCCAGTCAAACTTCCTCAAAAATAACATTAGAAGAGTTAAGTAGCAGCTATCAAAAGTATTTATGTATCAGTCACTCACTGAAAATCGCTTTCTATTTAATCCTGGAAAAAAGAGATGTGATATATCAAATTTGATGAATGCACAGGTAATTTAGTGTGAAGGCAAATCCCTCTTCAGAAGGAAGAAACGCTTTGTTCTCCACAATTGTATTTTGGAACATAAAAAATAATCTTTGTGTGGGCTAAATGACGTGAAGTTATATGAACAATTCTGAACACTATTAAGTATTTTTGGAGGCTTAGCTCTAACAGATTGCTGTTACAAGCTCCTTTCTTCATCCAGGCACTAGTGTGTTTAATTTATATGTAATATGTAGGACTCTCTATCTATGTCTAACTGAATTTGAGCACTTGGCATGAATTTTTTCTAAATGCTTCATAAGAAGTGTATAATGAAGCATCATAAATGCATTAGTAAACATAGAGCCATGTAATTTTGGTAGATGAGCTTTTCTAGAGCAAGGGCGTCTACTGCAAATAGAAAACATCTTAATTTTCTATTTAGATGAGCTTTTGAGTTTTATATTTTAAAAAAAATGTAACTTCAGCCCTGGTAATTTCCATTCATATATGTGTATGTCTAAATATGTGTATATGTATACATGCACTTTTTAAAAAATTATATATGATATGTAAGCATGTAGATACATGCCTATACAACACAGACATCCTTTCCGTTGTCCAACAGAAACTGAAATTCCAGCACTCAGACATAGTAGGATTGAGCTGCACACCAGCTCCTGTTGCCTTGGTTACAGGGACTAAGTATTTTCTGGACTGTTGAATCAGTGTATAGTATTTAAATAGAAAAATGTATGAGTATTTTCATAACTGTTTTGCTCACACATTGTTAGGATGTATCAGAGCACACTGTAACTAATAATTCATGGCAAATTCCCTGATGCTGAACCTATGAGTGATCTACTATCCGCAGCAGGAAAAGGGGTGGAATTTCAGAGCAGTGTTGAGTAAGGATGGTGTTCTGCTCATTGAACTACATGGCCATGCATAGAACAACTTTAACTCCACTGTGTCTTTTTTCCATGCTCAGGAAATACCTGTTAGAGGTGTGACTATAAAGAGGAGAGAGTGAAGGATGCCAGAGTCAAGCAGCCAAAGTTAGGGGAAGGGAAAGCTTCTAGCAGCCCTAGGGCTCAGGGTACAGCAGGAGGAGAAGTGGGGCTAATGCAGCGAAGTAGGGGGGCCCTGAGAGGAATTAGCAAAACATCTTGTAAGGAAAGATTCTTGGAAGGAAATGGGAACATATATTGTGTTTATGGAGTCTAAACACACTTGGGAGTAACTTTCTGTGCCATGTCCTATCTGAAGCCTCCTGAAAACTGCAGCTTTGTGAAGGCAGCTTCACAAAGCTTGTAACTTACTAATATCCTTGTGCTTGGAAGCTTGTGTTAATTTTCCAGATTGTCTAAATTTTCACATTATACAACTTCATTTTATCATTTATTCTACTAAAGTGTTGTAAATACAAATTTCATAGTATACTTTGTATTATCTTAGTATCTTAGTATGACCTGAGAGACATTCCTTTGTGGAATTCATTCTGATTACAGGGAGCATCCATCCGTTGTGACCCAGCATGATTTGACTGGTTCGTGTGAGCATAAATGGCATTTAATGGACTGTAGAAAAGGTGTTTTGATCTAGATTTGACAGCCTATGTTATATCTTACCTTTAAAATGATGTAAGAAAAGATAGCAATTGAATTTAACTCTTTGAAGGTAGGTTTTCGAGGCAGCTTACTGTTTTAGTAGTATGTGTAGATGAAAACAACATGGCATGCAGTAAATAAAGTACTGTAATCCTTATTCTAAATAAAGTGTTTGTTAGAAAATTATTTAGGAAGGTGTTACTATGCTAACTAGTCACAATAGGAAATGAAGATTCAGAGATTCATTTCTTCAATGAAAACCAGCTTTTTATATCTTAAATCCTTAATATCACTTTAATATTGCAGTAGTTTCCTTAAGTACGTCTAACAACTACTAGCCCCTTGAAGTGCTGGCAAAGAGGTGCCTGGTGAGATTCTCATCAATGTGTCAAAATGTGTGAAAAGCCAGGCTTGTGGCCTGTTACACTGTGATTTGTGAGCTGTCTTATCTGTATCACCTGCTTGATTACCAGATGTTACCAACTTAAAGCATTCAATATTCCGATGCTGCTGAAGGGTAGGAGGTTTCTGGTAATACTTTTTTGCACCATTTTTCTGATCAAGAACTTTCATCTCCTCTTGCAGGTCATTTCTTCCAATAGCACAGACATTATTTTGATAGAGTTCTGGTGGGTTTTGGTGCTGTTTGGAGGCTCTAGAAAGTATCTGCAGATACCAGAAACTCCACTAGTGGATCACAGTCCCTTCAGGGTAAAAATCTTTGAGGAAGTGCTCTGACTATATTTGATTTTTGGAAAACATCTGATGCACACTAAGAATGTCAAGAAAGACAGCACAGGTAACCGCAAAACTGCTTGCTTTCTAACATTTATGTAATCATATGACTTTACATGATATTCCTATGTTTGAGTTCTGTTCAAAAGCAATACATACGCCTGTTAACCCAATGGGTAAGTGACCTAAGGAAAAGATCAACTTGATAACACTTGATGGAAGTACTGATTTCCAATTCCAATCAGTGATGAATTCATTAATTGTTAAGTGTTCTAATGCCTTCCTCTATCTCCTGCCCTCTTTAAATACATTTAGGAAACTAACGTTTCTATAGTCAGATTCATTACTGAGAGAGGACTAAGACAAAAAAACACACTTGAGATAAGAGGCAAATGACTGCTCTACATAGTGCTTCTCTATCCTACCACCCACAGATGCCTTGATGCAGGATAAAATTAAATTATTGTTGATTTTTTGCTGATTAGGTTCAGCTTTTCTGATAGAGAGGTCAAGTTCCTTCATTTACCAGAAGTAAAAAGAGTCCTCTTAAGTCTCAGCTACAATAGAGCAGGATTTTAATTACAGTTAAAAGTTCTGTGCCAGTTCACAGTGAATGTTTTTAGGAGGTTATAACAAGTTATTTCTTTCTAAGTAGTAGTTTGTCTGAGTAAAATCAATTCCTTGAGAACACTGTTTGCGTAATTTTTAAAAGGGGAAAGAAATGGTACAGTAATTTCACTAATAGATGTTATTTAAGAATCTTTCTGAAGGATAATCACACAGGTACAGTGAATTGTATAGTAAAATTAGCTAAGGTTTTTTGTTTGGGGTTTTTTTGGTAGTTTGTGTTGGTTTTTTTCTGATATAAACCATTGTTTTTATCAAGTAGCGTTTATTATGAGACTAAATTCTGCAGCCTTTGGCTAACAAACAGAAGTGTTAGTTCAATCTGTTTTATTACTTGTGGTTTTGTGCTTTACTTAGAGTCAATGTCAGTTAAATGAAATATGTGGCTAACATTTAGTAGGATGACAAAATGAGGATTCAAAAACAATTTCCTCCAAAGAATGCTTATGTGTGACTTCCTCTATGTTCTGAAATTTTTGGCTTAAAGAGGTAAAAAAGCTACTCCAAACCCCTAGGTGGACTTCTTTTCATCTTTCTTTTAAATTCCTGAACAATCCTACTTTTTCCTATTTATTTTCTTTGGTTTCCTACTTCCAAAATCAAAAGTAAGCCCAGTTAGGGTGTAGTGGGTCAGCAGAGACACTTCCTTGTGCAGCTCATGCTTGCAGTGTCAATGAGCTGGGTTATTTTTCTGCTAAAACATCCTTTTCCCTGGGGATGGATTAGCAGCAGTGTTAGGCTCTTATCTCTGGTATTAAATCTAATTGCAAACCTCTGGCTCTGTGCTGTAGGATTTGGTCCTGGGTAACAGAGGAACTTCAAAAAGAGCAGGAATAGGGCAGTCTTTCTGACGGTGACTTTATAGAATGTATTTTCTTTCTCCTTGGGGCAGGTAGCCTGACATAATGGTCTCACACCAGTCCTACTGAGAAATGTGGAGAACAGCATTAGAATCCAAGTTTTTTCCTTGTATTAATTGGAAAGCTGATTTTTTCCCCCTTTTTTTGTCTGTGGTTACAGATCTTGTACTTATGACCCTGAAGCCATGTGAAAGTCTAGTTGTTCATTTTTCTCATTCTCATAAAGCCAGAACTGAATGGTTAATTCTCAAGTGAGAAAAGAGAGAAGTGGAAGTAAGTGGTGGCATCTAGACAGTCTTTCAGGTGAAAAGACTGCCTGTAGGCTCACCTTCACTCAGGAGTGCTAACTTGGAATTGCCAGTTTGATAAATGCTTGGGCAATATTCTCAGGCACATGGGGCAAGAGTTGGACCCTAGTTGGGTCCCTTCTCACTTAGGATACTCTATGATTTTAATAGGAGAATATGTACTTACATTCTTCTAGTCAGGATACTGTTGCTCTCTCTCCTCATGGATATATCTTTTGTCACTTTCTAGTGTCACTGAGGGAACACTAAGTGTATGTTGTCACTGGAGATTCTGGGACGAGGAAAACCTCATGTCTATCTGTTGTGGTTTTGATTCCAAAGGGAAGAAAAATGCTGGGAATTTGTTTTGCCACCAATAAAAAACCATCAGTAAAAGTCATCGGAGCTGCCTGTATACATTTAACCACAATCTTCCTTTGTAATTTCAGTGTCAGCATGGAAGAAAGCAACAGAGATTTTATTTTTCCAGTGATGGTGATGAGATATATTGAGGTGTATTATATGTAATTAAAATTCATACTGTAGCTTCTGTTTCTTCCTATTATCCCAAAACTATGTTGAAAAAGTGTAAACTAGCTTTGTTAGGCTTTTTCGTAAACATACAGTTTCAGGAAATCACATCTCTGTGCATTAGTAATATTTCAGTGCATTGTATTTGTATTGGACAGGTTTTTATAACAATTGCATGTAGAGCTGCGAGTTTTGCTTTGCTTATTTATAGCATTAGTTGACCAAGTTGGGTTGTGTTTGCAGGCTGCATTTGGGAGAACCATAGGAATGTGCTGGAGTAACTCAGTAATGGTAGCAGACGGAAGTGTAGAGACAGGCTCCAATATGAAGAAAAGGTACAAACTTATAAAATTACAGCATAAGGATGTGTAGTTTCATTTAAAACGGTTTTGCTATTTAAAGCTGTTTTACCTGGGTAGCAAAATGTTACTTTAATCTGCCACTTGGCATGTTTAATTGACTGGAAGTTTCTGTCATAGTTCAGGTGTGGCAGAGCAGTGTAGTTCTCTGAAAGCAGTGATCAGCTGTGAGGCAGCAGCGCTAAGGTCCTTTGTGGGTCTTTGGGTCCCTTCTGTAGAAAGGTGGCAGAGAGGTGACAGAGCATCTGGTAGGTTGTTTGGAGGAGGTAAAGGGAAGAGCAGAAGGATGCTTCAGCCCTCCTCTGGGGAGCTGCCTGAAAGCTGGTGTCAGGACACTGAGAAAGCGGGAAGGGCTCTCCATCCCATGTCTGTGGTGACAGAAAACAATCTGCCAGAAAGCAGAGACAGGCTGAGTGAGAGGCATTGATACTTCCCATAAGGCTTGGTTTTGGATGTATATTGTAGTAAAGTTTTTAATTTCCATGATTCAAAAATAAGGGTCAGCTCAGAATGGAAGGTACATTGCATATGAATTAATACGATGTGCTACAAATATTCACTACTGCTTTAATTAAGTCAATGTATCTGTTGGAAAAGACCTAGTAAATATTTTAATAGAAAAAAAGATAATGTCGGCCACATACTGTGGAGAGTTTGGTAGTTTTTCCCAATTAGGCAATTTGAACTAGTTTTCCATTATTTTTGGCCAACTTTGATAGACCAATACAGTGCCAGCAGAAATACCACATAAAGTTTTCTGAAAGTGATTTTTTTTTGAGAAATAAGATTGTACACTTTTCTTTGTATAGAAGAAGATTGTATATGTAAAAGACATGATAAACCTTCCTTTTACTTATTTCGCTGTGCTCAGATGATATCTTTGAGTGGTGGAAGACTTGTGTGATTAGACTCAAACTTACACATTCCCTTTATAGCACTTCAAAGGACTTCAGGAACATGTACTGGGTCACTGCAATAACTTGATAATTGCAGGCATGGAAAAATACTATTCCTAACAAGTGAATAAAAAGAGTTGAGACTGTTATCTTTAGGAGAAGAAGGAAACTAATGGAACGCCAAAAGCATGCCAAATTATGAATGTCTTTAGTGACTGTAGCTGTAAACTATAAAATTCATAAATGCAATATGAGAATAAGTTTGGGCAAAATACTAACGTGGTCAGGCTAGAACCACTCCTTGTCCAACAGAGGCTGGAATAATGTCAGCCCTTTTCTCACAAGAATGGTTGGAGAAGAAAAGTTATTGGTTGATAAGAAATTCTTGTAAAAAGAGTGGGTTCCTCCTAATAAATAAACTGTGTTTTATCAAAAGCATCACAATAGTTGAGAGCAGTCCAGTTTGAGTGTTTAATTTAAAGAGAACTTCGGGAATTTTGTTATCTTACTCGTTGCTGAAATAAACTTTGGTCTCCCTGTTCAAATGCTTAGTTTCAAACTATTGTGCTTTTACATCCTGCAAGGCACAGAGTAATATTTTCCATGAGGCAAAAGAGAATGGTGAGAATAAGGGCAGGCAGCAAGATTTGTGCTTTTTTTCAAAATACACTTGGACAATTAAATCATGCACATTTTCTGTTATATGTGTCTTGTTTGCAGATGTGGGATTAGATCTAATGAAATATGTGAAGGTTTCTGAGGATAAAAATTTCAGGAAAACAGAAAAGGTGGTAGTAAAAAGTGTAATGAAAAAGTTTTAATGAACAGATCTCTTTATAAATGACATGCAAGAAAGCTTCCCCTTCTTTCCTTTGGTTTTTAGGACATGACTTATCTTCTGGTAACAGCAGTTTTTTGCTGAATGTTGACCATTTTTTCCATGTTGGTATATTTGCTTTTCTCATTGATTTTGTCCCCTTGGAGAACATCCCACCCTTTGTGTTTAATGATTAAAATAAGTTCAAAATAAGTTACTTCTGCATATAGCTTTAAAAAGTCATACTTGGAGCCTACTGATTTTTTTTCTTTCCCCCCCCCCGACATGTTTCCTTTGTTAGACAATGAGTCACAAGCTGTCTCATCCTATTAATAGCTTATTAATTTTTAATTTCCAAGTCTACTTTTGTAAATGTACTGTATTCAGTAAATCATTAGGAGTTCCCTGGCTCTCTATATAATTACGCATTTCAAGGTAGTTTTATCAGTTTAATTAATTGGCTACATACAAATTGTATGGATTAACAAACAGCTTGCTAATAAAATCCTCTGTTTACTGGAGGGTGACAGTTTTTCTCTCAAATACAACATGGCTTTGAATAACTGTTCCTGGCAGCATAGCTTGTGCATTATGTTTTGTCTTTTGGTTGTTAAATCCTAGTTCCTAGTGGTATGTATTAAGAGTAAATAATTGGAAACAAGATCAACCATATCAATTCTGACAATATTCTTTGGCCTTTTTTCATAAATATTTTGAAAGAAATTTAAAATAATTTCACAGTTAATGGCAATACAGTGATAACATCTCTGATACATGAACTGGAGAAGCTGTCACGGATGCTGGGAAAGTGAGGAGAGCTTCATGTACCAATTCTCAGTTGAACACGTTGGGAAGGTGTAACCCCTTTTCTTAGTGCATCATACTTTGAAAGTTGTTTCAGGGATGGTTAGGATGATGATGATGACACATCCTGATAAGGATCTTGAAGCAAATGGAGAAGGAGGAGGAAGAGCCTTTAATCTAGAAAGTAATGAAAATGTGCTTCAAAAGTAACAGTTGTTTCTGTGGTTGATGGAGTAACATTAAGGGCGGAGATTTAGTTCTGGGACTCTCCTTTTTTGAGGAACTTTTATTATGCACTTTTCAGATTGTCTCTGACTAGGTCATGCCTCTTCACACCCCATTCCTATATGAACTTAAATGCTCTTAGAAAAACATAGCTAGAATTATATGAGGTTGATGTTAGACATGAAATAGATCTTGTTTTTCCAGTATGTCACCTACGTCTATTTTCATCTCTAAAAAAAAGAATGACATGTTATGAAATGCAGGGTGTCTACATTATTGTTTTGACTAATTGGAAAACATAATGCTTAAAAAAACCCTACCAACCAAACCAAAAAAAACCCCACCCACACAGCAACTGTTTAATGCCCATGAAAGAGTTGATTGTGTGAAGCTGAATATTCCTCTGTCAATCTATTAATAATAGAAGAGTTTAGTCATATCTGAACTATGACTATGGATTAATAATAAAATGATTATGAATTCTAGGTGAGAAGAAATCCACGTTAGCCATGGATTTCATGTCTGTTATGAGGTCAGGCTTAGTGGTGCTTATAGGAAATGACATCTTTACATGGAAAATTTGGACTAAAATCGTAATCACTACATTAAATGCACTTCTGAGCCTGTTTTGTTTTGTGATTAGACAAAGTGAGGTCTTTGTCATGAGAATGTTGCTTTATTTGACAGACCTGAGGCACATTGGTTTTTAGGTGTTACCCTGATGCTGACTCAGCCTTTCAGTCAGGTCCTGATCCCAGGCACTCCAGTGTGTCAGACAGGATTTCATTAATTCCAGCAGGCAGTGAGCTGGTCAGCATATGTCTGTGTGCATGCTTGAGCTGACCCACTAAAAGCTGGAAGGAAATAGCCTCTGACTGCAGTTGGAACTTTAGAAATGATGTTTCACTTGCCACACTGTTTCTGGTTAAGTTGTATTTTACTGTGTGCTCTACCAAATATAAATGGAAGACATATTTGTGCCTTAACACAGAAAAAGGTTCCTCAGTCTGCATGTAGATTTTAAAACAGCTATAAAAGCTTATGTTATATTTGGATCTGTTTGGTTATTGCTCACTAAATGTAGACAGTATCTAAAATTATACGTTCTAACATTAAGGAGTCATGTATTTTTCATGAATTGCTTTTCTGTTCACATATGCTTAAAGTGATGCTTAAATAACTTCTGTTGCCTGGCCTCACAACACCTTGTTCCACCTTCTGCAGTGTTCTGTAGTCTCCAGGATTTTGAGTCCCTATTAGGCATTCTTGATTAAAGCCTGTACGTTGCAGAAGGTACTGACCTGGGGGCTTAAATTTCCTGTAGTCCTGCTTAACTAAAATATAAAAAGAAATGCAAAAAACCCGACAAAAACCCCCATCACACGTATCTTAGTGTATCCATCATAGTGGGATACTGGTTCAGATGAGCTGCTCACAGCATACTCTGAGCCTTTGGGAGCCTTTTCCAAGCACATTAAGACTATTAAAACGCTGGTGCCTTTCAGCCTCAGGGGCCCGGAGACCTCCTGCATTCTCTGTGCACACAAGAGAATGAGTGGGACTGTTAGAAGAGTGAAATAAGAGAATTGCAGGTTCTGATTAGCTCTGAAAGGATGATGACACAACATATAATGGGAAAAATTCAATTTTCTGATCCTCATGAAAGTTCTTGATGGATCTGTGCCAGTATTTTCTGACCCTTTAATTAACATGTCTCTCTCCAGAACGGTCAGTCCAACCACTAAGTGTGCTATTGACACTTGTTAACAGCTTATTGATTTGCTTTTGTGTAACCTCTGCTCCCTGTATGTCTGCTGGTCAAAGCTGAGCTCTGGCAGGTCAGCACCAGCTTCCCCTTGCCTTGCTGTCCTTTGGGAATGATGAGGGTGATTCCTGACTGGGTACACCTCATCTTGATGTACACAGGCATGTGCAGCTTGTGGCTGTAGTTCAGGATCTGGGAGGTTAGCAACATCACTGAAATTCATAACAGAGAACACAAGTTTTAACACTTAATATTGTGCTTATCGTTACATGTGCCTATCCTTTGTCTTTCTTTTGAAATAAGTATTGGCCAGATTGCATTGAAGTTGGATGTTTGATTTTAGTGTTTTCCCCTTGCATCAGAAATATCAGTTTGTATGTCTTAACACTTAAATGCCAGAAGTGTGCTCTGGTGCTTTCAGTATACCTTTGATCCCAAATTTGATCCAAATTTACACTTCCAATCCACTGCAGTACAGATTAGTTTTGATAGCCAGCACTTTGGGTGCTAATTTTCTGGAAGGTGCCAAGAAATGAAGTAATAGGTTCAAGAAAGTTATTTTCTGGGAAGGCTGTTGGTATGAGTGTACGTTGTGTATATCTGATCAGAGTTGGTCATGACTTCTGATCAGCTGCAATGGGAACTACTTTTACCTCTGTGTTAAGCTACATATGGTTGTAAAGCAATTTTTTCTTTACTGGTAAGAAATATTTAGTAACTTTAAGGATAGCATGTTCTATAATTGAAGTTCTATTTTTGTTTTAGACAAGATACAGCATCTGATGGGATGTCAGCAGCTCTGGTATGTGTGTTCCTCTCTGACCAAGGAGAAAAGGATTTAAAGTCATTGTAGGTGTGTTGGGGACTTAAAAAATATTTTGCTTTGTTTCTGTAGTTGTTTAACCCGTGCTGAGTGCCAGGGGCCCACCACAGCCACTCTCTCACTCCCCCTTGCCCAGCTATAGAGGAGAGAGAATATAACGAGAGGTTTCGTTATTCATGATAAGGACTAAAACAGATTCTTTCTTAATCACTGTCACAGGCAAAACAAGACTCCATGTGGGAATGATAGTCAGGTTTATTACTAACAAGATCAGAGCTAAGAGTGAGAGACTAAAAGACACCTTTTACCCCCCACCCCCTCCTTCTTACATCCAACCTATTCTCCCGCAGCGGCCAAGGGAAAAGGCGAGGTGGGGGGGAGGTGTTGCTGTGCTCAGCTGCTGTTCTCAGCCGCTGCTTGGGGAGAGGAGTCCTTCCAGCCACATTCCATGGGGTCCATCCCTCACAGGATACAGTTCCTCTCACAAACTGCTCCGGCGAGAGTCCATCCCATGGGCAGCAGCCCTTCACCCACAGCTGCCACATGGCTGACATTCCACAGGGTGCAGTCCCTCAGGCACAGGCTGCTCCAGCGTGGGCCCCACGAGTCCTAACAGGAGAATCCTACTCCAAGTGGGCTCCTCTCCCCACAGGCTACAGTCCCCTGCCAGGACCCGGCTCCACCTTGGGTCTCCCACGGGCTACAGCCTTCCCCAGCATCCACCTGCTCCGGCGTGGCTCCTCCACGGGCTACAGGTGGATCTCTGCACTCCTGTGCTCCTCCATGGGCTGCAGGGGCACAGCTGCTTCACCATGGTCTTCCCCATGGGCTGCAGCTGGATCTCAGCTCCGGCGCCAGGAGCATCTCCTCCCCCTCCTTCTGCACTGACCTTGGTGTCTGTGTTGCTGCTCACAGGCTCTCACCCTGCTCCTCTCCAGCAGCCAGCTTCATCTCCTACCAGCTTTTTTTTTTTTCTTCCTTCTTCAATATGTTATCACAGAGGAGTTCCTTCAGCCACTGATTGGCCCGGCCTTGGCCAGCAGCGGGCCCAGCCTGGGCATGGGGAAACTTCCAGCAGCTTCTCGAAGAAGCCTTTCCCTCAGCCCCCCCCCACTGCCACCAAAACCTGGCCACAGAGAAACCAATACAGTTTGCTACAGTCAGTACTAATGGAAGATTGGATTTCAAGTGAGTTTTTTTCTGCTGTTCACCAACTAGTGACTCAGTCTTACGACCGTTGGATTAAAAACTTTTGCTGTTTTCAGTAGGGATATTAATTAGAAGTTAACTATTACAGTCTGTGTTGCATTAGTACTCGAGACTTGCTGATCAGTTTTCGGCAGTTGCTGCTTTTCCAGCTGCAATTGGCATCTCTGGTATGTATTGAGGACTTCCAGTGAAGCTTTTGCAATGAATGAGTGATCTGCTTCCTCAGTGTCCATAAAGCTACTGCACTTCAGCAGCAGACCACCATGTCTGCTGTCACCAGATGTGTGATGTGACCAATTAGCAAGAATAGCTAATTGATACTTCTAATGGTGTTTGATTTTTCTGAAGGGCTCAGCTTCTAAATTCAGCATTATTTTAAAATATGTTTTTCTATTATAGCATTGCTTTCTCTAAAAACTGATATTCTTTTGCAATTCCAGCATCCTCTACGAGTGTTTGATGGCAGGGGTAGAATTTGTGTGTATATTAATCTGAGGTTTGTGTACGCTTTACAGGGTGATGTAGATTGTTAGTGAAGTACAACATCCTCTGCTTGACTGGGCTGCTGCTGCAGTTTAGGAAACATCTGAAACGTGCTGTCCTGGAACCTGATGAAGGGTCGTTGCCTAAACCTGCTGTTTTTTGTTATTGAGCTGCTTTACTTGCATCACAGGGAGAAAACAATTTAGTGATCATGAAAAATAATTTGTCTGTAATCGTATAGTCATATAATTTAGTAGACAAATGATTTTAAAGAATCAAAGCCGTCTCAAACTGAATCGAAAACCACCAACTAGGCAGCAGTGTTGATGGGAGTCTTCATTCAAATCTTTCCAAATAATGACATTGCAATTTTGGCAAATGATCGAGTCCAGTCAGTATGTGGGTATTTGTTTCTAGTGATTTCTCTTTAATTTTGCTTAGTAATAACCTACAACAGAGGTTGGCGGTGGTAATTTGGCACAAGTGGAGGCCTGACACACAGGCAGTGATGTTATCTAACCAGAAAGCTGCATTGCATCTTACTTTTTGGGAAGGTCACCCTGTGAAGTCAGCTTGCAAATGCAGGACAATGCAGGGACATTTCCATTAATGGGGAAAAAAGCCCAGCCAACCAGTATAGTTTATTTTTCATTCCCCCTCCAGGCCTCATTTTCTTTCCTTTTTTTTTCTTTGTTTGTTTGTTTGTTTGTCATTGAGTTTTGATCAAGTTGTATATAGCAATTTTCAGTCACTTTTTTTTCTACAAAGTTTGGACATTGGGACAAGAGGTTTGCACAGGCAATACTGAACAAAGGGATTCTGGATGGCCATTGAAGGCCAAAAATGTGATGGAGAATAGTAAGGACACCAAAAATAACAAAGTATGTAATTTTTTTCTATTTTTGTGTATTTCTGCAGCTGTGGTAAAAGACCAGTTGATTGTGGAAAAATCTGAAAACACTGATGTCTCTGATCATTATGATTGTAATGTGTCATAGGAAAAACAGATAAATCTCGAGTGTTTACTAGGCTGAATCTGAGGAAGGGGGAGAAATATGCTTTGCCTATAATATTCTGAGTTTCCAGTAAGTCACGTGAATTTTACTCTGAATTGTTAGTTGTAAGTAGCTGTATGTCTGCAAAGCTCAAATTCTAAATTGTCTCCACAAAGAGTAAGCCAAGGACATACCTGTGAAAATCATTGTCATGTTATGACTCAGAAAAAAAGGATTAAAATGGTAATAGGTATGCGATTAAACTCTACCCATGAAAAGCTGAACGTTACCTCAGCTGTAATGTGTTTTGGTTTTCCTTTTTGATTAGGAATGTACCTGATGTGGATTTAATTACATTTTACTGTTGCACATTGAGAAATAGAGAAAATTCAAAATCTAACTATAGCTATCTTTTAAAATACAGATTTCAGAGTAATTTAAGATGATACTAGAGTGCACTATGCTATCATTTCTTTGGTCTTGTTTCCTTTTGTCACATAGCATTAACAATTCCTTACTCAACTCAATCAAAGCAAGTCCTTTGATTTAAATACCCCAAGGTCATTTTAAAAACATGAGCACACAAAACGTCTTAAAAAAAATTTGAAAATTCCCCAACATAAATAAGGGTAGGAAATTTAGGCCTCCAGATGAGATTATCATGTTTTGTTTATATATTTGGTGGTATGTGTGCTAGGATTTCTTGGCTGTATTTATAAACACTGATTTCAATCTTCTTCCGTTTCCTGGTGCTGCAGCACCTACACCCTGGGGTGGATTTACATAGTATTGTGCTGTGTTCCTGAATGTGTGCACCCTCAGCCAGAACTGGTGCAGTCTTTGTTGAAATCCTTTGTTCATTCGTATCTGTACCATGACGTGATGGTAGAAATTAACGTGAAAGTCCAAACAGGATTTTTGTTGCATTTGTCGTAATTTTAGATTTCCTTCCTTGGTGGGGGACTGAAGGAATGAGGATAAGACATTTATTCTTAAAAATAAAATACTAAGATTAAAAGCTAAAAGTGTAAGTGGTTATTTCAAGGATTTTTATTAAGTCTAGTGGGCACATCTGCTGCTGTTTGCCGTTTGTTATCTTATGCAGGGGTCTTCTTTTAAAAAACCCCAAATTGTAAATGGGGACTGGGCTGCTGAGAGTCGTGTACCTGTTGGGAGATGGGTGAGACTGCTTCACATCCCTTCAAAACATATGGCAGAGAGTGGAGGTCTTCAGAATCCTTTCTGCCAGGATCCCAGATGCTGGGGGTTTTTGTGCATTGATGAATTAGGGCTGACAGCAGCAATGTAAAAATGTGCAGTGAGAGTCCTTTTAGCAGTGGTCCATTTCTTCACAGGATGAAGATGAATGAAAATTGTACAGCCGGGAGAAATCCTGCGATACACGTCTCTATTTTTAGCTCTACTTATTAAAAACTCATGCATATTTAATAGTAAAAGTATTAATTCATAATAAGCCTCATCTTTATATAGCCCACTTTGTATTGTTGTCGTTTCATTAATTGTTCATTTAGGTTCTGAAGGCTTTCTGCTTCATTTACTGCAGAAATGGAGGAAAGCAGTAAATGCAGAAATAATCCTGCAAAGAGGAAAAAAAAATTATGGCATGTGACCACTGAACTAAATAATTGATTGTAATGTGTACTTGTAAGGCGAGGAAGCACTGGGTGGTGATAGCTTCGATATCTCTAACTCCTTAGTGGTCTGTATTCGAGCTAAAACAACTTTCTCATCTCAAGAGCACAGACCAGACACAGACAAGTGTGCATTGGGATACGCTCACGGGCGATAGTGGCGTATGGGAATCACCCCAGGAGTATCAGTGTAGTCATAGTGTGCTCCTTAGGGCTCTCAGCTGTTTTTCTCTTGAGCATGATTACAGACTGTAAACGGCAAATCTGTGAAATAGGGGAAGCCTTTTCTATCTGTTTTCTTCTTCCCTCCTAGTTGAAATTTAGTGTGTGTCCTTGAGGCTGTTCCCTGAAGTTTCCCCAGAGCTGTGATTCTCACTTCTGACAGCTTCAGCCTTTGCCCTGCAGCTGTTTAGCATTAAGCAGAGATAGAATTTTTATGGTGCAGAATATATGTCGTACTGATGTCTTGCTGCACCATAACAAATGCAGGCATCTTCTGTTAATAACCTTTTGGCGTAAATTAATTCATCTGACTCTCACAGGTGTGAAAGAGAATTTGTCCAGAGGACCGTAATTAGATACCAATCTGTCTTTTTTTTTTTTTCTGAAATGAATTACTCTGTTTTTTGAAGTATCCAGTTAAAATGCTTGCTTAAAATGTTTTAAGTAGGGTTTTCAAAAAATTGAAAAGGAGTTGGTGAATAAGAGTTCAGTCATTGTGTTCCAGCCTGAAATTCTTAGCAAAAATGTATGTCTGAGGAAAACCTGAAGTTGGACATAAGATTGCAATTTGTATGTCTTTAAAACAAATTGTTAGACCTGGAATTGTTTGTTTGTTGCTATTTTCTGGTTTGTAGAATACAAGCAACAGAACTAGTTTTTTGTTTTAGATCCCAAGTGTGTCGAGTAATCAAAGTGAGGTGTCCTGTAAGTAGAGAGGGCAGTATTATCAACACCTTCATATACAGCCCTACTTTCTGCTTGGATTTATTTAGGCTGAAGATGAGCATATGAGTTTAATACAGACAAATAGCTCTTTTTTGTCTGTGTTATAAGGATGTGATTTAAAGAATGTAGAGCAGTGCTCTGGAGGAGGAAATCTTCAGGGCTTTCAGTCTCTGTAGTTTCTGCAAAGATTGCATTCATAGCTGTTTGTTTCATAGCTCTGAAATATTTTTAACTAAATACGCTGAACAATGTAAGTTGAACTCTAAAAAAGTATATATGACTCTAGGACTTAATTTTTATCTGTTAGCTATGAGTTTTTATGGTTTTGAAAACAGGGAGTTGAAGGTGATTAAAAGAAATTCCTAGTGAATTTAGGTATACTATTATGCAAAATACTATGATATTGAAATGTTTTTGGTAGTGGCACCTCCTCTTTGATGATGTACCTTGTACAGTCAGCAAGCAAAAGGCATTGCCTTTGAGCTGGCTGGAGCAACAGTTCTTCTCTTCCTCCTCCTTCTAGTTTCAGGGATGTATTTGGTAGCTGTTTGCTTAGTATATTATCAGTCAAAAAGCTCCATTAAACTGTAGACAAGAAGAAATGTTCTGACATTTTATTTCAGCCACACAGTCTCCTCAAATCTTTATGGAAATGCAGACTTTTTTTTTTTTTTTTGGTGAGGGGGAGGTTATAACTGACAAGATGTTCCAAATGGAAATACCGAAAGGATAAAAGGGGCAGGAGGATGGAAATTTGCATGTGTACTAATGGCAGTTAAACTCACTCCAGCAAAATTTGTCAGGTCTTAAAAGTAATTGTTTCCTGTCTTCCTGATACTGATTGTATCTATAGTTTATTTATAAGACTTAGATACATAAAACTTTGAGTTTGTTTTGTTTTTAATTTTTGCTTTGTTCTTTAAGGAAACCAAATGAGTCTTTTTTGAACATCTTCCACACCCATTTTATGGTCAGTTTTACCAGGCTGGAACTTTGAAAAGTGGGGCATCAGGGAAATTACTTAGCTATAGACTAGTAGGCAGTCTTTTTTATTCTACTTCTGGTCTACTCACCTTTTTCTATTGCAGAATTCTTGAAATGGAAGTCAGGGGATCTATATTTTGCACAAAGAAATGCCTTTTTTCAAGTCGATGATATCCCCTTTGTGACAAAAATTAATAAATGTCATCATGAATTGAAGGACTGTTCTCCTTTGAGAGAAACAGCATTTCTGTGTTTCCAGATAACATGGGAATCTCACAGCATAAGAGATGTACCTGTTGCATGGCAGTTTGGTGCCTTTTCAGTTGGTGGAATCAATTTTGTGTGGTAGAACAATGAGCTCATACAGACTCAAAATTGGAAATGATTTTATCTGATTTGGACTTGGATGAGCGGAGCAATGGGTGTTCATTCAAACTCATCGTACATTCCAAGAATTTCCATCAGCATAGAATGAATTCCAGTTTAAAATTGAATTAAATTTATATAGATGCTTATTACATCTTATGTACACCAGCTTTTAATAACTGCCAAATAAATACTTAAATCAGGCTCTATTAAGTATTGCTAAAATACAGCTGTCATTCATGGACATGGCACTCCTTGAATGTCTGCTTTGGTACAGATTGCAGAGACTTAGAATAAAACTGCAGAACTACTCTCATAATAAGCAGTAAATAATTGTTACTGCTTCTTCTGTCAAGCGCATTATTTTATAAATGGCTTTTAGAATTGTGCTTTTTTTTTTTTTTTTTTTTTTGAAGGACCATGTCTTTTCTTTGCCATTTTGCAAG
This sequence comes from Serilophus lunatus, assembly GCA_013399895.1. Lineage (NCBI taxonomy): Eukaryota > Metazoa > Chordata > Aves > Passeriformes > Eurylaimidae > Serilophus > Serilophus lunatus. The sequence goes on along the minus strand of VXBA01004775.1, from coordinate 2,560,388 downwards.
CTTTTTGGCATTATACCCTTTATTTTGGTTATGTGTTTATTTCTTTTTCTGGTCAGACAAATGCTAAGTTGTTGTTTTCTATAGAAGTTCTGTGTTTTGGTCTTTACTCACCCTTGTGAAAAAGCCCTGGGAGAAGACTTATAATTGGGTAAATCTGGGCTGGTGCTGCTGATGTTCTGGAAGTCCTAAGGACAGGAGGGATTTCAAGAGAGTTGAATGGGCTACTCATTTTTCTTGTCATTAATATGTTCCTGCAGGCTTTCACGTAGGTGAAATGAGCATATATTACAATTTATTCACAGAAAAATTAAATTAACATTTTTCTATTCTGTGACAAAATATCTTCTCATAATGATTATATTCTGTCTTTCTGGTATAGACTGAGGGCAGATGCATCAATACTTCAAGGGAAATTCTTGAAGACAACCAACTGACAGCAACTAGCAGCAGATATATCTGTGTCATGAATGCTGAAGATCTAACCCTGGCAGTGTGGATTCTGGTTTTAAAGTTTATGCAGAGTAGCATTGCATCCTGAATTACCCAAGGCCATAGTTCATGATCTGCAGGGTTTAATGGATACATGGCTGTACCTCCAGTTGCTGCCTCATTTGTTAACTCCACTCTTTGAGTGGTGGTGCTACAGGTAAGGTTACTGAGATAAATGAACTTGGTTAAAGTAGTTGCCACTCCAGGAGGAGGGGAAGGTGGGGGGGGGGCATATAATACATATGGAGCATAGGCTGTTGGCTATGAAATTGCTCTAAAATTTACAGACAAGTTTTGTTTCCTATGTGAATAGTCTAGAGGATGGGAGCATATCTGGTATGCTTAACTTAAATTTATATGTGTATTGCTAATTCCAGTGAAAGATGGGGATGAGTTTTAGGCAATGGACATCCTTTTGTATGTCTGCAGAGCAGTACAAAGGTACATTTGCAGGCCAGACAGATCTCATGGCCTGGCAGCTGCAGCAGAAAGGATTACATGAACCCTCCATAATCTCTTCAGTACAGTTTCAGACAGGTTATTCATGTTGTCAGTGCTGAACACCCCAGTTAGCTGTCTGAGTTAGCTTGGAATGTTTCAGGGCTTGCTGACTCCATCTTAGCTGTGGGGACAGCAGGCAAGGACATGGGACATTTATCTACATTGACAACACAGTGTGTCAGTAAGTACCCTGTAAACTGGTATAACTGTAGCCATGCCAAGCGAAACATATGTGTATGTATGTGTACACTAGTCTCTGGCTACATGTTTATGACCAGTGACCAGATAGGCTGTGTACCAGCTAGCTCCATGCTGAAGCTCTTGCTTGCGAATTAATACCATAAATTGTACAGAATGCCCAGCAGTACCTAATGGGCTACTGGGCAGGGTGTGCAGATCTGTCAGAAATACATACAACCCTTCAGAATGATGGCCTTCATAACAGGGTTGAGCAGTAACTTCTGCCTGAAATTAGGAAGTTGCAGTTGGTGAGATGGAAGGGGGAAACCTTACTCAAACATTTAAGGTAATATGAGAGTGACATTTGTTTCCAGGTAGATGGAAAGTGTGTAGGATTCACTTTACAAATGAACTGCACAAAAATCCAGTGAAAGGGTCTAAAATAGATACTCTGTTACATTCTGAATTAACAGAGCTATTCTCTGGCCAAATAACGTGTTTCATAGACTGTTTCCTCAAAAATATATTTATGCTGAACTATATGCTTTTTCCTTTAGGGTAGGTTTTCAGCCAGTCTAAATTGTACCGTGGTTTTGTAATCTGAGCTGATGTTTAACATCTGAGCTGAGTCACCAGGTTTGAGTCCAAAGCAGACTAGAGATGCATGTGCAATTTCTTTCTTTTTCCCCCTCCCTCTCTGTATGGCAACATCCCCCATCAAATTTCAGCACAGTAATTTTTAGCTTTATCTTAAAACATTTGAATACAGTTTCCAGAAGTTGCTAGTTGTGATTTCCCATCAGTAGGTTCAGAGGATGAGTTAGCAGACTGAAGGCAGAGTATTCTTAGAACAGTTTACTCCCCACATGGTTCAGCACAGGGCAACAAAGGAAAAGGACATCTGGAGAAAATTCTATCCTCTTTTGCTTATTCTTGAGTTACTGCATAGACAAAAGAGGGCGTAGTTTTGGTACTCAGAATTACTTTTTGGAGGAGCCTCTTGATTCTTCTCCTAGGAGGTCAGCTAACCCAGCACAGCCTGCCCAGCATCAGGCACGTAATTCAATCTGACACTCCTGTGGAGGAGGTTTGAATGGAAGGGGTCAAAGAATTTCACCTGGGAGATCTACAAAGTGCTGTGTCTTTCAAAATGCTTCAGTTGACCTTCTTGGCAATTTTCTTGATTAAAAAGGAAACCTGGTTAAAAGATCATGCACATATAGGTTTGTTTCTGGAAACTGGCAAGTTTGTTATGTTCTTTCATCATCATTGCTTCAGGCTAAGCTGTGTCTAAGAGTATCCAATAATTGTCTTATTATGAAAGTCTGTGAGGATTTGTTCAAGGAAGAAGTAAGCAGATCAGCAGCAAAATAGTGTTTCTGAATTTAACTTGTCTCTTTGTGCTGTTTCAAGACAGTTACTATCCAATTAACTTAAAAGGTGAATTGAAAAAAATGTTGATTTTACTCTATTTAAATATAAGGAAATTCATGTACTTCAACTGTGTCTAAGTTCTATGTCAGTTATGATGGTAGTTTCCAATAAGTTTTAGTATCTTTCAAGAGCTCCTCAAATAAAAGTAATATCCAGATGTGGCTGTTCAAGGAAAAACAGTGACTACAAATTTACTGGCAGATGTTTGTAGTGGTTTAACCTGGGCTGAGTGCCAGGGGCCCACCACAGCCACTCTCTCACTCCCCCTTGCCCAGCTATAGAGGAGAGAGAATATAACGAGAGGTTTCGTTATTCATGATAAGGACTAAAACAGATTCTTTCTTAATCACAGTCACAGGCAAAACAAGACTCCATGTGGGAATGATAGTCAGGTTTATTACTAACAAGATCAGAGCTAAGAGTGAGAGACAATAAGAGACACCTTTTACCCCCCACCCCCTCCTTCTTACATCCAACCTATTCTCCCGCAGCGGCCAAGGGAAAAGGCGAGGTGGGGGGGAGGTGTTGCTGTGCTCAGCTGCTGTTCTCAGCCGCTGCTTGGGGAGAGGAGTCCTTCCAGCCACATTCCATGGGGTCCATCCCTCACAGGATACAGTTCCTCTCACAAACTG
>VXBA01004775.1:2434255-2556732 GCA_013399895.1 Serilophus lunatus | reverse complement strand
GAAGGAGCCTCTCCCTCAGCCCCTCCCCACACTGCTACCTAAACCTGGCCACAGAGAAACCAATACAATGTTCAAATTAGAAGAACTGGGATGAAAAAAGAGAAACATCTTCCACTTTTAATCTTTCTGATATATCACAGATATCCTTGTAATTAAAAGAAAAATGGTGTCGGATGTGTATTGATTTTGATTTTTCAAGTTTGTGACATTTTTCAAGTTTGTGACATCACTCTTGTGGTTTTAATTCAATCACAAATTCTCTAGGTTTGGAATGTTCACTTTTTTCTTCCAAGACAGCCATCACTGGACTTTATCATCTACCTGCCTAGATAATTATTTAAAACATGCAGACCTCATGAGCACTCAGGTATTCTGAGTAGCAATATCAAACACTTATGATTATATTTTAGCTGAAGGATCTCATCAGTTTTCTGCCTGATGTTGATGCTGAAAACTGTGCAGTTATGTCATATAACAATCATTACATTTTTGAAATATTGAACTTCATTATCTACTGGAATAAAATTAAATTTCCCCTACAAAATAAAAGGTGATCAATTAATGTACTAAATCATCTTATAGACTTGGGATATAGTCATGGTCATGTAAATGAAAAGGCCTTATTACCCCCTACTTGGTAATCAGTGGTGAAAAATAAGGGTCCCAACGAGGTGATTTTTCTTGGCTCTTGAACACTGTGACAACTTTTATATTCATCTTTATCCGTGTGACTGAACAGGAAGCATCCAAATGTGTTAACTTGAATGTGACAGAACGTTAGCTACCTTCTGAGAGAAATTCCATTATGTGGATTGCAGGAAACTTTGACGAGTAGAAATTCTTGGAAATATTCCAGGAGGAATAAGAAGTAAAAGGCAACTAGGCAGAAAGATTAAGCTTTTCTCTTATTTCTGGCCTTATAGAAAAGGATGCTTCATGTCAGCTTTATCTGATTTTATTTAATTTTTATTGTATTTTTATTTTTCATAGACCAAGTATTTGTTTCAAAATAGTCCTGGAAATATTAGAATACAGACCTGGAAGGAAGCTATTGAGTTAAAGAGCTATGGAGTTAATCTCTGTCTCAGACAAAATCAGTTACTGATGATCTTGTTGAGTAAGTAGCTGTTACATTTTACTGGGAGGGGTCCATCTGTCCTCCTGGCAGAGGTACACAGCAGCTCTAAAGAAGATTGAAAGCTCTTTAGTACTGAAAGCAGGATAAGTGCAGAGAGGTTAAGCATATGAGTGAGCCATATGGTTTACCATCATCCAGCTTCATAGGCAGATTTTGCAGCTGACAGTGAATTCTGACTATTCTGCTTTTGCCAATTTTTAGCAAGTTTGAAGCCAGTGTATGGACTGGAGTCCTACCTTATCCCAGAAAATATGCTGGTTTTGAGTTCCGTGTGCATAAAACCCCACAAATTCTGAATTTATTAAAGAAGCATTTTCTTTCCTCAGCTGCTTACAGCTCAGACAGAGACGGTCAGTTTGAACCCTATATTGTAGCATTTATAAACCTTTGTACTGAACAAGCAATGTCACATAGCGTGTAATTGGAAAACCAGCATGTTTTCCGTTCTTTGTATTCTTAGTGCGTTCTTCTGCCTCTATGATTATGTGGATTGCATCTCAGCATAGGCATGGCATTTGAGACGTGCAACAAGCATCATCTGAAAGTATTCTGAGGAGAACAACTGAGGTGGTGAAAGGGCTGGAGCACAAGTCTTGTGAGGAACAGCTGGAGGTGTTTTGTCTGGAAAAAAGGGAGGCTCAGGGGGGACTTTATTGCACTCTACAACTATCTAGATGGAAGTTGCAGCAAGTTTGGTGTCAGTCTCTTCTCCCAGGTACAAAGTGAAAGGCCCAGTGGAAATGGCCTCAAGCTGCCCTAGGGAGGTTTAATTTGGAACTTAGGAAAAAATTCTTTGCCAAAAGAGTTCTCAGAAATTGAAACTCTCTGCCCAGGGTTTCCTTTGCCCAGTCCCCATCCCCGGAGTTATTTAAAAGATGTGTATTTGGCTTAGGGACATGGTTTTAGTGGTGAACCTGTGAGTGTTAGCTGAATGTCTGGGCTGGATGTTCTTAAATGTCTTTTCCGACATAAGTGATTCAGTGATTCTATGAATGGGGTCACTTGGACTGTTCTTCCTGCCCATCTGGGCATACAGCAACAGAGACACTGATGCAGAGCACTCCCCAAGGGGTCTCCCTGCTGAGCTGTGGCCTGTGGGCTTCTGCAGTGCCCACTTCTTGCCTTGCTCCTCTTGTGGGTGATGTGATGTTACAGTGCAGTGGCATGAAGCCAGTCCCCCGGTGAAATGGGTTAATCACCACTTCCCCAGCAACACCCCCAGCCACCTGCTTGGAGCACGAATCTTGTCTGGCGAGTGACTGGTCGTGCTCTCAGGGCCAGCCCTATAGAAGCGTTTTACAGTAAATGCAGTGGGAAAAGGCTGTTAGCAAGCCCCGTAAGCCACATCAAAGATCACTGCATAAACAAGAAATGAATCACCCTTACGAGTAAGATAAACAGGGCAGCATGTGAATGCAGACTTGTTTTGCATGGTGGGGTGGGATTTTTTTGGTTATTCCCATGCTGGAACTCTCAGGCTTCCATTCATGTATTTTTTTAAATTATTGAGTATTTGACTGCCTGAAAAGGTCTGATGTTTCTTTTCAATCTCCTTTAGTGAAGAAAGTTAGGCAAGGGGATTTTTCCTATCTGTATTGTGTATATTGAATGGAACGGTTTCCCAGTTCTAGCCCCTCTGTGATTAGTAATTGAGGAGTATATTTAGGTAGAAATAATCCTGAACTTGTGCCACTTAGAGATTAAGAGGAAATCACTTCTATTTCTCTCTAAGCTTCTTGTCAAATACTGAAGAAAACACTGTGATACGGATAAGCAGCTTTGGTGCAGGTTTCACTTTGCAACTAAAATAGTTTGCTGGAGTTAGTATCTGCCGGTTTTTTAAGTNGTCTTGTGAGGAACAGCTGGAGGTGTTTTGTCTGGAAAAAAGGGAGGCTCAGGGGGGACCTTATTGCACTCTACAACTATCTAGATGGAAGTTGCAGCAAGTTTGGTGTCAGTCTCTTCTCCCAGGTACAAAGTGAAAGGCCCAGTGGAAATGGCCTCAAGCTGCCCTAGGGAGGTTTAATTTGGAACTTAGGAAAAAATTCTTTGCCAAAAGAGTTCTCAGAAATTGAAACTCTCTGCCCAGGGTTTCCTTTGCCCAGTCCCCATCCCCGGAGTTATTTAAAAGATGTGTATTTGGCTTAGGGACATGGTTTTAGTGGTGAACCTGTGAGTGTTAGCTGAATGTCTGGGCTGGATGTTCTTAAATGTCTTTTCCGACATAAGTGATTCAGTGATTCTATGAATGGGGTCACTTGGACTGTTCTTCCTGCCCATCTGGGCATACAGCAACAGAGACACTGATGCAGAGCACTCCCCAAGGGGTCTCCCTGCTGAGCTGTGGCCTGTGGGCTTCTGCAGTGCCCACTTCTTGCCTTGCTCCTCTTGTGGGTGATGTGATGTTACAGTGCAGTGGCATGAAGCCAGTCCCCCGGTGAAATGGGTTAATCACCACTTCCCCAGCAACACCCCCAGCCACCTGCTTGGAGCACGAATCTTGTCTGGCGAGTGACTGGTCGTGCTCTCAGGGCCAGCCCTATAGAAGCGTTTTACAGTAAATGCAGTGGGAAAAGGCTGTTAGCAAGCCCCGTAAGCCACATCAAAGATCACTGCATAAACAAGAAATGAATCACCCTTACGAGTAAGATAAACAGGGCAGCATGTGAATGCAGACTTGTTTTGCATGGTGGGGTGGGATTTTTTTGGTTATTCCCATGCTGGAACTCTCAGGCTTCCATTCATGTATTTTTTTAAATTATTGAGTATTTGACTGCCTGAAAAGGTCTGATGTTTCTTTTCAATCTCCTTTAGTGAAGAAAGTTAGGCAAGGGGATTTTTCCTATCTGTATTGTGTATATTGAATGGAACGGTTTCCCAGTTCTAGCCCCTCTGTGATTAGTAATTGAGGAGTATATTTAGGTAGAAATAATCCTGAACTTGTGCCACTTAGAGATTAAGAGGAAATCACTTCTATTTCTCTCTAAGCTTCTTGTCAAATACTGAAGAAAACACTGTGATACGGATAAGCAGCTTTGGTGCAGGTTTCACTTTGCAACTAAAATAGTTTGCTGGAGTTAGTATCTGCCGGTTTTTTGAGTGCCTATTTTTTCCCTTATGTTTTTGATTCAGTTTCCCCATTTCAACTTGCCATAACAAAACAACAGTTCTTGTCAGCTTTGTCTCATACTTAGTGAAATCTCTGCTCTGATTGCATTCAGCCTTATGAGCCAAACCTTTGTGGCACGGCAGGTGGATGCAGCTAATCCTGGGTATTGTCTTTACAGTATAGTCTGGATGCAAATGCTGTTTCAGTGGTGCTTAGCAGGAATTGAAGGTGGGAGGATAATTCTTATTTTCAGTCTCTGGTAGGATGTATGTGTTAGTGTTCTGTTAGTTACATTATTAGTGATAGACATTGGGAATTGTTAATGCAATGTCAAATACGTAATTTCTTTTGTAGACAGGAAGGCATTGTGTTGGGTTTTCATCCTGTTTTCAGACAGCAAATAATTAAAGGAGTGGCTCTTTTTCCCCTTCTATCATGTCTTATGGCTTGGGTTTTATGGCTATCACCTTTTCCTCTTTGGTAATATGAGTGTCATATATCTCTCTTTAGAAGTATCCTTAATTAACCTCCCAGCTTACTCTGAGATACTACATGGCAAAGCACAATTTGACATCAGAGCCCCTTTACAATCTATTTACTGAATTTAGAAAACACTCTAAAAGCTTATGAGTCTTAAATTTTTGTAGACTTTTTTTCCATAATAGGAGCTCATTTACATGTGATTTTTAACTTGTTGGTTGCAAACTGATTTCAGTTGCTTCAAGTTATGTGATTTATTGGGATCATTGTTTAAATCATGACTTTAAGAATCGTGGAATTATGAGTAGGACCAGACAAGTTACCCAGCATTTAGTTTTGTGTTTTACTTTACTTCCAGAAACGGAATGTCTGTGATTCACCAGGTTTAAAACCATTAGGACTTAAGAAAATGGGCTGTTGCAAAGGAGTTAGTTTTGTTCTTAGGCTGTTCTCATCTCTCAGACTCTGGTATAGTCCTGGCTAGTACAAGTTAGTTCTCATGTGTCCTTAGCCATGGATGAGTTTGTCCATCTGCCACATAAAAATTTTCAATATGTTCCAACAAATGCCAGTGCTGCCCCAGGTACAGCGTACGGCTCTGCAGCTGAAAGAAATTTCTACATCCCTCCTGTTAAAACTGTCTTTAGTTTGCAGTCCTCCTGCATGACACTTCTTTTGGAGGGATTTTACTGCCATAAAAACACTACTTAAGGTAGTTCAGAATTATCGAAATCTGTGGTTGTGGAATAGAAGAAAATGAACCTCACATCATGAGTCTATTAATTAATCTTGCCCCATGTCCTGGTGTGGAGGATGGTGGTACTCAGGCATGTACGTGTGATGTTGCTTTGGTGGGCAGGCTCAGGTGCAAATCAAGACCTCTTAACCCAGGTGTACAACTCTTTCACTGTGAAATTTAGCACTTAACTGTACACTGTGTTGTTACTCAGATCACAAAGTAAAAAAAAGTAAGGACAGAAAAGAGGGGAGGGGATCATAGGGACTGGCTCAACCCTGTGTGTTTCACTGGCTTGTAGGGAAATTAGAGACTATTTGTTGTTTACCCTTCTGATCTCAAAGCAATCAAGGATTTTCAGATACAGCGAGTAATGCTTCTGGTAGAGAAACAAGATTCTAACTTCCCTGACTCTCAGTTAAGAAGGACTTTTATACCAGAGTTTCCACTGGTGTCAGAGTGCACAGGAACAAGGCAGAAGAGTTAGCGAACCCTCCTGATGCTTGGCACTAGAAATGATAGGCTTGGTATCTGCAGCCAAAATATTGCTCATGTTGGGAAAGACTGTGTTGTGTAGTTTGTGAAGTAAATATGGTCATCTCCATGTCATTTCTCTATATGTAGAATTTTTGTTTCCTTTTTTCTGTGTTATTTGATGCCAAACCATGTGCACTGTGTGATGAGCTGCATACAGCTGGATGTGTTGAACTTTATTTCCCCCCTTTGTTAGTTCTAAATGTTTCAAAACATCTCCCATTCAAGAAAAGTTGAAAAATAGCAGAAGATTTTTTGATTCACTCAATGAGTTCATACACCGAAATATTATTGAAAAGAAAATTGCAGATGAATGATAGGAAATGGAAGTGAAAAGGCAGTTTTGGAAGATGCATCAAGTGGGGAAGGAGGAATGAATAGAAAACCCTCAAAATATAAAATGCCCTTTCCTTTAAAAAGCCCCCCTAAACTCTCAAAATTTTTTCATAGTCACAGTCTTGGGAACTGCAAGTACTCTACTTGTTTTTTGTTTTTAATAATTAAATGTCTTGACCTCTAGAGAGAGGGGTTTCTGTCAGGAACTTGGTTAATAGCAGTAGTGTACTATAGTTCTAATTAATGGAAGTGGCCAGCCAGCCTGTTTCCTTCTCCTCAGCTCTATTTAATTCTGCAGTACAGGCTTCCTTGCTTGAAACCAGGAACACTATAGCAGGTGACACATACCATTGTCTGACAATGCTTGGGTTACTTCTAAGAGAACAAATGTATCTGTATATGACAGCTGAAGGCTATGACAACAAGTAGAAAACACTGGAATAATACACAGGTACTTGTGTATTGTTATGCATGCATTTTTCTTCTATGTGGTTATTTATATTTATTTATTAAAAAAGGAGATATTTCCTGCAGTATACATCCCTCACAGAAGATACTGTAGTGAAATAATTGATATCACTGGTTTAAGCTACAACTGGTCAGAAATGTTGAAAAAATCTTTTCAAGTTGTATGAAGAGTATAAGGAACCCAGGCCACAATTTCTTGCCAGTGAGTTCTGAAGTTACTACTGGGCAGAAGGACTGCATTGGTTTGGTGTGGCTTTGGAGGAAACACATGGTTCCCATTCCAGGTGAATACAATACAGAGGATAATTTGTACAGTTTTGACTGAAAAACAAATTACTAGATAGTTGTTTCTCCTGAAAGCAAATGGTTCTGCCAGGTGAGGACTGTTTTATTTACTCTGTGAAATAAAGAAACAATGAGGGAATATAAACTATAGCTTTTTCAAAAACTTTTGAACAGCTTTGGTCCAAGTCCTGTGGCTTAGATAAAGAAATTTTTGTGTTCCTTCTATGGCAAGAGAATCCCCATTACTGATTCTGCCCTTCAATAAGCTATTCTCTCTGTTTTAATATTTTGCTATTCTTGCCTTTCCTTTGTGATGATTTATCTCAATTTATAAGTAATGTGAGAGCTTATTTGCAAATGACTGTACTTTTAGTAGCTGTGGATGATGAGATGCGAGTTCTACCTCTGAATGTGTGGTGTGATGATATTGGCATGACTATTTCAGGGAAGTTTCTCCTCAGTGCTGGAGGAAAACCATTGAATTTATAAGGAATCTGTTTTTCGATTTATGGAAAAGTACAACAAAATTTGCACATATAAACTGACATGGGCTAATGGAATTATATCCATAGTCTGAAGTACCCCAGTCAATAGTTTGATGTGTTTTTGTATGGTATAGAGGATCTCAGAAGCTATGCTTCGTATCTTATAAAGTAAAATCCTTACCAAATGATTTTATAGCAGCATAAATCTAGGATATCGTATTTCTACTGAAGTATGTTGAACCTTTTAAATATCTTCAACACTTACTTGTGCTGAACAATCAGTACATAGAGATTATTGTTGAAACTACCATCATGTACCACTGTGATTTTTCATGGTGGAAGACAAATTCACTGTGTCTTCATTCTTAGTGCCAGACTTAAGTTGGCTTTGTTACTGTGGCTGTTCTGTCTTCCTAGATTGTCTTAGATGATTTGCTTTCTGCTGTTTTCTGGCCTATGAATGTTATCTTGCGGTGTGTGGCAAACTCTGAATTTGGTTGCTAGTGAATCATGTTTTGTTTTTTTTACTGTACAGACACAGAGGTGTTTGCAGTGGTAGAATGAGGAAGAAAAAGGTTGTACTCAGTCCATTTTAGGCCTCTGTGGGAACATTTTTGTACTAATGCATCTTCATTTAACATTTGACTGAGTAGCCTTCTGCCTCACTTGAAACTTTCTTTTTTTCTTCTTCATGATAGATCTCTGAATAACAACTTTTTTACGTGAATTGACAAAAGTGGAGAGGAGATGGCCAGTTCAGCCCGAGAACACCTGCTCTTCGTGCGACGCCGCAACCCGCAGCTGCGCTACACCCTGAGCCCAGAGAACCTGCAGAGTTTGGCCTCCCAGGGCACCATGCCTGAGAATATGAACTTGCAGCGTGCCAACAGTGACACTGATTTAGTGACCTCGGATAGCAGGTCTAGTTTGACAGCCAGTATGTATGAATACACCTTGGGACAATCTCAGAACCTCATCATTTTCTGGGATATTAAGGAAGAAGTAGACCCGACTGACTGGATAGGACTTTATCACATAGGTAAGTCAGAACTGTGTTGTAATATTTCTGTGCGTTTCTTGCTCTTTTGCTACTTCATAGTGTCTTTTCTGATATGTGTTCTGGCATACTACATAATTAATTTAAAGTTGGGGTAAGACTGCAGAGAATTACCTTGGATTCCTCTGCTTTTTCTGTGCAGTGAACTGTGTAAGAACGTGCTTCTAATTAATGTAGATCTGGTTCCACAGTGATCTGCTAGAAGATGGAATGCATTAAACAATAAATGTGTGCATAGAAAACAGTTTCCCATTTTCACTTTTGCTGGTGACTGGCTTGTGGACTGGAAAGTTCAGAGTCAATGCTGAAGAAGTGACGATTTTTGTTTATGAGGAATTCTTGGAGAAGAAAATCCTCTAAAGAGATTCTTTTATGTGCTTTTTGTTGTGCTGTTCAGAATATTTCATAGGATGGAGCTGGAAAGAGCTCTAGGCTGGCATGCAAGTGCCTGTGGGCTGTGTGTGCATTAGCAAATAATGTGACTCAAAAGGAGTGGATCAGTAGGTCAAAACTGTTAATGCTGTGTGCCTGGCATCAGTAACATACTTGGGTTGTGATTTTCCAGTGTGTTGTGTTTAATCAGGTCCCTGGATACAAACATCCCTGCTCCATGTGTGGTTTGGACCTGTCCAAAGGACGGTCTTTGTCCCTAATAGCAACTGGAGCATAGGTAGCACCCAGGTAACTGTAGTGGCACATGGGGTTTAGTTGCCTTTTCAAGGAATCAGTTCATGTGCATTAAAATTACTCTCTGAATTTAACCAGTGTGCTCGATAAGTGGGACTGATGTGTTGATTTGTTTCAAAATTGTGCTGCTCCTCTGAACCTAATTATTCATGTAGAAAGGAACTGTCAGTTCAAGCTGCCAGGAGCAGGTATAGCAGAAACTGATAGAAGCAGTTCTGACTACTGGAATTTTGCCTGTGCTGGGACTGAGTGTAGTGCAGTAGGATTTTTGGAGAGATACCTGCAGTGCTACTTTTTTCTAAGATGTTCCCTCTCTGGAACACATAATGTTACATGTTGTGGAGATGCTGTTTTCTAGTTCTCTTTTTATTTTTTGTCAGATTTTTTTTCCAGCATTACTGCAGCTCCACAAACTATATTGACTTGTGTTGTTCCAGTGCTTTACCTGGTTATAAAAGCTGTATTGCAGTTGCTCTGTGAGTGGAATGAACTATGGACATACACTAACATTAAAGCCACCTAAATGAAGTGTCTCTATAATGAACAGAAATGGATCTTCCCAACAGCATTAGCTGTGATCTGTGCTACAAAATGCACAAACTGCTAAATGGAGCTTAAACTTTCTATTTTAAATACACTGAGAGCTTAATTTGCATAAAGGTTTGGCCTCTCCCTGTTTTCTTCATGGTTCATGGTGCTTCAGGATTGATATTCAATATGCTAAACTCTAATAACTCTGTAAAATTCTCATTGGGTCTTACTGCACGCTACAAGTGATTTTTATCTTACTTTCATGATTAAACATATTTCCACTTTCAGTCTGTTGAGTCCCTAATGTACAAAACAATGTTAAATTACCACAGGGTAAGAATCCAATAAGGAGCAGCCAAATTTGTCTTCTTGGACCTAAACCCCCCATTATGCTGTGTAGTACCAAAATGTGTGAATATATTTTCCTGTTAAATGGTAGAAAGTCCAGGAGCTTTTGTCTCTACTGCTGCTTAAAATCTTTGAGCAGTTGTGAGAGTTTTGTTACATCTGAGCAGTCTTTCCTTTAAGACATGGTTTCATCATTCTGGATGATGGAATTGCACATTTTTTAACAACAGAGGTAAGGGCATATTCAGCCTGATAGGCATGTCTGTCTATCTTTGATTTAAATTTTGTTATAAACTCTTTCAAATATTTTAAAAAACAAAAAAATTAAGAAAATGTAATCGCAAGGGTGTGATCTAAAAAACCTTTATAGACAGTTGAGGTAGGTTAACTGAGGTTAAGGTAAGTTAAATTTCAGAGGTATAACCCAGGCTTTTCAGTCCTTTGTAATAATTGCTTGTGAAGTACCCGCGGTTTCCACTTACTCCTTTGCAAGTTGAGGACACTTCTTATTTTCTCAGGAGAGGGATGTTGGTGAATATTTTTAAGAATAAAAGCTCTATTCCCTGGTGTGCTATTAACATTTAGTGTAGTTGGTTGAGGTTATACATCCTGGTCTTTCTTTAAAATGAAAATAATTTCTCTTACTAAGTCTCTCTTCTGGCACAGCCTCCTGAAAGGCAGTGGAAATTTTATGTGGTCACTAACACAAGACAGCACTGGAGCTGTGGCAGCTTGCTGCTGTACCTCCAATATTCCCCAATGTCTTCTAGTAAAGCACCATTTTTCAAGGAGCTAGGATCAGAAAAAGGCAAATATTTTGCTCTTACTTGAAAAACCCCCTTCATATTGAATAACCAAAAGCATAGTCCTGTGGCTTTTTTTGTAATGTTGGTTGTACAATTAACTGCCGTGAAAGCTGGATCAATGTCTTGAGGGGGTAAAATGTGGTTGTTAATTCTATGAAGAGAAGATGAACAGCCTAAAATCAACATCATTCTGAGGCATTTGTACAGAGAGATGTGGCAAACATCTGGAGCAATCCAGGTATATTTTCACTTCAAGATACATAGAATGCATCCATTATAAAAGGAATTGAAAATGGCACACTGAAAGCCTTCTTGCCTCTTCATTCATTAATTTACTCAATTAGCACATCTCATCAGTTTTCTATAATAAGAAGGCAGTTCTGTGCTTCTGAGGGTGGTTTTATTGCTTGGTTAAAATTGTAGTGGCTCATTAGGCATCCCACCTAATTTCTTAATCCTTTTCTTTCTGAGAGACTGACCAGAAAACCACCATACCCGTTCACCCAGGCATTAGTTGGAGCAGCTGGTCACAAAACTGTCAGTAATCAGAGCCACTGCCTTTACTGCTAGATGACTTGGTTTGCAGGTGATTGATTGGCTTACACTAGGGAATAGTAGATGGGGCTTTTGCTTGTACACTACAACTTCAGTGAAATATTTGGCCTGCTAAATGATTATGAAAATTGATGTTACCTTTTTAAAATGAGAAAAATCTCAGGGTAAAAAGACAGATTCATCTTATTCTGAAGGACTGATTCTCTTTTTTTCTTGAAGTGGATGTGGATTTTTTTCTTGGACTCCTGGTCATTTTTTTTATAAATGGAAAGGAAGTCATAAATGAACAAATACTTTGTAGAGAAGGCTGTGTATTTTATGAGACATTAAATCACAGGATACTGCTCTGCAGTAACTTGCAAGAAGCTGAACCTAACTGAAAAATTCTACATATCTCTATATAGCAAAATTCATGCTCAGTTTTTCTGGAATTTTGTATTTTAAGGATTGCTTTTAGATACTTGTGAGTTTGCTCACTTGAACTGTACTTTTATCTTCTTCTGTTTCATCAGCGTGGATGGTTAAAACATGATCTGTTGTCTTGCTGATGAACTGCTTTGTACAGATGTTCTTTTTCCTTTCCAGTGTATTCCTAAGGATTATCAGAAGAAAAGTGTATGTGAGGGACAGAGTGTATCCTGTGAAGGCAAACATCCTTTTCCCTGGCTATTTCTGGGTTTGTACTGGCTGAACTTTTCGAAGTGTCAGTAGCAGTTTTTGAACAATCCTGTCCATCAAGTTTTGTTTAAAGCAGCTTTCCACCTCCAGAGGTGAGATGTGTGGAGAATGTAGATAGCACATCTATAAAAGTACAGAGAGGTGTCCCACTGAGACTACATGCAGGGCAGAAATGTTATTTTTTCTCTTTAGGTAAATCAGGCAGTGTTGCCTGAAATGTGAAATTGTCAAATCTGAAATACAGGTTTATTACTTTGAATTCAGCTTTAAACTTTGCCTAGAATGGACTTTTTCATCTTCGGAACCAGTTATGGACATTGTTTGTCACTTCAAAATGACATGGTGTGATGAAATTTGAAGAGGGGACTTTTTAGTAGAGATATTGTACCTGTGCTTACTTGGAGAAGTAAAGGTAAATTTTCAGTCTTTCTGTCCTGATGAAGGAAGAGGTCCATTTTCTCCATCTTTTTAAATAGGATTTAGACTGAAAAATCTCCATCTTTTGAAGTTGTGGAAAACTACAGAATTTAACAAAAATTCATGTTAGACCCATGAGGTTTTCTTGTTAGATACTGGCCCAGCTTTTGCTTTGTATATACCTGTTTTAAAAACTATTGTTACAAGCAATGTTTAATATATTACAATATATATTTTTATATATATAAGGTAGGGTTTTTTTCCCCTTCTATTTAAGAGGAATCTGTGTCTTGTTATGGCAAGAGTTGTCAAGCTCCAGTTTATAGTGAGTAAGGCTGTGCAGAATATTGAACACAGTTGGAATCAAAGAAGAGAAATGGATATTCCATTTGAAGGGACTGTGAGACATCCCAGTTTTCTTGTTACTGTGTCAATATAGCAACAGGGTTCCAGGACTTCCTTGGAAAGTGAGAACTGCTCAAGAAGATGAGCAAGTGGACTCTCCACTGCTTGTGGGATGAAGAGGAAAGCTGAATCTTGATGTGCTTTATGGGTTGTCATGAAGTCTCATATTTAAAGAAAACAGGAAGTACAAAATAAAGAATAAGAAGTCAGAAGAAAGAAGCAGACTCTACTTCTGTTTTAAATAGATTATCTCCCATGGCCAAATTGCCCAGTGTGGCCTATTTTTGTCCTAATTTATGAAGTCCTATTTATGAAATACATGCCCTCATTCCAGAGATCCTTAGCACATTTAAATTGCCAGCTATGAAAGGTCATTATATTTGTTTCCATCAGCCACTTTGCACAGGCTACTTGGCTTTTTGCTATACCTGCATCATGGATCCAAAATAGCTCTTACAAAAACAAAACAAAAATGAAAAGAAACCAAAAAACACCCTGATGTGAATTTATATAGGACAATTTAGATAGGAACTAGATTTATACTGAGCCTCCTAGGGTAATGGAGTTTGGAGCCTCTTTTCAGGTCAGACAAGATTAAACAGAAGCTTTTCATAAACTGCCTTTAATAAACTTAAAATAGTGGCTCACATTAGTGAGATTATAAAATGTTAAAATACTTTGTTCCCAGAAGATTTGTCTAGTTTCCATTATAGAAAATATACACAGTAATATCTTTTTTGTCTTCCTTCAANGCCCTCCTGTTCTGTTCTTTCCTTTTCTGTACTCCAAAATCTCAGCAGTACTGTTAATGTCTGTTGCCTAGTTGCTAGGCATAACACTATTAATTTGTGGTCACTCCTCATTTAGCTACTGCTAGAGTCTGCAAACCCTGTTTTTTTTTGTGCAGAGGAGTCAGTCTTTACCTAGCTGGCTCCATGGAGGAGTCTCTGGCTTTGCCTCCCAGGAGGCTGGTGTTCAGCTGTTTGTCATCAACCACAGTGTGTGGAAAAAATATTTCATTTGCTGGTGGCTTAGTAACATTTAAGCAAAAGTCACTTCTTGTGTGGGATAATGAAAATTTAAGGCAATCTAATATAGGAATTATATCCTAGACTCATACATAGTGAGTCTCAGTGATTTAAAAAAAATCTGTAACAAACCAAGGATCTTCAGAAGCTTTCCCCCCACGTACTGCATTCCAGTCTTATTCCTTCAGTTCTTCCTAGATCCTGACCCACATGTAAAGCTATTTTTTGACTGACACAGAATTTGGTACTTCCTTCTCTTCTGTGAGCTGGTAAACTTTGCTCAACAGTCAGTGTATGGACAGCATAATACCATCTCTTTACCACAATAATTAGAAGATGTGAATAGAAAGTGTTTATTTTTGTATTTCCATTGCTTGCAGCAGATACCTTAAGAGATACACTTGCTACATAAAAATTCATATATTTTATTTGAAGAGGAGTCGTAACATCTAGTGACAATAGCCAAAGCTGTTCCAAAAGCCTTGAATATATTCCAGATGAACAAAAGGGTGTGAGGAGGAGAAGAAAAGAATTATTTCCCTGCTAAAAAAAAGCCCCAAAATCTAGAGTCTCATACAATGATATGTATGTCTGGAAGAAGTTTAAGCTGGGACAGAGAAAGTCTTGTCAGAACATCCAAACTTTTCAGTTAATTGTGTTTTTTAAGTTTTTGAGATACTTCTGACCTGAAAAGTAGACAAACGTAGCTGCAGGGAGGACTCTTTCAGCTGTATTGTCAGTATGTTTCCGCTGCAAGAGGTTTGGGCATGACAACACTTATAATCCTTTGGATAGAAAGTGGTGTTCTCTCCACCCTGCCTTTTGGAAGTGACCGTTCTAGCAGATGGGAAGATGGCAAATACAAACATTGGATAATGGAAAACAATGTAGACTTCTGAATTCATAACATTCCCTTTTACTGCAAAACTGCCTTATGTTAAGGTTGTATTTTAATTTGTTTGAAAGCGGGTGGCTTAAATTTTTTAAAAGACATTTCCTGTGCTGTTTTCTATCAGCAAATCAACATGCCACATGGTATTTTCAAAAAAATTTGGGAAAAACAGTTATTCCAAATCACTGACAACAGAATTGAGAAAGGAGTTGCATTAATTCATCTATTGATTGTTTTTATGTGAGAAACAGACTATGGATTAGTTTTGCATTATACATAGTGTTAGAATTCCTCCTGTAAATTTTTTATGAACTTCTTGGCTCCTGTGTCTGCACGAATTTATCAATGACTGTAAGAATGTGGATAAATGGAGAAGTGTTATAATAGTGTTAAATAGAGTGTATTAAGGACGTGACTGGTGTAGTTAAAACCAGTGGCATACAAAAAGATGAGACACAAGCATTCTAGGACTCTAAAACTGACACTTTAATTGTGGACGTGGTTAATACAATCTTTCAATATATGCCAGAATTGGATACAAAGGTTCTTAAATTATGACTAAAAAAGGTTACTGAAGATGCCAGTATTGATACTGACAGACCTTCTTCCCTAGCACAACCCATTGAGATGTATCTTGCAATTTGTGCTATTTGGGGAACAGCAAAGTTCCAGAAAATAGACAGACTTGACAATTTCAGAACTACTCTGGTTTGGAAAAATTTTCATCTGGGTCTGAGTGGTACCCAGCCCCTGTTCAAGTTTCCAGTTTGATATGAGAGGTACTGACTTGGGGTGAAGATGCTACAAGAGTGCAGTTAAACTGACCGTGCTTAGCTGGCAATCATTCTTTGGGGACAACAAAGCCTACAGACGTCTGCATTGGCAGCGTTTCTTGTCTCTGTTCCCAGCAGCATTCAGGACTCCATCACTCTTCACTCTGGAGGGCAGCCAATTTTCAGGCAAGCCAATCTTGTGCTTCTGAGCTTTGTTTCAAGGTCTGGTCAAACTCTCTTCATGAGATCAGCCTCCTTTGTCTAGCAGTCATTCAGAGTTAATGTCAAACTGCTTAGTCTTCCGTTGTGTTTCAAGTCATTGATCATTCATCCAATCACTAATGTGTCAGCTCATGAAAATTAGCAGCTTCATTGCCCTTGTGTTTCCTGCCCCAACCTTGGGAATAAATTAATCCCTTATCTCCTGGTGTGCAGTAATGCCAAAAATTAACCTACAATTTCCATAAATATAACATAGTCATTTTGCATGTACTGTAGTAAAGCAAAGAGGAAAAGATACCTGTTCAGATATGGCATGAACTCTCATGCTCCATTAAATGCTTCCTTCCTTGAGAATTTAAGCTTTTTCTGATGACCAAACATGTAGTTCATGTGACTGGAGTCACACTTGAGGATAATTTTCAACAGGTGAAAACTGAAAGCTGGAACCTCATAGGTTCATCTGTGAAGAGGACTAAGAGCTAAATGCACTCCATGCCTTACAAGTTCAGGACCTTAATCGTTGTTTTATCTTTGCCATCAAATGTGAAAGCAGTTTCTTGCATATGAAGCCAGTTATGCCTAAATGGATTTGGCTTCATAAAATGAAATATGCATAGAAAAAAGAAAAGAAAAAACACTATAGTGCAATAGCAGGCACATTCTGTTGTCACCAAGATAAATTTCCAGTAATGATCATATAAAAAAGAGAAAAAAATTTCTATGTTCACTGTAGTTTTATTTATATAGAGAGTTTCATGCATGACATAGTTCAGCAGATGGTAGCCTGAAGGGTGGGAGGAAATTCATTTTGACAAATTTTTAAACATAGATGCATCTCTGCATTTTAGTAGAGACAGGCAAGGAGTTGCTTTCCAGATACTGAATAAGGATGCAGGAATCTACCGAAGTGAACAACGAATAAGATTTTTAGGAGTTATTGATGGGATACTATTAAATGTGCAGGCAACAACATTTTGTGTTCTTTAACATGTAAATTATTTGAGCAGTAGGGTGAAAAGTGCATTGTCCAGTTTCCTTTAAAAAAAACCTGAACATGCCCTGCTGTATGTTCAGCAAGTAACATCACAGACATCCTACCTGACATCAGGGCCATTGTCCCAAGTGATGCAAATAGTTCTGGCTTTTGTTGTCCATTCTTCTGGATGTTCTGTGTTGTTAGCACATACGATTTTGATTTTGGAAAGCAGTCCTAATTACAGCATATTAAACTGAGTACACTTCTCTCTTGCTCAAGCAGTTAAATAAAAGTGACTGTGTTTCAGATTCATGTGAAGTACTGTCATTGGTGCTACTATTTGTTGCTCCTTGGCTGAGCAGCACTAACCTGGCAGAGCATTTACTCTCCTAAGCCTACAAACAGCTCTGTGCCGATTTAGCATCTCAAAGGGGTCGAGGGACCAACCGCAGAGGTATCTGCAGGAGTGAGAGGGAGACTCTTTGGCAGTAATTTGTCACTGGACCTGCTCAGATGCAGTGAAGCAGCAGTGACCCAAGCAGAGAGGGTGTGATGGAATATGATTTGTAGGCTGCTGTAATAAGAGGGCAAGTCTGATTGCACTCTTTGCAATTACTTATTTATGGTCTGGACTTGTGTTGCTGGGATTAGCTGAGTTTGGCAAGCCTTTGTTTCTAGTTGCATTCAATTCTGTGTTCCGTTCTTTGCCTGCAGAGTCCCGGGAATTAATGGAAATGTTATGGGTAGCTGCTTTCATGACACTTAGACAAATGAATAAAACCTCTTTGCCTTCATCATTCTACATAGCAAAAACAGGACACAAAACTGTTACCTGCTAACACCAAGAGAGAAAGCTTTTTATTTCTGAGATTTCATGCTAGAAAGTTAAATAAGCAAAATGATTATGTCTTTTTTTTGCTTCTAGTGATGAGTTTAATACAATTGGCTTTGATTTTTGGCACTGGTAAAAATAGTACTGCTTCTAAAGAATTATAGCATGACCTTTGGCGTTCTTTTAGCTTTGGTCTCATCCAGTTTAATCCTCAGAGCTATTCTGTACTTGTTATAGGTAGTGTTTGGCTTCATTTCTCTCATCTTCATGACATCAGCTTAAAGAGTCGAGATTAGAAATAACTATACTGGTATCCTTTTTTGTTGAAGAAGTAGGTCTTAAACCCTGAAGAAGTCATTCATCTCATTACAAATAATAAAGCATATATGTGAGGAAAATGATCCGGCAATGTATAAAAGAAATCGTTCCTGTTACTCTGAATATGATAGGATGGTGCTCAATACAAATTAGCAATTTTTCTGGTTTTTATGAGAAAACTCTCTTTGTGCCATCAGTGTGTTACTCTGTAGTTAATTTAACCTGGACATGCTAAATTCTCTCCTGCTAAAGTAGATTGCAAAAATCCTGGGTAATCTTCCAACCTCCTTTTCCTCCTCTTCTCCCCCTACTGCATGAGAAGTAACAAGGAATGGGTTAGTAAGATGCTATTGCTTAGATAAAATCTTTTCACTTAGAATTGCCATGCAGTTAAACATGCTAGTCAAGACCTTGTCATAAAATTCCATTTAAATTTCCAATGGAAAACTGTCTTCTATTTCACTGGAGTGTGAACTCTACCAGTTACTTTGAAGTGGCTTATTTGATACTCAAGAACATGTACTAGTGTCTTGATACGTTGCTACCTTGCTGAAAACTCGTGAGGGTGTTGAGTCTGTGATAAGGCGGTTGAGTGGTTCATTATGCATCTCATTGACAAGGTTTTGTCTTGGATGTATAGAGACCATGGACTCTGTGCCTCTAGGGCTAAGCACCAGGGATCTGAAAGTTCTCATGAGGCATACTGGCAACAATGTTTTTAATTTAAATATAGGGGGGATACATGAAACTCTTTCAGGGGAGATTTTTTTGTCTTTGCAGGGAGAAAAAAAAAACTTAGAAAAAACATTTCCTGATTAGCCATAGTATGTTGCTTTTAAAGTGGGTGTAAGGAGAATTATGATGATGGAAAACAAACATCGTGATTCACAGAAAATATTTCAGGTTCTTTTAAACTCCTTCCTGCTCCTTTCTTTAGAAATCTAAGACTGACTTATCTTTTTGTGTGTGTATATTGGATGAATTTCTTCCAGGATGTGTTGGCTCATTTCCTTGAGTACTTCTAAATTTTCTGAATTTTTTTCAGTCACAACAGATAGCTGCAAAAGCTTTAAGGAAATGAGTCAACCTCCTGAAATAAATTGCTTACTGAATAGAGGATACTGTGTTCGAAGTCACAGGCGCCCTTGATAGTTCTGTGGGTGCTAATTAATAGATAGTCTCTGAAAATCTATTACATATACTCCATGTTTCAGAAGGATTTGGGAGACATATACTCCAAAAGAGCACCTGAGCTTTGCTGTTAGGAGCGTCAGCCATGCTTTTAGACTCACAGGTATTATTAACATGAGAGGTGCAGACTGGGAAGTGACAGGAAGACTCTAGTGCAAAACTAAGTACATTGCTGAACTTGAGTGTAAATTAAGAGGAGTAATAGAAAGATGGTGAGTCAAGCACCACCAAGCTTTCATAAAATAACGCTGTGAAGTCTGAAGGCTGCAAAGGCAAGGTGCTTTGATCCTTATTCAATTATTTGCAAACAATTTGCATTCTCATTTCAGGAGCCCTTGCTGCTGGTGCCCAGAGCAGGTGTATTTGTTCTATGAGGAAAGGCCCACGACCTGGAGAGGAGTTCCAGCAGGGAATTTCCCTGCACAGGGCTTTGCTGAGTCACTGTGCTGGCAACTGACTGCAACCCTATATAGTTAGTTTAAAAATAAGGAAGAAGATACCATTTTAGTAACATATCTGTCTTATACGTTAGGTAGGCAAGGCTTTGGGATTTTCTTTGCTTTCCGAGGATTTCTGAGCAACTCAGGGACAGAAAGGAAAAAGCCAACACCAAATACCATGATTTGGGATTTTCTCTTTGAGAAGCCAAACTAAAAGTAAAACCAGATGATCCTTAATATTTAACAAGTTTGACATCTGGCTATGGAGGTGAACTTTGAACTCTGAGGCAGAAAGTAATGAGCCAGCTTGCCCTGCTTTGGTGTGTTACAGAGAAAGTCCCTGAAGCAAGCAATAAATACCACATCTCCAAACAGATGATGTCACTGTCAGCTTTTTACACGCTCCAGAGAAATCTGAATACATGCACACCACAATGGAGAGAAGCAAGCGCAGAGCATCTGCAAAGGAGTTGACCCTGTTGGTGTGTGTTATAAAACAGTGAGTCAGAAATGCAGGTAGAAAATAAAAATCCAGCTGTGATGGAAGGAGTCAGAAGGTGATGCAGGGTGCGTCTGGTTTTCTGGTTGTCAGCAGTGTTGTGAACAGTTTGCAGTCGTGTTGTGAACAAATTCTGTTGTGAACAGAATTTGCAGTCCTGAATAATTAACTCACTACGTTTCTCTTGTATTGTCAAGTATTGGCCACGGTAACTTGACACAGTGATCTATAAGCTTTTTAGTGTGACCTTTAGGAACAAAGCAGCAGCGTGTATGGGCCGTTGTAGCTGCAGGTACCACAGCAGTTCTGTTCTGGCATTTAGTGCAGCTGAAATATTTTCTGGGGGATGAGCCTGGGTATTTCTTAGTCATGAAAGAACTAAGAGAAGAGAATGACATGTGAAGAAGATGGTGGAAAGAACAAATTAGTAACCAAAAACCAACTATGATTATGAGCAGTTGCAAAGCAGCTCCACTGTGTTGAGGACTTAGGATAGCAATGGTTTTTTCCTTTCAGTTTTCATGATACATATATGTGGTATAGCTGTCATAGTTTCTTTCCAACTCCTTATAAATATTTCCAACCCTCTGTACTTTTCTTGTATAAAATCCAACTACTTAGTTTTATGGTTAATTTTTTTTTATTAATTCCCAGT
Source organism: Serilophus lunatus (assembly GCA_013399895.1). Lineage (NCBI taxonomy): Eukaryota > Metazoa > Chordata > Aves > Passeriformes > Eurylaimidae > Serilophus > Serilophus lunatus. The sequence continues at coordinate 2,535,851 of VXBA01004775.1, read as the reverse complement.
TCTTGAGGAAGTAGCAAGGTTGGACCTCTGTGACCACATGGGCAGGGAATGGATGCTGCATTCCTCTTAGCAAGGGCAGGCAAAAGGGCAGAATTTATTAAAAACCAACCAAAAGCATTGCATCAATAGAAGTGTCCCTGTTGAAGACTCTGAAGAAATTATTGGTTGATTTGGCAGGAATGCATGAAAAAAAAATGATGCTTGACACAAGATTGACTTGCAGGTCAGCATATGTACTTGCTTGCAGCTCCTGCTTGAGCACAGTATCCTATCCTGCTTGAGCATGGTATCTTGAGTGTGGTAGAGAAAATTAGCAAAAATAGGTGGCGATAGCCACCATGGCAAACTGCCAGCCCATTGTGACAAAATGAGTTTAGTGGTCTTGGTAAAGAACCAATTAAAAAACTTACTGAATTTCTGCCAAGCAAACTAGTCCCAGGCTGCAGTTCAAGGGATCCTGAATCAGGTCAGGGCACTACAAAAAGGCAGGCACTGAGACGGAACTGAACGCGTTTCCTCTGTCTGTATATCTTACAAAACTACCATCTTTGAAAGTGTATGCGCTCCTGATCTATTTCTGGGTTGTTCTGTGTTTGCTTGAAGATTAATACAACATATAAGCACACTATGTTGTTTGGTAGAAAGGACTGAGGAAAAACATAATGTGCTTCTCTTAAGTGAATTGAGTCAGACTTCAGTCGTATGCTCATTCAAAAAAACCCTTGTTCTTATGTCTACAGTATTTCCTTAATTGTGCCTTTAAATTCAGCAATGTCAGCTTGCATCCACAAATGGGATAGTCTGTGTTTACAAGTAATCAATGACACAAGATATGAAATTATGCAAAAATGCAGAAACCACAGCTTGGATAAAAATTATATGACAGAGACTTGATTCACAACTTGTATTAACAAAGTTTTCAGGATCAGAGCTCACTGTACAAACTTGTGGCTAGTTAGGTCTGATGTAACCAATTTGAACAGGATTTATTGTTTGCATTTTCATATACTTTTAAAACCATAGATTTCTTCTGTTGTTGTTTGTGTGTATTGCTTGCCTGCTTCTTGAAATACACTATCATAGAGTAGTGCTGGCTATGCTTACTGGAATAATACATGTCTTTGGAAACATTTAAAATATTTTATTTCAGGTGCAACTTTAGTAGTAAACGCTTAGAGATGTCTGCTTTGTATAGGCTGGGCTTTATAATGAAGTCAGATGATCCTGTATAATATATTAATTCTGCAAATCATCAATAGCCATATCAAATCTAAACTGAACGTTTAGGTCTACTTTTATGCCAGTTCAGAACAGAGTCCTCAAATAAACCCATTTCAGGTGAGGAGGCTGTAAAAAGCCTAGAAGAGCAGTGGAAACTCTGAAAGATAGGAATCTGCCATCAGATCTTACCATCACGAGGTATTGGAAGGGAGGTGGAAAGTGTAGCTGGCCAGGAAAATTAACTGCTAATGGTGACAAAGGTAGTGAAGGCTCCTGATTCAGCATATTCCTTTAATAGTCTTCCTTAGCACAGTGCTTACATACATGGATGTGCTCTCTTTATGCCAACCTGTTATTCTTTGTAGATTTTCCACAGCCTTATGTATCAGCTACTGGGATACTTTAGCAAACATATACACGTATAAATAAAATAGGAGGATGTTACAGATTACTTAAACTAGAAGTTATGTGGCTTGTAGAAAGGAAAGGAGAAATTGCTTATGCAGAGGTATTCACTATATCACAGTTAATGGCTTTGCTCTTTAATAGGGGCACAAGAGCATTAAATACTTTTTTCTGCCTTGCATTAGCCCTTGTATCCTTGGGCCCCTCCCTTGTTTTGTTATTGGGTTTTGACATTTTTGTTAGGCTACTGAGAAATTGAAGTATGACAGAAGTATACTATTTAAATATAAATATTTTTCTATATTCCAAACCAGGAAACTCTCTGACTTTCTAATAATTTCCCTAAGAAACCTATTAATATCAAATGACAACAATAGACTAGTTTGCATTCCTGCCTAAACAGCTCATAATATTGAAGATAAATTTAAAAAACAACAGCTGCTAAGGGAATATTAAATCCCACAAGGTCCTTAAGAGATGTGTGCTGCAGAGACATATTTTTTTGTAATTTTCAGAAACTAGAAGGGTTTGTAAAAGGCAGTGAGTAATTGCTTGGAACTGGCAAAGAAATTTTTTATTTCCTAAAAAAGGAACATTTTCAGCAATGTTTCTATATTCGACATGGAATGGACTTGAACAGTGAGAGTGAAATGCTAGCTGATATTGTGACTGTCAAAAGGCTGTAACAGAATATTAAGAATAATATTGATCAGACAATGTTAGAAACTTCAAGTAATAATCAAGTGCAATCAGAAGCAAAGCTGAGAAATCCAAGGGCAGCCTTTCCTTTCCTTTCAGTGACAGATCAGTTGTCTCCACCCAGTGCTGAAGGATCCCACATTTCTGGAAATTCAGAGATATTTGTGCCATCACAATGGGTTCAGAGTTCAAATCATCAACCATCTGAGAAGGCATTACCCAAACTAACCTCCAGGATCCCTAGTTGTCAGCTGTTGTATGTAGGAAAACTATGTATCTGATCTGCTCTGTGTGTATACTGCATCCAGGGCTTCTTGGTTTAGCCCTTCATCCCTATAATAAATCCCTAATAAATAGCACTTTCACACGTGAAAGGCACCAAGTAAAACAAGGTCTGAAAGTGCAAGTGATTAAGCAAGCCGTTAAATGAACCTCCACAGGACCCTTGGGGAGTGTGTTTGGCAGAGGCTTTGCTCCTTGCTGGTTCATTCCAGGAAAGAAAATAAAGCTTTGGAAAACGTGGAGATGGGCTTTGCTATCAAAAGCAAAATGAGATCACCCAACTAGGTGGCCATAAAAACAGTTGATGGATCACTGTATGCAAAGGCTGGGTGATGCTGGCTCTGTGATTCAATATGTTTTGTGCTTTGAGTTTAATGGCCTTGCCAATGATGAATTCTTCTTCTTTTTTTTTTTTTTTTAAATCTTACAGAAAAGTTTCAGTGATTCAGGTTGAAACTTTAACTGGCACGAAAAGCTATTTGTTATAACTACTGTAGGAAACTCTTATGTGGGCAGTTAAAACACTTAATTCATTTTTGAGGTTACGCTCATCCTCCTTCATGGCCATCAGCAGAACGTGCCATCTGGCAAGGGAGTGCCTCCTTCTCGTTATACATCTGAGGGCTTCCCACAAATGAGATTTCAGCTCATTAGGATACTCTATGCCCTTACAGGGGTTTAAGAAGAAATGCTTACCTTTAATCTCGTGTGCTTCCTTCGGAGTTGCATATTTTTTTTTCAGTTCTGCAAAAGAAATATACTTACTGAACATAGCCCTTTTGCTTGCTTACAGGTAGTATATATATATAATTAAAATTTTTTCTACAATTTATTTAGGGTTATTATATATGCCTATTGAATCTATTTGAGCCTGTGGCTCTTTTATTGAAAGTTATGATGTAATTTGAGGGTTACATTATGAGCTCTTGCTGAATGACACTGCTCTTGTGCTGACGGCTTCCTGCATTTTGATAGGTGAAGGTGATGAAGTTACTTTTCAGTTGTGGCTGCTTATGGTTGGTATTTGTATCTGTGCAGTGCCTGGAAGGTCTTGGTCAAGATATTGGACATACTGACTGATCTGAAGAGATTGAGTTCATCCTTTGTGCTCTTTCAATCTTTTCTAGCATCTGTAAAATGTAAATATTTCTGACAGTAATATGTCTGTTAGAATATGAATGGGGAAAAACGCACATCAAGTGGGTAATGCACCAGTGAATTCAGGGCAGCTTTTGCAGAAGGTAATTGAAGAAATTGGTGAATTTGTGTCACTCGAATAAGTTAGAAAGAGGCTTTTAAAATTATTGCTGTGATCAGTTACTGGTTCTGTCTTTTTAGCAATTTTCAGGATCATCTGTTAGGTAAGTTGTTTGAATTGGTAGTTTCTTCTGCTGTATGAACAACTGGAGGAAAAAGGAAAAGGAGCATTAGGATGGACAAAAATGAAAGCAGGAAACTATACCATGTTCTGTGCAAACGTACAAACCGGTAATAGTAAATAAATTTTACTCTATTTCATGAGTAGCCAACATGAGGCATATTGCAAAATGTTATCTGGAGATAAAGGTGAGTACTCAAGCCTAACATTTCAGTAAGTTATGGTAGACAGTTGCCAAGTACTGGTTTGCTGGTATCTGATTTTAAAATTTCAAGAATATAAATAGAACAGTTGACACTTGCAATGGTTTCAAACTACTGATTTAAAATAACACGGATATGTTTTAGAAATCTCCTCTAGTCTGTTGTACTTTTCATATATGTGCATTGCAGTGATGAGGATGGTGTTTAAAGGGCAGATGGACATTTCATAATGATTCAAAATGGTGTTTTATCTTTAGATTTGCAAACAAAAAAAAATAGCACACATATAGTCATCTTGACTATATTTAAATCCCTCAGTTATGGCAATTGTATTTGCTGACAGTTCCACGAGAAAAAAACTTTTTGAGGAGAAAGTCAGTTACAGAAGATCTACATGTGGAGTAAAGTCTACTTAAGGTTAGTTTCTGAGCTTGTAATGGCTCTCAAATGAGCCTACATTTTACTGAAATTAAATCCAGAAGAGATCATTACATCATTCAGTCTGCTTTACTAGGTGTTATAGACCACTCAGTGTTGTCCAAATTTAACCTTGCCTGAATATTCCTGCTCTCAGAAAATGAAGATGTGTCTGTTGTCAGAGAGCAGCAGCAGACTGAATTGTAATAATGGTCTTACTGCAGAGGAGGAATTGCTTCAAGTACATTTGAAGGCTGGGAAGGAGGGAAGAGGGATGGCCTTGGAGACTCTAATGGTAGACTTGAAAAGGCTGCCATATCCATCTCGCCCTTCCTGAAGTGATTTCCACTGTTTCCACTTCAGAAATGCTTGACCAGAAAAAAACAAAGGCTAAGTAAATCCCCCAGTTTCGCTGGAAACCTTCTGCATTGGGTGTCTGCACACATGACCAGATGTTTGATGATTTATAAAAAAGCCTGCATGAAGGCCATGAAATAAATGACCCCTTACTTTTTCTGCTGGCTATGAGATTACATGTGATCTGTATCAAGATAGCCACACCAGAGAAAGCCCTCTCTGTAAGTGCAGCTGTGATGGCAAAATTGTTCCTTTGTTGGAAATGTTTATTTACCAACAGAATTTCCCAGGGGTAGGATAGGCTATGTTGACAAGAGCACAGCTTTGCTGGTGTCATGTCTTCCACAGCAGGAATACTTTGTTGTATTTTTGTGTTTTTCTGGCAAAGACTTGTGATGGGAATGTGGTCACAGATATAAGTTCATGCCCTTTATCCTTGGAAGCTGCAATCCTCTTCTGCGTGCAGCTAAAGCCAGCTCAGCAGCTCGTGTGCTGCCAGCAAACAAGTGCTTATCTGACACCATATAAGGCTGCAGTTGAGGAGGAAAATGATGAAAAACATTCCACAATAAACGTAGATGGGCAGATTAAATATGTCACAGAAAAGCTTAGATACAGATGATTTTTTTTTTAATTTAACTCTGACAGTATTTACCCTCAAAGTAACCTCATACAGTTAATTAAGAAAAAATGGCTTGTGTTTCTAGAAACGCTAAACAAACCTTATCCAAAATAACAGCCTGTAGGATATTGGTGCACATAGGGTTTTTGTTTTGTGAGGGTTTTGTTGTTTGGTTGCTTCTTTCTTTTTCTTTTTTTTGGCTAGTTGTTTTGTTTGGTTTTTTTTTTTCTTTTTTGAACTTGCCACTTAAAAACAAGAGATAATTGTCTTTAGGATACAAGTTTTGGATGTGTTGGGATGTGTTTGGGGATATAGTGAGGAACTGGATATCACAGAGAGGAGGGTATTGGAAAGGAATTATAGTTGTGAAGTTGGGTATGTATTGGAGTTTTAACAAGATGTGAGGTGCAGTGAAGTAGCATCAAATTGTGTCATTTTTTTAAGCACAGCAGAGACATGGGCTCCTCTTTTCCTTAGTGTATTGCATGTATCTTTGCTATTCTGCTGTCATCTAATCTTTATAATAGCTTACTGCAGAAGTGTAGTATATTAGATAATAGGTGTAGTCCAATTTCAGTAGCCATTAGTGGCCTAAATCTGAATTTCCAAACTGTTCCCTGCCTGGTGGCTACTGTTTTTGGCTGTCTGTATCTTCTCCAGACATTCCTTTCCCCAAACCATCAGCAGCTGAGACAATTGTGAGCTGACATGAGGTAGTGCAGCTTTTGCCTCAGCTGTGTCTTGCTTCCTTCAGGAGGAGGTGTAAGACTCCCCGTGCTGTATTTACCCACCTCATACAGCCCACTGGACCTCAGTGAGCTCAATGGTATGTGATTTATTAGCATTTTGCAAAGCTGCTGGGAGTTTTTTGCATTATGAGTAAAGATCTAGTCTTTGTGTCTAAGTCCGCTGCAGTACCATGTGTTGGAATTTATTCAGTGTAGTTCTCTAGCTTAATTTTTTGTCTAATGTTATGCATTTCTTGTAGAAGCTGGTCTTCTGTAGCACAGAAAACAGCCGAGCATTGTGTACGTGCGTTGTGTAGGATCTGGTTTCCAGGTGAGCCAGGCCAGCTGGTAAGTGACTCCTGATGCACAGACCACTTGTGCCATGGGGCTGACACATGTGTGAAACCTGAAGTATAAATGGGAATGAAGTACACATCATTTTACGGAGAAGGATTAATAAGATTTTCAGGAAAGAGGTTAAGCTTGAGGTCATTTCCTTCCTCTTCTTATACTTTTGAATTTCTGCCAGTGAGATGGGTGAAAGGATTTATTTTTGTCTTTAAATGCTTTGAATTTCAATGATGCCTTTCCTTTGAATACAGAGAAATGGAATTCCACTTTATTCCTGCCATTGTACTGTGTCATTTGTCTGAAAAAATTACTTGTATTTTTTTGCAGCATCTTTGTGTCTTGTATTACAGTTAACTAATCCTTTGAGCTGCTGTGCCTTGAAATATCACATTGTGCGAGGGCATATAGAGATGCTCTGATCCCCACACTGAAGTGTTAGTGTACATAGAGAAGGAAACAAAATGTAGCAGTATAATTCTTGAAAAAGAAGAAAATAGTCTATCCTATGGCCAGTGTCAGAATAAAGACTGCATATGAAAATAAGAGCAAGGGTTTATTTTCCCACTCTGAACTTAAGTGTCAGGAGCAAAAACATTTCACGGTCTAGTGGTTTGGATGGGGTGTATGGTATGGCTTCTATGCTCTGCTTCTGCAGCTGAAGTAGGAGTGAAGTGTTAGTGTTATTCTTGACCATCCTGTCAGTCACAGGTAGAAAAATTAATAATTGTTCTTGCTGTAACAAAGTGCAATAAAAGTCAGCAACTTTTTTGTGTTACGTAGCAAGTTGGGGTGGGGCACACGAGGGAATGCAAGCAGAGTATTTGCTTTTTGCCCACAGCTTAGGGGCAGTAAGTGGAGGTATGTGAACGTTAAATTTGGCTGTGCAACAGAAAAAAATTGCTGCTGTGCAGTAAGGAAAAAACACCTCTTGGCTTTTTTTGACCATAGGTCATGATATTAATTATCTCATTAGAGATGATGATAGCAGGACTGTGTCACCAGAAGGCTGATAGTTGTGTCCAGTTGGAGTTCAGAACGTTGCCCTGCACCCTCTGGCAGTACACGATTACCTTCAGTAAGAGCCACAACAGCTGCTTCTCTCCTATGTGAGGGTGTAAGAGCTTCTTTTGTACCTTTCTGTGCCTCTTTTCTGCTCTTTTGTGTCTTATATTTTCATTACCTTCCAAGTTTCCCAAAGTGATCTGCAGAGTAAAGAAAACTGTGATATAGCGTGTAGTAGGACCCTAGTGGCTGCTTAGGCAGATTTTAAGACTGTCCAAGAGTTTTTTTCTCAACTTTTTTGGGGGTTGCTCTGCTGGCATTCAAGGGAGAAACAGTTTCTGGCTACTTAGTACGCAGTAGTGTGTTAAATTTCTCTTACAGTAGTCCAATTCTGGTGTTATTTCACCTTCTGTCCTTTGAAAATAAAATTCATAGAGGTGCTCATGCAAACATAAAGCAATACAGTAGCTTTCAGTTTGTCATTAACAAAGCATGCATCTTAATTTCTTTGACTAGAACAAATTTTTGGCATGTCTTCAAGCCAAGTGAGAATAGATACCTGTAAAAGAGGTGGAGATTCCCTGCCCCCATTTTTGTTGGTAGTGTTTTGGGTTTTTTTAGTCCAAGTATTACTGGGAAAATCAAGATTTTCTTTGAGAGCTTCACCCTAGTGCTCCACAAGTGTGCAATTTCATGGTACCTTTAAGTACCCTTTTTGCTCTTACAGTACTGGGTCTGCTTTGGCACGGTTTGGGTTCTTGACGAAAGCTGGAGGAGTTGTGGGTCAGCTGCCAGCATCCACCAGGAGGCCCGTGAGCAGTCAGAGCATCTGGTGGAATGGAGCCCTGTCCGAGCCCCTGTGCTGAGGTGGCATTTCCCAACCTGAAAGAGGAGAGGTGGCAATAGAAGCTCTCTGCCACCTGCTTATCCACCTCCTCAGGAGTGTCCTGTGCAGAGTTACCCTGGGTTAAAGGAAGTTCCGTCCCAGCCAAATGTCATGCAGCAGTTTCGCCTTCCCCGAAAGAACCGGATTTATGGGGAAGTCATGCAGGAGAGCGAACTACGGTGTAAACAAAAGCCAGCATTTCCAGTGAGCTCCTGCTGTGCTCGTTGCTGTGGCTGCCTTGCCGTCATTTCTAAGATTTAACTGTCCTCCTGTTTACATCAGCCCGCCCCATGCTGCGGGGCCGTGGCTGTGCTGAGGAATCCTCCCATGGACAAGGCAAGGAAGGAAGTGGAGGGAGGATGGGGCTTCGGCATCCTGTACCCTTCGGAGGGGAGTGGCTGCAAATAGCTGAGCTTGAAGGACGTAATACCTTATATGTTTTAACACAGGCTGTTTGAACCTAGATAAACCCTTGATTAAAGGCGAAGAGGCAGACGATGGTGTTTATCTCATAGAAACTACTGTGGAGTTTGAGAACATCCTTCTGAAACCCTTTCCTTCAAATGACAAGAGGAAAGGAGAGGACAGACGTGCCTCGTGGAGCTGTGATTATGCAACAGTGCTAATACAGAGCTAAAGCTTCCAAACTTGAGCTGCACAGGCTGGGTGCAGAAGGCAACTTCTTTAGAATATGCCGTTTGTGATTGGGAACAAGGATGCTATTTTCAGTATCAATCCTGTAAAACATTATTGGTTTTTATTCTTCAGTTTGTTAATTGGGCTGTGATGGAGGAATGCAGTTTAAGATACGCAGGAATCCTTTGGAATGGCCAGGTAAGGCTAGAAGGTACAAAGTGTTGATCTTTAATTTCAGCAATATATTGCATACACTGGTGCTGTCTTTCCCAGGAAATACTTGGGCTCCTCCAGGTAGCCTGTGGACTGTTCACAGACTGAAATGGGGAAATCTGAAAATCACAGAACATAAGCTGTGGTGTAGTGGGTTATTAATTGTTTGTACAGTACTAACTGAAATGTAGAGTATTTTAGATGGGTTGACATAATGTGATTTATTGTAGTAATTGTTTGCTGTGGAAACTCTGCCTTGAAATTGTTAATTTTCTTGTTGGCTTTCTAGAAAAAGGAATGAGGCCTTGGGTGATAAAATTTGTCTTTTCCTTAAAATGTGTCCTGATTCAGTTTTTAATTGCTTTTAAGCATAATTTGAGTAGAAGAAAGAAATTTATTTAGTCTGTTATTTCAGTAAACAGTGTACTAGTTCTTTAATGATTACCTATGGATTTTTATTTTTATCATTTCTAGATTAAAAGTATCTAAGGTTACCAAGATAAAAATATAGCACAAAAGTTAGTGTTATAATTTCCCAGTCAGTTGCTCAAAATCCACAATAAGTACTCTTTGGAATGCTTTTGCTATTCATACTCATTGGTGACAGTCTGTTTTACTGCTTGGAAGTCTGTGCTCGCATCAAAAGGCAGAGTGCAGTTACTGTCATGGGATTGAGGTTTTGGAAGTAATGCAGTAAAATACATGTAAATTAGCTTTTTGTTTTACATTGGAAATGCCATCCTAGAGGACTCACAATGGTTGGCTCAAAATTGAGTTCAGAAATGTCCTCTGATGCAGATTAACAGAAAACCCCTGACTTTGAAAGACTAAGTGAAATGACAGATTAAAATAAGCAGAGGATGCGCATCCTTGGTAGGATTTTTGAGAGAAACTGGTGACAGATCCATGAACCTCAGCTTGAGATGAAAGTAGACGTAGCCTTGCTATCAACCAACCTTCCAGCTCTGCTGATACACACTGTAAGAGAACACCTGACAGGAGAAATAACGTTAGACTGATGCTTTAAAAACTTCCCCAGGCTGAGTACAAACCCACCTCTTAATAAGTGGACCGTTGCATGCATCATCTTCAGTGCTCAAGAATTTATTGAAATTAAGTGCTAAAGAAGTCAGCATTTTGACAATCTGAACTTAATTCAAAATTTTAAATTAAGACTAAACAAAGACGAACATTTCAAAAGATTTTGTGCAAAGCGTTTTCCTGAAAGGGGTGAAAAAATGGAGATTGGGATGTAAATCCCAAATGAGGATAACAGAATTATGCAGGGATACAACGGTGTTACCAACGTGATTGATCTTCTTTGAGCTAAGCTGCACGGACTTTTTCAAGAGCTGTGAGTTAGAATACCCATATATGGTAATAAAAGATGAAAATTGTAAAGTTGTGTATGATTAAAGCCATTCACTCATGATCAGAGTCTGTTAACATCACCTTCTCTCTGAGCTCTGTGTATAAGCATCTTTATAAATGTGTTACGGAAAGACAGCAGTATGAAAAAGTTTGAACCTCTTAGATTACTATAGGGAACTTTTAAATTTTATCCTATGCAATAAGCAATCGGTAATTCTATACCAGGAATTTGTGACTTCTATAATGCTTTGGTATTTTGAAGAATAAAAATAATTTCTGCTCATAGAAGCAAGCCTTTTATCACAAAGCCTAACACTACTGACCCCAGAAACTGGGACCAGAAGATGACTGTTGTTTGCGTATGACTGGTCTGTACACTGGGACTGTAAGACTTGTTTCAAGTAACTAATCTGTAGCAGTTCCTCTTATACAGTCTTTTATAAGACAGATACTTAGTTCTTTGTTGATTTAAACTATGCAAAAGGACTTTGTGAGATGGTTGATTTCAGGTAGTTTATTCTTTTTCCTAAGACAGAAACAGTGAAAGATATAGGACACAATGAACAAAATGTGAACTCCTCAGAAGCCTCCTGACCCCTGATGTCAGATACTGGCTTAGCATGACATTCAACGCTCCCATAACATTCTTGTGCAAAACTGGGAGTAACACTTGATACAACAGATGGTTGTGCTGCCATTCAGCACAAAGCTGGAGAAGTGGGCAAAGAGGAATAACCCCTGGCATTGGGACGGGCTGAGGGCTGGCCATCTGGAAATCATTTTTGCAGAAAGAGACACAGAGGCTGTGGAGGACAAGCAGTTGAGCAAGAGCCAACAGTGTGCCCTAGTCACCCACTGGCATCCTGGGCTGCATTAGGAAGAGCCTTAGCCAGTAGGTGAGGGAGGTGGTCCTTCCCCTCTGCTCAGCACTGGTGGGACACAGCTCTGTGCTGTGCCCAATTCTGGGCTACCAGTGCAGGGAAGGCATGGGTGCACTAGAGCTTCTTATGGCTCCTATTGTTTTTATTGGTAATTTTACTGTTAAAAACTAATTCTATAAAAACAATACCACCTTCTTCCACTGCACTCTCTGTTCATTCATTTATCCATTCATGTATCCATTTATGTATTCACATCATTTATTGCTTTTCACATAGCGTAGCTGTATGGAATTGACACATGCTAGAGGGAGCTGAATTCCCTCTCACATCAGGGCAGCGATGTGGACACAGGTGGAGAACTACAGTGTTGACATGGAGGACTTAAGGTGCGGATATTAAAGATGCTATTGGTGTCTAAATTGCCTTCAAGTGTATTGTAATGATGGCAAAGCCTGAAAGTAGGGGAAAAAATGAGTTCAGTTCTTAATGGCAGGTTTGACTGATTGCTTAGCAGTTAAATAAATAAAGTACTATTCTGAGTAATAGTGTTTGTTTTACAGTGATTTCGGGGAGCACTACTCAGTGTGAAATTCCACACGGTGATACATTTATTACTACTCACTTCTCATAGTAGAGCATTGTCTCACATGTACTGATATGTACAGGGGTTGCAACTGTGAGAAGTTATGTTCTGTAATATTTTATGTCTTAGAATTAGAAAGATACTGTGCATCTTGCATTGTTTTATTTCTTTCAGAAGTGTAGACTCTCTGGACAAGATACTGATGCAGTAAGACAGTATTTTGTTGCATATTTTATGTTCTGGGAAGGGATATTTTTATCTACTCTTTGGCCCAGATTCTGGAACAACTGCCAGTTTCTCAAACAACAATGATTATGTGCCACAAGGAGAATAGAACTGCATAGAAATGAGGTTCCCTATGGAATGAATATATATCTATTTTGTGTGTGTGTGTGTATAAATATATATATACATACATACATGTGTTTTGGAGAAGAGGAGAAATGAGGGAGTTGACAATTCTGACATTGCTCTTTGTGCACTCAAACAGTTCTTTTTTTGGTCAGTATTTTTGTCAGAATTGTGTACTTTAACGTTTTTATGCTATATGTTTTTTCCCCCTTCAGATTTACTTTTTAAAATCCATGAATTGAGGCTTGCAGTTATTTTTCCATGTGCATTAGTAGTGTTATTTTTCCTGTATGTGGGTAACATCATAGAAGTAGAAAAAACCCATCTGTTTCAGAAGAAAATCAAAGCTGACCAAAATAAATTCTGTAATTTGACTCAATTTCTGACAGGCAGTGGTCTGTCAGCATTTTTCATCCCTCTGTCTGCACCACCTTCTGTTGCAGTGGCAGCATGCCTGTGGGCAGGGTATCAATGGTTTAGTCTTCATTGCTGCAAAGGAGTCTGTTCTGTCATGAAAGGGCTGAAAATCCAGGCACTGCCATAAATGTTGGACTTTATTAAATAAGGCGAAGGAAAGTATTCTGCATTTGTATAATTACCAACTCAGAATTCAAGGCTCAGTTCTTGGAGGACCTTTCCTGAAACTCACTGATGTTCCTGTAAAAATAACCATTGACTTTACTTAGTGGATGACTTAAAAAACCAAAGAACAGTTGCTTGTGCCTTATTGTTGGAAATCTCTCCATTAGAGGCATGTTTCATTGCTTCAGAGTTCCTTCATATGTTGAACAAGATAAGACTGAAATTTTTTGTTTCATGGTGATAATATACCAAACATCTGTCCTTCTGCTTAGAATTGTGGTCAGACTCTTCTCCAGCTAATTAAATAGGGAAATTCAGAACTAGAGCTTGTTAAATGAGGTGTTTATTTTCATCAATATGTCTTTGTTTACTTAGATGAAATGGGAATGCTGAATTATTGCTGAATAATGCTGAAACTGTGTTTCTGGAATTTTTAAAGAATCTGATTGCTTTTGGTAGTGATGTTTTGGATAGCCAAGTTTGTATGGTGAACCAAAATGGTCACTAGTGTAGGTTTACTGCAAGTTTAGCTGTGTCTCATGGCTTCCCCAGAGTTCCATTAGGATGGAAGATAACAGCAGGGGCTTGGGTTAGGAAGGCATACTAAAAAATGAAAAAAAAAAAAAAAAATTCATTAACGATGTATTGCTTTGGTTAGAGTGTCATTGCAAACCACATATAGAGTTGTTTGTTTCCAGGCCAGTGGGATGATTTATAGGCTGTATGTTCAGCATTCCTCTTTATATGGCTTTGAAAAAAAACCCCAAACGTGGATGAGAAACAGCTTTGTTTATTGCAGAAGTGTTTCACTGTAATGAATACTAAATATGCATGGTTTAAGGTTTTACTGCCTGTGTGCCTGACTTTGTGGTGTATGCAGTTTATATTGATTCTGCATGAAAAGTTAAGCCTGGGGGTATTACAAGCTTGAGGATCACAGGTGTTAGGAGAACCCGTCTGTCCCTTCTCATTATCTCAATGACAATTATGAAACTATTCTGGAATTGTCATGGTGTTGAGGTGTTCAGACCACAGTGTTCTAAAAATTCTCAAAGTCACCCATGCCTGGAGGCATAAAATGTCAGTAGCTTGCCATGGCCACTTCTTGACTTTCCATAGCTCTCTGAGGTTTTGGGTAATGTGCAAGTTACTGTTGAGCAACCACAGGAGTCCAGCCTGTGTCTGGTAATGCTTTCTGTGTCAGTTTGGTGAGATGTGATGTACAGATGGCACTAACCATGATTCAGTGGGGTTACCGTGTATACACTGAGATGAGCAGTCAGAATAAAAAGTAGAAAGAGAGGCTTTAGTGCATTTTTAAGATGAAAGTAAGAAAACTGCATTGTGTGTTATTCCTTCATAAATAGCATATAGATTTCTAAAATGTAGGTGACAGTTCTGGAATCTTACTTGGGAGTGCAAAGGAATGTGCTTGAGTGGATAGGAGCTTCCTGCACAAAGCCACAGTAGACTAGGTTCTCAGTGAAGAATTTTAAAATTGAAGAGTGCACTCATGTATATAATGACAGGAATTTTTTTTTGGTTTTACATTAAGACTAAAGACTACTCAGTACCACTGGAAAGAATTAGGATGTTGTATTTGAGGTCACAGGTACAATTGTGTATTTAAGAAACAGATGCTTGGGTATAATGTTACAGTGCGTACTTCCAAAGAACTTCCTGTACAAAAGAGTGAAGTTGGATTTATGTCAGCTCTGTCTGTGTCATCGGAACTAACCTTTGTGCCCTTTCAAACAGATTCTCAGCCTGATTGTCTTTCATTCATACTGTGTTCTGCGTGTCTGAATACAGGCTGATAAATAAAAAAGCCCCTAAGGTCTGTGTGTGCTACTTTGTTAGGACAAAAATCTTAATGCGAGAGGGGAAAATACTGATGTTACTAGGCTGCTTGCTCTGCAGATACTATTTGCTTCTCTGTTCTCTTTTGAATGTATTTTGCTGAATCTCTCATTTCTAGCTCTGGCTTAGTAAGTGACAGTTCTGTGCTTTGAGCCTCTAAGCTGATACTTGTAGTTAGAATTCCATGTTTCCTAACTAGGAAATGAATGTTAGATTTTCACATCACAGAGCAGGGCTGGTGTATAAAACGGTGTGGTGACTGTGATGAAGTTTCTATCAGCTATACACTCCCAATAGCTTCTCTGTTGAGTTAGGGAAGTTTGGGAATTTAATACTCTACTTTGGCAGGTCACCTCTTACAGGAAACTGTATATTTGCTTTGGCTGTGTGTATGTCTGCTCACCCTGCATAAATTGATCTATCAACTGTAAAAGAGAAGTCATTTATCTTTTGCCAGTTAGTTTATTATTTTTATTTAGTACAAGTAATTTTTTTGTTTCTGAGCCTCTTGAAATGGAGAACCGAGAAAACTACTGTTACATATACTACTTACTGAAACTTTTTTTTCTTCCCTTTTTCAGATGAGAACTCTCCAGCCAATTTCTGGGATTCCAAGAATCGGGGGGTGACTGGCACGCAAAAAGGACAAATTGTATGGAGAATTGAACCTGGCCCTTATTTTATGGAATGTGAGTACCTATTTATCCCGTGCATATTCCAAGGCAAGAGTGCCTTTGTGTCAAGGCAAGTCAACAAGATGGCATTTGATATCCGTTTCATCAGTCCCTCTGATAAACCAAGGGAGTTGAATGTATTGCTCTAAGGGGCAGCATTTTTTAGTGTTTTTTGCTGAACATTATAAAAATGGAGTTGATCTTAGATGTACATTTGTATGTTCTTGGGATGGTCTTAGCATGTTTCAGTGTCAGGGAAGAAGAAATTGCCTTGTGCAGTGTCACATGGTATACACACAGTGAGAGTTGAAGTCCCCTCCCCAAGTAGCTTCAATTTCAGCCTGACAAATATTAATGCATGTGAAGGAAAATATAATAATCTAGTACTGCTTGCTAACATTTGTTAGTATAAAGGCTAGATTTGTCTCTAGGAAGTGCCAGTCGCCAGTTCCATCAGAATTTCTCATGCAAAGATTTGTTGCACTGGGAAATCCATTGGGCAGTTTGGAAATACCGAGTCTCTATGTGATTGAAATAAAAAGTTTTCAGCTGGACTATGTAAGGACTATTTGTAGCCAAACTTCAAATTGGAGAGCTATGCCACTCCCTTAGGCAACCAGGATTTATAGGAAGCTAAGCTACTCTATTCTGTGCTATTTTTTTTCTTTGTTTTTTTGCCTTCTAATGAAACAGAGCTATCTTACCATCTGAAGTATATGATTCCCTAAAGAAACTGAGGTTTTAATCATAGGATCAGAGCTTGCTGGAAATTGATGTGCCAAGCATCAAAGTAGCAATCGGTCCCAAAAGAGCTGTGAGTTGCTCTACCACCTGTTTACAGTAATGAATCTTCCTTCATAAGTTAAAAAAAGTATAAAAATACTCCCACTCTTTACTTCACTGTACACTGCAGTGCTGCTAACTGTAAGTCCTGGCAGAAATTTTTATTCTAATTAACTGATATAACAGCAATACATGTATTTCAAGAGGTGTTGTATACTCTGTGCTAAAAATAATTATTAAAGCTTCCTATTTCTAGAATAGAAATGCATCATTGAATCTTGCCAAGTTACCCTGTGTTACACAACACACTTTTTTTTTTTTTTTTTTTAAAAAAAGAAGCTTAATAGGATGAAATTAAATTCCATTTCAGGAATTCATTACAGGAAAAAATGATTGAACTGAAGATAATGATCAAGAAAATACTAAAGATAATTAACTTTCCTGGTGCCGAAGACAGTGATCTATTAAACCAAATTAAAATGTCTGTTAGTAAAATTCATTACCTCATCTTTCTTGTACATATGCTCCATCAGTATTGTTGCCAATAGGGGGAGTTTGTCTTGAAGCATGTTTGTATCTTTTAGCTGGTTGTGTGTTACTCCATAATATATTGAGATGAGGCTCTTGAACAACATTTTCTATTTGTGTTAGTAACCCAAAATAATGCTTCAAGGACTTAAAATCAGCTGAAACTGACTTTGCACTTTGCAACTAACTGCACATCACAATCAGCTGATAGAAAAGATGTGGGATGTATGTTCCTTGGTCATGGTTATCTTCACTTAGGAGCAGTTCTGCTGCCATACATTCATTGAGCAAGAGACAAGCAATTATGCAGCAGCTGAGTATGGTAAAAAGGAATGTTTATGAGCATATGTTGCTATAGCACATAGTATGGCAAATAAATATGTCACCAGTGACACTTGGGTTTTAGTGAGAGGCCAAAAATTGCACTAAAACACTTAACTGAATTTCTGATTCCACTTTTAAACTACAGGGCTCCACAGTGTGTGACTATGTTTGCTCTGCAAAGGCTTTTTCTTGAAGCTTATAGGTGGAGGAGCAACTCTGATGCAACTATATGCAGCTACTCTTTTTCTTTTTTTCTTTTTTATTCCTCAGATCACTAAATCCCAACTCAGGCAATGCAGCAGGTGGCTGTGCCGTTCAGGTACAGCCGCAGTGTTACTGCGGTGCAGCACCGGGCCGGGTGTGGGAAGAGCTGTGCTGTCAGGGTTCTCACCATGCTCTGCAGACACTGTCACCTGCTCAGCCTGTGCCAGCCACAGAGACAGCTCTCCTGTTAGCCTCTTTCTTCTGTTGTGGTGCAGATATAATTTGTCTCTCAGTACAGCATGGATTGTGATTGTCATTGCATGAGGGAGAAACAAATGAAAGGCTAACATTCCCAGTAAACATGTGCTGGACTATTCAATTTAAGGTATTTCTGGTGTTTCAATCTGCCATTATTTTTCAAATCTGGGCAAGAACTCTAGAACTGTAGATTTCTTATATTTAGAAATGTCTTTGCTAAGAGGCAGAGTGTATCGGATACAGGTTGCAGCACATGGGGTTTGTCATGTTTCCCCCTCACAGTAATGACATGCAGCAGACCAGTAGCAATGTCCCTGAATTTTTGAAGCAGCAGCTCCAATAAGAGGTGATGGTATCTGGGGGACCAGCATGGACAATATATGTAAATGGACCAGTCAAAACTCATCCGGAGACTAATCACAGCAGAGGAATACTGGTTGCATCCAACTTCCTGCTCTCAGCTGGGACCAACACTCAATCTGGTCAAGTGTGGTTTGTAAAGTGCATTATTGAAAACCCTCAAGGACAGAGATTTTGCAGATGCTGTCGGTAACCTTTTCCAGTGCTGCAGTATCATCCCAGCTAAAATGTTTCTCAGGCATCCAATATGGATGGCCATTGCCCCTTTTAAAATCTCTGATAGAATTGGTAAGAATAGTAGTAGTAACGTTTTTCTTGCCTTACTCTCCTCTTCACCAGACTAAACAGGGCCAGCTCCTTTAGCCTCTTCTCAGAGCTCAGATTTTTTTCTATCCCAACTATCTTTGTAGCCCTCTGCTTTCCACTCTCCATTTTCTCCATACTCTTGAACCTAGGGACTCAAAACTAGACACAGTGTTCCTCAGCAGTTCCATGTAGAGGGGGACAGGAACCCATTTCTCTGCTGGTCAGACACCTTTAAACGTATCCTGTGAGGTGATTTGTTTTATTTGCAATGAGAGCATGTGCTCCTTCATATTCAACTTGGTGTCCATCCTGAGCCCTGTTATCAGCAGGGCTGCAGCTTTGCCAGTCAGTTCAGAGGCTGTGGTGATGCATGGAGTTGTTCTACTTCTGGTGCAGACACTTGCAAGTCTTTTCCTTGAACTTGAGGAGGTTGCTGTTGACCCATCCTCTCTACCTGTTGCTCATGCTCTGAGGTATAGAGAAGCTCTAGAAAGTTGATGGAAAACTGAGTATGGAACTGAGTTAAGAGCTGGACTCCTGTCACTATGGGGTTTTCTGGCTTGGAGCCGTTTCACGTTTGGAGCACAAACAGTACTTAATTGCCACCTGATTGCAGGTTCCCTTCTCTACCCGTACACAAGGAGAGGGGAAGAGTGTTTGCTGCAAGCCTGAGGAGCATTGAACGAGCTCTGGCGCTGAGGGCTGATGATGCTTGTTAACAGAATTATGCTAAGTAACTCCAGTAATCCTGTAGGATTTACAGTTAAAACTGGCCTAACGTTGTTGCATCTTTTTGGCAAGAGAAGGAATGGAAGTTCCTGATGTTGAATGACGAGTTGTGATCAGTCAGTGTGCGCTTAACCTAAAGACTTTGGATGTAGTTTTTCCCCAGCAGTGTCAGAGCTTAGGGATGTTACTTATCTTTTCACCACTAGCATCTCTAGAGGGCAAAGTGCAGAGGATTATAGCATCGCTAACAAGCCATATGCAAACAAATCTCACGCAGAAGGAGTATTTCCATTTTAATTACATTAATGTTAATCAGTGCGCGTCAGCTGGGTTACGCCTCGGATTTCTTCTGCAAATTCCTTCTGCAAAAAGATTTGTTATCTTTTAAGAAAATTGTCTTATGCCTTAGTTTGGGAAGCTGTTTTTCCATGACCGTAATTGTTAATTTATTTAGAGTTTCAGGAAGGCTTGTCAAATGTATGCTTATGTTTAAAGGTAGGCCTTGGATAAGCATTTTTCTGAATTTCATATTACTATGTCTCCATAGTCTTGTAAGTCATTGTTAAGGTCATTTAATTTATTCCTCCTGAAATCCCTCCCTGTGGATTCAAACAACCTGCAGAAAGAAGGGAAAGACTCATCTTCATACTAAATCCAGACATTAATTCCCCTCAAAGCATCCAAAATTAGCAAAACAAGGATGATCAAAGGGAACTCTACTTGCTTTAGACAAAAATCAACACAAAAATTCTGTAAGCTTTTACCCTGAGAATGGAGAATCAAAGGACTTAAGAGTGAAAAAACAAGAAATGGACTTAATGTATTCCAGAAAAACAAGTAGCCTCTGAGGGGAGTGGCTGAAGAAGGGGAGGGGGAAAGAATATTTTGCAAGTATTTTTCTTTCTTCTCTGCATAATAAGTCCAGTTCACCATCACAAGCTGTTGGTGTCCTTAACCTGTCATCTCGAGAAGAAGTGAGGGGCTCTGAACTGCAGGTGTTCCTCTCTCTTTTCCTTGGGGAAGGAGCAGAAGTACTATGTAGGCATGAAAAGGAACTCAGTCATTTTAGAGTTTCAAGAAGGTGAATTTGAGAATCAATATGCCTGATATGCTGTTTCCTTATGTAGTACAGGTTGCTTTCAAACATCCTGCTCTGAGGCTTGCTAAAATGTGAGGAAAGGGAAAAACAATGACTCAGTGGATGGCTCCCTCCATTTTTTTGCTGTGTAAACTACAGCAGGATTGCTAAACGCAGCTCTACAGTTTTCATCCTTCTGTAAAGGAAAACAAAGTTCAAGGAGTTTTATTCTGAACAGGTGGCAATAGTGCGAAAGAGTCACAGTTTAATGATTTGGCATTTGCTATGGTTGTCTGGTATTTAGCAAGGCATTGGGCTATTTAAGTCCTTCAGTACATCAGAACCTGTAGTCTGTGATGCAAGAGAGGTTTCAGTTGTCCCAGGGGTGATTTCATATGGCAAGTGTGTAAGTCTGTTAGCTTGGGATGGCAAGGCCTCCCTTTGGGACATTGTGATGGAAACAACAGATACGATCGTGATGCTATTCCTTAGGTAGAACTGAGCTAGCAGAAAGATGGAGTGGAATGATCCACAGGAAGGCTGGTGACAGAAAAAACATGTGAAAGGAAGCTTGAGTTTTATTTAGGATTAGTTGATAACACCTGCTGTTCATTCATAATCTGCAGTTTCTAAGCCAGTTTTCTGCAATAAGGGGAAGGACAGGTTGTATTCAAGATGCCATGGGAGAGAGATTCAGTGTATTACAGTCACTCCAATGCAACAAGAAACTAGTGTTTATGCATTTCCATATACATTATGCCCTGAAGTTAAAAGCTGCATGTGTGCCCATAGATAAAACAGGCCAAGGGCTGTTTTCTGCAGCTGTGAGCAAGTGACACTGTGCCTTGCAGCCATGCAGCCAGCTCTTCTTCCTGTGTCAGGGATGCATGGTCACTGTTCAGCTGTATGAATGGTTGTGTGCTCACACTCGAGTCTCTGCCATAGTCCTATCTGGTTTATTAATATGGGCTTAGGCCAAGAGCATGCTTTGAGACTGTACTGGCCTTGTATTTTTAAGTTATAGTCTTGGTCCCACGAGTGTTAATTATATTATCTACAAGAAACATCTTCACCTACTTTACCTGTCTTTGTTGTTATTTATAGCATTTAATGTCATATTCATTACTGTTAGTAGAATAGAAAGATATTGATTTGCATATATTTTCTTTACCAATACTGTGGATTTATGTCTTGAGCAGTGATCCATGTTGGCAGCTATTGGGACTCATCCAGAGACTGCCAGTCTTCCCACATCAATCATTTCCAAATCACCCCTGGGATGTCTGTGGTTAAATTACTTCAGGTGCCACACTGCGATACTTGGATGCAGTGACTGCACAGATGCTCTGTGTTTTGTGCTTAAAATCTCATGTTTGTGGCATAGAATCACAGACTACTTTAGGTTGGAAGGGACTCTTAGAGGTCTCTAGTCCAACCCCTCTGCAATAACCAGGAATATCTTCAACTACATCAAGTTGCTCAGAGCCCAGTCCAACCTGACCTTGCATGTTTCTAGCGATGGGGCACCTTTCACCTCTCTGGGTAACCTCTCACAGTGTTTCCTTACCCTCACTGTATAAAGTTTCTTCCATATATCTAGTCTAAATCTACCCTCTTTTTGTTTGAAACCATTATGGTCTGTCCTATCTTAACAGGGCCTGCTAAGATGTTTGTCCCTGTCCTTTTAATAAGCTCCCTTCAAGTACTGAAAGGCTGCAATGAGTTCTTCTTGGAGCCTTCTCTTCTCCATGTTAAACAAACCCAACTCTCTCAGCCCATATTCTTAGGAGAGGTGCTTCAACCCTCTAATCATCTTGGTTGCCCTCCTCTGGATCTGCTCCATGAGGTCCATGTCCTTCCTGTGCTGGGGACCCCAGAGTTGGATGCAGTGCTCCAGGTGGGGTCTCACCAGAGCAGAGCAGAGCAGAGGGGACAATCCCCTCCCTCCTCTGCTGCTCACAGTGCTTTGGAGGCAGCCCAGGACGGGTTTGGCTTTCTGGGCTGTGAGTGCACCTGACCAGCTCCTGTCCAGCCTCTCCCCCACCAGCACCCCCAGGTCCTTCTCAGCAGGGCTGCTGTCAATCTGTTTGTCCCCTGTGAGAAAGAGCATGAGTAGACTTTGAGATATATTCAGAAAACATGATAATATATGTGTTTGCATTGCCCTGGAATGTTGCAGGTTTTGTGTGGAGTATTCAATCCCTATTTCCATGAAATTATAACTTTTGCCAAAATATTATATTAAGAATGAAATTGCTATACTTTGTAGCTAGCAGAGCAGACTCACGGCTTTTTTGGTAAAACCTGAATGATATTGAAGTTCAATTGAATGTCAGTTCAATTAATTAATTTTATATGCTTTTAAGGAGTGCTGTAGCAAAGAGTTGCTACTAGATGTATGAACAGAGCTTAGGTTTTTTTAATGGTTTTGACCAAAATGGTCAGTGTTAATGAATGTTCTATGAATGTAATTTATTAATTGTATCCAATCTTTGTATTTTTACCATTTAAATTAAGTTCTGTAAAGGTCATGGTTTTCTCATATGGAATTGTTCTGAGCCTGGAACATTCATCTGTGTAGTGCTGTGCAACCAGTGCCCTTTCAGTAGACTGTCTAGGGACTCATGGTTATTATTCCTACTGTATTTATAAACTTATTCACTGAGTTAGAAATACTTCTATTATTCTTCTGCTGGCTTTATCTGTTGTCTCTTAAGAGCTATTTTTGAGTATCACAAAGAACTGAAACAGGATCAAGTCTTGTATTTTTTTACATTTATGGCAAGTCTTGTTGACTTCCTTGAGCACATAATACCCCAGTGTTTTTTTTAAAGGTTAGATTATAATTAAATGCTTTGCCAAATGCTTTACATAATAGTCAATGCTTAGGACTATAAGAACATCTCAGAGTGGTGGCGAAGTGAGCAGGGCTGGCAGAGATAGGTAGGTTCTGTTACCTGAACAACCATTTTTCAGAATAGTTTCCTTTGAAGCAGTCTAGGGAGACCACTGGGACATAAACATTTTCTGTTATTGTTCCTAATTTATCTAAAAAGTTTCTGTAAGTCTGCTCAAGTCACTTTCTAAGTGGTTTTCTTGTCCTTCCTTCGGTAAAATAAATTCTGTGATATACTTGCTGAGAGGGATGGCAAGTACCTGGAGGCAGCCAGCTTTGGCCCTTGCATTTTGCTGATGTGTTTGCTACTGCCCTGTGGGAAGTAATTGAAAAGGTACATACTTAAAGTGATGCAGAGAAGAGCATGCTAAATGTCCAAACAAAAACATAGAGTTTGCTGAACTGTCACGCTAAGGAAGAGAAATTCAACTGGCAGGACATGCAGAGCACTTCTAAATTCCTGTTGTCCATGAGCTGTTTGGGTTCAGATGGGAGAATAAAAGGACTTAACACAGTCCCTTTTCCATGGATTACATCTCCTTTTGTAGCTTTATAAGCCTGAGTGTGAGCAACTTAATTTGTTCTAGTGACAAAGTTTTCTCAAATTGAGTTTTGCAGAACATGCTCTCATATTTTTCTGATGAGTTAATGGAAAGAAAGCTGACTTTTTCGTCATTGAACGTTGGAGGACAATAATGTTTCTGTTTGCAGAGAGCCGTGGATTCAGCCCAAGTAGGTTCTGGGCATCTGGGCAACTGCAGTGTCTAGGAAGTATTAGCTGCTGTGAAGGCTCCAGGCAGTTAACTGGGAGCACTGTTTGCCTCAACAGACTGTTGTAACTCAGCTAGGGTTTGGTTTTTCTTTTGGAGATGTCTCTGCCCATCTCTTCTCAATGGAGTGTGATTCCTTCTCTAATATAGGTGTTTCATTTGACTAGGATCTGTCTGGAACAAACAGCACACACATTTGCATTTCCTGCATTAACAGTCTTCAGGAAAGAATGTTTTCTGCTAGGATTACGCTTATGTGTTTACATATTCTTAGTATCTTTCTTTCACAAAATATTGTTTAATGGGCAAAGGTAAAGTATTTAAGACAGTAAAAAAGTAATTAAAGTGGGGAACTTTGGGGAATTAGTGATGTTTTAAAAGCAAACCATTATTTAGTGTAAACTGATCTCTTTATTATTGAAGAGGCAAGAGTCTATGGTCCATAGAGGAAACAGCATTACAATTTCATGCAGGAGTTCTTTTGAAATTCAAATGTCAGTGTTTGAGACCCAGAAACCTTTTGATTCCAATATTTTTGTGTAATGGACCTGAGCTATAAAACTATGGTTATAAGAAGATAACAGCTATAAGATTTTAAAGAAGGGTATTATGTTTTTACAGTTCATTGTAATTAACATATATATAATTTTTTATACAGCAATGGGATAATTTTTAAAGAATCATCGATCCCCCAAGTTCCTTTTTGGCTTATTTTGAAATCATACAACAGGTCATGTGTAGTATCAACAACAGGTCATGTGTAGTATTCAACTCTCCCTCTCCGCCCAAGGAAAATACTTTTGTGTTCTGAAATGTTGTATTTTCTTTAATGATACAGAAAATGGTCCTGTGGTTGGGGTACAGATATCTTTCCTTTGCTGAGTTTACTGCTATTACCTTTTTCATTAGGGATCACATACAAAGCAGTCTAATTAGAGTGCTGAGGAAACAGAAGAAGTTAAAAAAAAAAAAGAGAAATGCTAGTTTTCCCCTGAGAGAAACACATGAAAGCAAGGTGGCTGGAGAAATGAAAGAAGCTGGGAAAACTCTAGATGTGCATTTGTAGTATGGAACAGTTCAGAGGAAGCCTGTGTATATATTAGTGTGGTATTGAACTCAAGTCTCAAAACATTGAAGCTCTATTTGCAGATAATTGAGCTTACTGTTTTTGAAGAGGTCTCTGTACTTCTGTGGCCTTCGAACACAACTCAGTGTACTCCCTGTAACCATCAGGAGCAGCCACAGATACCTATTTTCAGTGTATCTGGAGCTCAGGAATCCATCAGTCATCAAGGGAAAAACTCTCCTAATCAACTTTTTCTTCTGGTAACAGAGTACAAGACCTATCAAAGAGCTAGATCCTCAGCTGTTTTGAACTGACAGGATTCTTCTGAGACTACTTATTTTATTAACATTAACTGCAGTTTCCAGCACTAATAGCCATGGGAAAAAAGTCACTTAGCTGTCTCTTATCCTGTGATTTGTATTGTTGCTGTGTATAAAATCCAGTCTTGCAAAAACCCATGCTCACTTTGACAACATCTGCGTGCATCTAGTGGGAAGTGGGAGAAAAAGTCTTCATACCTTGTTTTTAAGTGCTCTGCTCTTTCTGACTATTTCTAGCAGTTAGTCCTGAAGTCAGGGGTTTGTTTTTTTTATATGTTTGGGTGAGGTTTTGTTCACTTGTTTGTTAATTTAGTATCTCTGAAATGGATTGTCAAATCTATTTCTTAACTGAAACGTTGTTTTCTTCTATCACCTTCATATACAGGTATTGAAAAGTACTATATGCATGTAGAAGTCATTGAGAGAAAGAAAAATGAAGATGCAAAACTCGTAGCATTGCATTTCAGCCTTTAGATGAATGTACCTGTCAGTGTAGTGAGAATATCTGTTCACCCTCACATTATGGACTGTCTGTGGATAGAACTAGCAGATGATAACCTTTCCATTGCTAGGTTCTGTTCAGAAGTGATGAATTGAGGGAAGATAATCGGTGACAACACACTGGATAAATGGCAATAAAAGTAAGCAATGTAGCTGGAAATTGGAAGTCTTAGTAGACTAGTTAATTGTCTTACCATGTTGTCATGTAGCCATAATATATTCTCAGTGTGAATAAGAGACGCTCCAGACTTGAATTCTGGTTACTTAATATGTGCATTTTACAGTGTGGAGAGTCCCCAGCACTTGGTATAAATCCCGTCAAATTTCACAAGTGCTGAAACTCCAATTTTACGTGAGCTAGAAATTCTTGTGTGTCTGTCTGGATATAAGCACTGTTGGTAGATTAACAGAATTTCTCAGTTTAGGTCTGATAAGCCTTTGTAGGTGATCAGAAATCCTGCCTGCATTTTGAATTTTGCTATAAAGCTTGTGGCAAATAGAGCATGTTTTGTCTGTGTGTGTGAACTCATCTGTGAGGAGGAGGAAGTGGGATCAGCAGCTCCTCCACCTCCTGATTCCCTGGAGGCACTGTCAGCCTCCTTTGAAGGGTTGTTCTGAGGTGTCTCCTTTTTGTTCTGAGAGGAAGATAGCAAATAAATGTTGATCTGTAACTGCAGCAAATTTAAAAACAAATAATTCCTTTTGGCTGGGCAGGCTTTCAAGGTGAGTTTCTGATCCTTCTGAGTAGGGATAAATGACATTTTATCCTTGCAGTGATGAAATACCTCAACCCTCAAGGAATCATGCCATATGTGTCTCAAAACCTTATACAAAATACTGCAGTTTTGTATTTCAGGACTACCAACATATTGTTAAACCAAGTAGAGGAACTGAACTGCCAAGACTTTAATACATGCCCTCCTGTCTGAATTGGCTGCTGTAATTCCTGCCTGCCTGGGGCCATTTCTGTACCCAGAGGTAAACCCTCATGAAGAAGAGTTATCCCAATGGAGAAACAAAACACACCCTGTTCCAGATAAGGAAAATCCTGCAGGATCAAGGGCAGCCATAATTATAGCTGTTCTTCTTGGTTGGAAGAATGCGGAGGAACAACAGGAGATGTCAGGCTTCAGCTGAACATAATACTCTTTTGTGTGCCATAAATACAATTTAGCAATTGAAACTTTATTCACTGAGACCAGAAACATGGTGCTACATTTACCTTTCCAATGTTCCAATATATAAAGTGCTTCCAGCTTCCTTCAGATATGTGTCATGCTCTTCTAAAGTCCTGCAAAATCATCCGAGTCACAAATGTCTTGGTACACATTTCCCAAGGCTGATAATGATATAGGAGCAAAAATACAAGTTGCAGAATTAGGTAATTTAAGTAACAGAAAGACCCAACAAACAAAGAGAAGATAACCAGCTGCTCTATTTTTAATTTCCTGTTCAACTATTTCTGAAGATGAATCCCTGAATGATGGATCCTTTCATTGTCAGTCTTTTGCCTCGGGTCAGTCATGAAGTGTTTAATGTGGATGTTGTTTTATTTTCAGCTGAAATAAAGATCTGTTTTAAATACTACCATGGTGTTAGTGGAGCCCTCCGAGCTACTACTCCATGTATCACTGTGAAAAACCCTGCTGTGATGGTAAGTTTAGCCTATTTGTTCATTGCATTTGTAGAAGTGATGGTGTTAACTGCCAAACAAACCTATCAATATAGGTGTCCTAGTTTTCCATTGATAGCAATTCTTTTTTTTTTTTTTAAATTGTGTACCCTCACAAAAATTACAAAAACTGGGAAATTCTTTTCCTTGTTGTTTATTGCTCATGATGAAATAGCAGTAAAACATCACCGAGCTTAAGTGAAATTTGTTATGCTAAGAATTTGACTTTGCTTGCTTTCAGTTTTGATGCTTAGAGTTTTCTATTGTGGTGTTAAATTACAGTAATTTTTCACACTGGTTATATAACTGAAACGGAATCCTTATCCAAAGTCTCCATTTCTTCTTATTTTTTAATATTAATAGTGAAACTATTGCTCAGATAGCAGCTGTTAGTATAAATGAAACTGGACAAACCCCTGCTTTTGCAAAAAATACTGATTTTTTTGAGTGTTCATATACCACTGAAATTTATCAAGAAGTATTTTCTTACTATGCTTTCTTTGAGATTTGCTCTTCTGAAATACTAGAAATTTTTGAGGAGCTTTTTCAGTTGTTTAAATAAACT
Source organism: Serilophus lunatus (assembly GCA_013399895.1). Lineage (NCBI taxonomy): Eukaryota > Metazoa > Chordata > Aves > Passeriformes > Eurylaimidae > Serilophus > Serilophus lunatus. The sequence goes on along the minus strand of VXBA01004775.1, from coordinate 2,507,789 downwards.
GTGGAAGAAAAGCTTTCCTAACCTGTATCACAATGCTTTTAATGGAAGTAATTTATTTAACAGGTAAGCTAAGTGCAATTTTTTCATTGTTATTAGCTCCCAAATAGTTAAGATCCCATCTGTCAGGATGGTGTCCTGACAACTGCTGTGTTGAAGATACAGTAGAGCACAAGTTACTTAAACTGAGTAGCTTTAATCCTTTTTCAGCTTTGTGTGTTACATACAGGTGCTCGTTATTGCTGTATGATACTATATGTGCTAATACTAGACTTTCACAGTATCACAGTATCAGCGAGGTTGGAAGAGACCTTAGACATCATCAAGTCCAATCTATAATCTATCAGCAACCCATCATCTAAACAATGGCACCAAGTGCCTCATCCAGCCTACTCAATACACCAAATGTGTGTGTTTTTTTCTTAGAATTAGAAACATAGGTGATAGCATTTAATTGTCAGATCTTTTTCAGATCTGACTATGAATGATATAGTTTCACAGCAGGCATATTGAACTCTTGGTATTTTACAGAAGAAAATATGTTACATTTAATGAGCCTGACAGCTACTGTCTTTAATACCAATTTAAAAACACAGCAAGGGAGTCTGATTTGGAACAAGGGAAAAAGTGCATCTCGACCCTTAAAATGGCCTGTGTGCTGCACTATATCGTTGCTGAGCAGCAGAGAGATTATAATGCATAGAGAAACGATTTCAACTTGTGTATTTCTTTGACCTTATCATGCTCGCCACCAGTAGTTTAGAGGTTGATTGACCAAAAGAACATCTCAACTTCTGTCATCTGAATATACATTTATTGACTTTGTAGCTACATGAAGATCTGTCTTTCAGAGTAACTGAAGGCTTTTACCAGCTGTTGCTGTTTAAATTTCTTTCCTTTGAAATGCAGTGCAGGGCCCTGGGTATTGTACAGAATTTACACACCAGCTAGAAGGGGTAATTTTATATAAATGTTTTAGTTTGTGTTAACAGTACAGACTCCCAGTAATAGTGAGCTGTTAGTTTCCCTGATGAGAATGTTGTATGACATTTCAGATGGTACTTCCTGTAAGTGTCATATTGGGTTAGTTATACATAAGTATTCCTACTGTTGAATGTAAATACCTCACACCATTCTGATGGTTTTGATGTTGAGCTTAAACACTGTGCAGTAGAGAATACTGAGTTCTCTTGGTACTGGTTGTGTCTGTTATTACAGACATACTGTTTGTGGAAGTGGGAGGAGAGTCATGGCATCTCCACTCCCATTTTTTAAGCTGCAGTACATTACCTCCTTACCTGGTCATTTTGTGGGGTTTTTTTGTACATGGTTCAGTAAACATGGGAGATATGTTTCTGGATTTTCTCATACTGATGGTGTATCACACAAGGCATTTCAGTCCATCATATTTTTGGATAAGCAGCTAACATTCTATTGTGTTCATTTGAACCAGGAAAGATAGAAGGCCTGATCAAGCATTCATAGACACTGTGTTACACCAGATGAGGTGGTCTTTGTGTGTAAAATTCTGAGCGTGTATGCTGGGATGAAATTTTTTACGTGACACAGAAAAGCTGAAATTGCTGTTCAGATCATAATGGAACAGGAAAAGGTTATACAGAGAAACCGTAGAAGTTCTAGGGAGCACTTCACTGTTACCATTCATTTAATTAATTAATTTAATTATGGGCAAATCCTATTTTCTATTAAATGAAGTCATGATTAACAATGTAAATTATATTATTCAAATGGAGTCCAAGATGTGACAGAAAAAGAGATGTACAATGAGGAATGCCTTTTTTTCTTTATGAGTAATATTTTTAATGAGAACCCAGTGTGTACTAAAATAAGCCCAAAAGAATAAACTGGAATACATGGCATTCCTCTGGCTTTGCCTGGACAGCATCACTATCGCAGTGGGATGCACCCCTTGCTGTTTCCAGGGTATCTGTCTGTAGATGAGGGGACACTGATCCAGCTGGAATTAACCCATTGCTTTTGATGCCCTCATAATGTTACTACCACCTGTCACTGCTTATGCATCCATATATAATCATTGGCATAGTAATGTCATGCTGGGTGGAAAAGGGATAGATTTGAGCACTCTGGCAAGACACATCTTGCCCTGAGAATGGGAAGTGCATGATGATGCCAGTAGCTAGGGAAAGGGAATGGGCTAGTTGGTGAGTAGCAGCACCTGCTGGCAGGGTGTGTTCCCTCACAAGACCACCATGGGGATGTCAGGCATCAACGTCATTGCTGTTTCTTCATCACTTTGTCTGCTTGTTATGTACGAAGTATTTGAGTTTTCCAACAAGAGAAATCTGCGCATTTTCTTCTTCCTATGAAATTCCAATGTGTATGCTGATCATTGTGGGAAGTATTTGAAAGCTAGTAATATTAAATAGCTTAAAGCAATATAAAAAGGAATGATTATGTGTTCAGTTAATACAAAGTGGCTTCTCTGCAGCTACCACAGCTCCAGAATCATTTTTCCATCTGGTGACTTCAAACCACTGTTCAGCTGCTCAGGGCTGCCATATGTACTTTATGCACATAGATGTGTGAATTTTTATTCTGCTTATTTTTTTATTGTTCAGTAGATTAGATGACTCTATTCTATCATTGGTATGAATCCCCAGTGCCCTGTTTGGCTGAAACTTTTTCTGTGTCACCTCTTCTGCCAGGGAATGAGTGCAGTGCCTGCCTGGGCAACCATTTGTCTTTGAAGAGCTCCATTGATGTCTCCATGATAGATTATTCAGATGGATGCACATTTCCTCTGTCTTGAAAGAGAAATTTTTCTGCTGGTTGAAAGAGACAGACATTAATACATGAGAAACTTTTTATACTGAACTAGTTCTTTACCTAACGAGGGAGTTCAGTAGAAACTGAACCTAAATATCTATGAAGCATAAGCTTTTAGACCACATTTATATTTAGATATCTGATGTGCTTTTCTGTTTAAAAGGAGCTTTTGTTCATAGCTCTGAAGGCTTTTGTTAGTTTGTCTTTGATCTCTTTGCTTTTTTTCTTGCACACTAAAATATCTATTTGTGGAAAGTGACAAAAGTTCCACGTGCTGTCACTGGACAGCTCAGTGCTTTGGTATGTATTGCAAATCCATACTGGGATTTTTTTATTTTACAAAAGGGAAACTTGTAAAAAAGTACAGAATTTTTTCCTGATTAACAGTGTCTGCATGTGTGTTAGCCTGTACACATTCTATTTGGAAGATTTGAGCTACTGGTGTATTAGCACTGTGTGGCATAAATAATAGATATTTTTCCATGAACAAATGTCTGAGCCTGTCTGTTGTGATAGGCAGTAGCTTGTCAGATCCTTCCCTGGCATACTGTCTACAATTTCCTTATCATCCTCAAGCATGTACAAAGTAGATGAAAATTTCTTTTTTTTTTTTTTTTTTCCTCTTCTTCAGATGGGAGTAGAGGGCACAGATGAAGGTGCTTCTGGAGCCCAGCACTCTAGGAAGTTAGTCAGCTTTACCCTATCAGGTAAGAAACAACGCTACTCTGTGTTTACAAATTATTGTTAAAAAGAGGTAAGTTACTGTTCTAAACATCAAAGATGAAACTCTTTTCTTCATTAGCCTCCGTAGGAGCACACTCTAGTGGCTTGAAAGATGTTGTTTCTTTAGAACTTCTGTTTGTTGAAAACCAGCCAGAATCATGAATCTCCAAGAGTGAAAGAAATGGATTTCATGGATCCTAGCATGAAAAATTTAAGAGAAATTTCCAGTTTGCACAAGGGACAGTTCCTCTCAGATTGGAGTGGAAAACCTAACCTCTAACTAAGATGCAAGCTGGTTCCATCACTTTGAAAAAAGCAATAGCTGTGAATAGTGGTTTAGAAAGGGAAAAAATCTTGTCACAGAGCTATACTGTCACTACAGTGAAATAGCTGTAGGGGTGCAGTCTACCAGCTTCACTTGTTTGGATTAGCACTTTATTCCAGAGAAGTCTTGTGAGAGACTAAGAGCATGTTCAGCTTGAGCAAAGACAGACAAAATTTGCTTCTTGAATTGCTGACAATGAAAACATATAAGGGTTGTAGGGGTGGAGCAGAAAAACTGACCACTTTTTGAAATGACCTTTCAGCAGTTATCTGAGATAGAGCTGATAGGTTGTGCAGACTTACAGAGAGTAAAATACAAATAGTTGTTTTGTGAACTCTGAAAAACCAGTTTTATTTAATAGGTGGTTGTGACTCATCGTGAGGAGTTCTATAAAATTATTTTGAAAGGTGCATTGCCTGATAGGTCTGTGACATGTTTCCTGTAATGTTTTTGGTTGTTCATTTGCACATTATTTCGTCATGTTTCTACTGTGTGGCTTAATTCTGAATATTGGATAGTAGTCTTTTTTGACTGAATCCACGGGCATGCCAATTTTAGTGCAGTGAATTTTGCCTGCATATGCAAATTGTATGTGCCAGTTGTGTTAGAATGAAGACTGCACGCAACATATTGTTGTACCTAATGTGAGAAAGACATAAAAGTTTTGTGCTTTAGCAAACCTACAGAGAAACAGAGAAATATTTTATAAGTTTCATATTATGTAAAAACCCCTCTTTTTTATCGTTGAAGCTTGCACTATCATTGAAGTCCTGCTATGAGAATATGCTTCTGAGGAAATTATCTATTACTGCAAGTTAAAAGGGCTGCAGTACTGAGGTTTCCCTAGGAAGAAAAAAGACTTTTCAGAAAACTTTGCCTCCATTTATGTGAGATAGGTTATCTTTTTCTGAGTTGCAAGAAAGTGTATCATATTCCAGAGCAGACTTGATAAGTTACATTTATCAAAGTCTGAACTTCGGGAAAGTGTGAGTTCACTACATTACCTCCCATATAGTGTTTTCTCTCTTCTCCTTACCCAGAAACAAAGCAAGTACTATGTGATTTATTTTGGGGGATTTCTGTCTTTCTTTTCTTTCTACAAGTGGAAATACAGTATATACCTTACTGAAAAAAGCATTTGTAGGTGAGCTACAAGCTTATGCTTTTTGTTTTACAAATAACTGTGGGCTAAAATGTAAATGAGGATGTTAATACCTTTCTTCCTTATATTCTTTTGGGAAAACACTTGATTTCCTGCTGTACACTGGATCCAGTTAATGTATGAGTAATGTTAAGTTCCTTTATTTAGTAATTTATGTTGGATTGATTTCCTGGGTAATATTTTAGGAATGTGCTACTTTGTGAACTGGCTTTAATTTATTCAGTTCCATTTTCCTTCCTTTTTGTTTTGCTTTGTAGATATTAGGGCAGCTGGACTTAAAAAAGGCATGTTCTTCAACCCTGATCCTTATCTAAAGATGTCCATTCAGCCAGGCAAGAAAAGTACATTTCCTACGTTTGCTCATCACGGCCAGGAAAGAAGGTCGACTATCATCAGTAACACGACTAATCCCATTTGGCACAGAGAGGTAATGTATCCCTTTGGAGAGCTGTCCGCCAGCTGATACGGTGTACCAGGCTTGCATTTTCTCTTCATGCGTTAGTCCTTACTCTGTGAAAGCTGTGAGCTTATTTTGTAGCTAGCTATTTAAACTGACACAGAAATAATAGTAATTTTAGGACCCCTGTAGGTGGAGAGAAACAGCTATCATCTGTGTATTACATCTGTATATTTAAGCTGCACTGCTGTGAGGTTTTCATTCCCTTCTCTGCTAGAAAGAGCTGAATTCATTTCACTGCCCTGTAGATTTCTTGTAATTGGAAAAATGAATTAATTAAAATGGATTATATGTTATGAGAAGACTCTTTAAGAAAAGTTACGATATATGAGCATTTATGTTTAGTGATTGAAACAACTGTTCATTTGGAAAGGATACTTTCATTGTGCATATCAGGCTTTCAGTTTTGTCAGGCAGAGGGGATGCTTTTTGGCGTGGCCCCTGCATGCGCTGCTGTAGGAAGGAAAATCCAGCAAGGCATTACAGCACCATTCAGCAAGGTGAGGAGGGGAAAGGAAGGCTGGCAGAAGCCAGCTTTGCAAATATGTTTATATTGGGTGAACTGTCAGAGAAGGAACTCAGTCCCACAGCTGTCATTGAGTGCAGAACAGCTGAGCTGTGATTTTGAGCATAAATGTTTGTGGGAAACATGGTGGAAGTACTGACAAAAAGTCTATAACCCTTCCAGGACTGGCAAGCAGCGTTCTTGATCTGTGCCTGTTTTCTAATGAGCAGCTGCATGTACTGTGCTGAATGTTAATGTGTTCTTTAGGAAGATGAAAATTGAGTGGGCTTTGGAAAATGTTCCCACAAATCATAATCAAACCAAACAAGCAGTAAAGTAGAACAGAGCAGGGCCAGCACTGGCACTGCTCTGGGGTTCTTGGTTGTGGCACAGACTGTATATGTGCCAAAGTCTTAAAGTCTTAAAAATAAATAAATAGAAAAATTTGAGTTCTGATCCCTGAATTGATTCTTCATTGTTCTGTCTGCCCATCCACCTGTCCAGTATTTAGAAAGAAAATCCACTCATAGTTTTCCCCCTTTTTTCTCCTCCAGGTCTCCTTGGATTTGAAGCTTATTAGAAAAGTGATAATGTTCAGTGGTGCACACATTATATCAGCTTGCTTTAGCTGTTCTTTCTTCCCTGTAGCAATGCTCTGACAACAGCAGTTATGATCCCATTACATATGCTGTCCTAGTGGTGCAGAATTGATCCTGTTTTACATCTAATACTTTCTGCAAAATAATTTGCAATATTATAGCAATCTGAGAGTGACAATTTTTTAAGTTCTGTTTACCACAGGAACCCAGCTCCGACAGTTGTGCAGCGCAAGGAAGTGTTTTTATTCCTGACCCAGTTTAATTGCTTTTTTTTGCATATATTTATTTGATTGTCTCCAACTGAACTGAAGAGTCATTCCTCCTTTTGTTCCTTGTTCAATACATCTTTGACTACCTAACCAGATGTGTATTGAGCATTATACACAGGTTTGCTCCAAGGTCTTAAAGATGGCAGATAATAAAAGTATAACAAACCCCCCTTATTTTCCTGAGTAGGTTATACCATATTTTGTTTATTTGAAATGTCTTAAAATCTAGAGGAAAAATAAAAGTCTTGGGTTTCTAAGCTTGTTTTCCTAAGGAAACTTATAACACTGTGCATACGTGTTTGCGTGTCTGCCAACGTGCCGCCTTATGTATTTGCCCTGCACTACTTTTGGATCTTTTGACTGTCTTTGGGCAGACTTGACAGAGCAGTACAGATCTCAAAGATGAAGTATTCATAAAATGCTCAAGAGAGTAACTGTGTTCGTGTTCCCTTGTAGGGAAAGGTGGATGAATGATACTACCAGACATCAAGGAATCTTCTGTAAATTAGCAACGTGTTATTTAAAGACCCTAAGTGCAGGAGAAGTTTCTGTTGGAGCTTGCTGCGAACATTTGTGAATGTTCCAAAACTCCATAGAAAATTCCCCTCTGTTAGTTATGCTGCTCCTGAATATGCTGTATATGCACGTTGCCCTTTTGGCTTCCTGTCAGTGCATACAAAAAGTTGATGCAAAGCACGGTTTTGGAAGGGAAGCTCTAAGCACAGTCTAGAGTGGGACACTTCACTTCTTTCCACCTGCATTGACCTGGCTACTCTTCTATAACCTGAGAGAGTGCAACAAGCATTCCTTCTCTTTGTTGCTTTCTACTATGCTGATGAAAGAAAGCAGTAGGATACATGGATTTCTCCTTTCTGTTGTAGACCCTGAAAGTGCTTTTACGCAGTGTACTTTCTTATTGGGCAGTTCTTCTCAAGGAGCAGTAAAGGGTATGGGTAACAGTAAAAAGCTAGTTACATATGGAAAAATGTAGTGCTAAATAAATGATAATGACGTTATTTTGAATACGGGAACTGTTGCCATCAGTCATTACTTTTGGAGTTAGCTGCACGTTAGTAGTACTTAGGTACGTACTTTCTGAATAAAGGTGTATTGATATGGTGTCAAATATGTTCTTTCCTTCCAGAAATATTCTTTTGTTGCACTTCTAACAGATGTCCTGGAAATTGAGGTTAAAGACAAATTTGCCAAGAGTCGTCCAATCATCAAGCGCTTTCTTGGGAAGTTAACCATACCAGTTCAGAGACTCTTGGAGAGACATGCAATTGGGTAAATTAATAGATTCTCAATGCTAACTTGTTTTGATCAGGAATACTCAACATCTAGGTACAGAGCAGCCTTTCTGGCTCAGACCAGCAAATTTGTATTACCTCTGTAGTAAAAAATTTAGTTGCAATTTTACTGGCGTTATTGCCTGATTGGAAAATGTCACTGTTTCTAACCTTGTCCTAAATGCTTGCACCCATGTTTTTGTTTATGTTTGTCTATATTTCTTTACATAAAAAATGCTCTTCTCACAAAAAATGTTACCCTCTGCCTAACTGGTTAAGAAACAAGGCCATTATCACAATAGTATGATTGTGTGCAAATTTGTTAAAAGAAGCAGATTTTGTTGACTGACTTCTTTTGCAATTGAAGTGTGTTTAATTGTCAGTTCAGTAATCCAAGTTTTAATATCTGTTCAGGTAATTGGTCAGAACTGCAAGACTGTAACTCCTTATTTTTTGGAGTTTTTTTGGTACTACACAGTTAAAATTGCCTTTTGCTATAAGTAGCACTTTGATGGGACTCAAAATTCATCTGTTGTGCTATTTAAAAAACCCAAACACCTCTATTCATTTTTTGATAGGTAATTGTTCTGGTATAAAGATGCAAATTACTTGGAAACTTTTAAGATGGTTTATGATGGTTACCTAAGTGGGTGATCCAATGAGGCCTTCACTGAGAAGAGCTTGAGACTTGGTAATTAGGCACTGTGATCCGTTGCAGGTGTGAAGCAAGGTCTGCAAGGGATGTGGTAGTGTGTGTGCAAAGGTTTACATTCAAGACAGAGAAGTCATTGTAGAGTGTAGAGTGTTAATATTTTGTTAACATCTTTTTATATATATATGCTGTATTTGACAAATTAGGACCTGAATCAAGAACTGATAAAGTTAGTGTGTCTCCATTAACTTTAGAAAAACCACTGGATGAAACCAATGAGGAATGATTGTGAAATAAAATGTGTATATTCTTCCCTGAAAGTTGAGGGGCATGGCAGTATCATCACATTTTTACACAAAAAGCAGGATATAATCAACTGGCCTCCTTTTACACAGATGCTCCATCAAAGTAACAAGTTGCAAAGATGGAGAAATTAAAATTTAATTTGAAAATTGTTTTCAGCTTTAAGTTTCCAAAGTGTGTTGACACTGCTAAGTAAGGTAAGAATAAAATTGTAAGAGTAGCTTAAAATTTTGATAATCTCCTCTGACACAGATGTAATAAAAAAAAGATATTTTAAAAAACCTTGCCCATTTCTTTTGTAGTGGTATCCAAGAACAGTGCAGGTATATGTACAGTCTAACTTTTCTAAGAAATGCTTCATCTATGAGTTTCAAGAAGTTGTGTTTAGTTGGCAAGTGGCTTTTTCTAATAAATTTCCACACTGCTGTATACTCAAAAAAAGCACCATGATACAGTCTGGTTTCAAAACCTAGCACGGGGTGTTTATTTCCATCCTAAACACCAAAACGTTTGTCTGCTCTGGGATTCCTGGTGCTGTGATTTCTGAAAATTACCCATTTGTTGTGTTCATTAGTTCATCTGTTTTTTCAAACTATTATTCTGGAAGACATTTCCTATTTTCTTCTCCATACTTCAGTTTTGTATATTTGATAAAATCAAGTCTTTCTATTAGGAAAAGAAAAGGCAATATAATAAATACCTAGCAAGAGATAGGTAAGTATTTGCTTGGCTTGCCATATTGTTGTTAGAACTGACATTAAGTTGGTTTTGCCTCTTCTTCTGTAATCTATTTGTCCATTTACGGTTTTTGTGTAAAGGCAGACAATATTTCACTGATGATTTTGCAGAGTAAAGTAGTGGTTAATACAGATATGAAGTAAAAATGTACCAAACGTACAATTAGCTACTAATTCTCTTCACTTTGTTGTTAGTCACAGTAAATATAACACCATCGTTTTGGTGATGTCAAGTACAATTATTAATGAATGAAAAGATGAAATCCAGAACCAGCCCCTTTTACACAGACTGAACTAAAATTCTGCGCCTCTTTTAGCTGTCATCATAGTTCACAAGTTTGCGTCATGAAGTGGCCAGTGTCTTTTTATTTCCTAGAAAACATGATAAATGAGCATGAGAATCATCTCGAATTGATTCAGCTGAATACAGAGAAGATATTATTCATGTCATGGCTTCCTCTAATCTTGAATGGCCTAGAGTAATATTTTTTATAAGAAACTTACGTAAAAACTGTGGAAACCTCAAGTATCTAGGTGAAGAACATTGGAGTACAGAGTGATGAATCTGTGACAGGTCCTGGAGACACTACTGTAATAATTTAGCGTCCTGTGGGCTACAGAGCAACATGGTGAGAGGAGGCTGCTTTGCCTTACCTTGTTCACTCAGGGCTTCTTTTGCTAAAAGTTAATGCAAACTGCTGCAACTTATTTTAGTAATAACTGCATTTGGTTTAGTCTATCACTCATATTGCAGTAGGAGTGCTCCCAGTAAAGGAGAGGTGTGAGTTATAAAAGAGGTGTACTTTATACCAGTATGAAGTTGTACGCATAAATAACAGTAATTTCCTATAGTGGTGTCCAGTAGCTCCCTCTTCTCCTTTCAGCTGTCCTAGCTTTGCTGAGAGAGGCTGGGGATGTGAATTCTGTGCCTAATAAGAATGTATAGCCTAGGATCTGGTGCTAAATCTCAAGCTGATACAAGTGTCTAATCAAGTCTGAGTCCCACTGAATTCAATAACTCTTAAGAATGTATTTGAAGTTAAATCTAACATTAATAGCTTTTCTAAGTCAGAATGGAGAAGTGCTTTATTGCATGACAACTAAAACATGAAGAAACTATCTATGACTTTTGTATATAGTAAAAACCACAAGGGGGCAGAAAGGTTTTGTTAATTATAAAACATTTTGTGTTGGGGGAAGGAGGAGGTTAGGGGAGAGGAATCTTTCACAGATTTCTTTAGAACTTAAGATATTTAGAGATGCGTAAGAAATGATGGGGCACTATCTGTATTTGGAATTGTTAAAAACCAGTTTGTTGGGCTGTTTTATCCGTTAACAAAAGGTATTTTACACCATTGTTGGTGTTTATGCTTTTCTATGCAAACCACAGTACGTGGCTGGTTTTAACATTATAATAGAAATCAGCTTCTATCATGCAGACACTTAATTGATGGCAGCATCTGATACAAAATACTGGAAAAATAAAAACTGTTAAAATTTAAAAACCCCAAATATCTTTGGTTTTGCAGAGACCAGGTTCTCAGCTATAATCTTGGCAGAAGGCTCCCAGCTGATCATGTTAGTGGGTATCTCCAATTCAAAGTGGAAATCACGTCTTCTGTTCACGAAGGTGAGACTTTATCTTTGGATCTCCAGATAGTTGAATGGAGAGACTTCTATGTATTTCTCTGTCTAGGATTTTCTGTTGTTGCAGAGATAATATACTTTTTCAATTGTGTACAGTACCTCTATTTTAGATTTTTTTAATTGGGATTCAGTTTAGATATGTCAGGTGCTGCTCTGGCGGTGATAATTCTAAACCACCAACACTTAGCATATTGTTTGCTATTTTATTAGATTGATTCTAAATTAATCTGCTTATGATTCTTGTTTTATGGGACCAATTGGTTAACCAAAGTCCTTATTTCTCTCCCCTCTGTAACACCTTTGCCTGAGATAAGCAGTTGCAAGTAAGATTCTACCTGTGCTCTGCTCCCTGCTAATGTACATGCAGGTCACTTTGTCCTATCTCCCTTTCACCAGACTCTGTCCTGCTGAGACCGAAGAATATCTGTTAGGTTATGAGAACGCATACTTTCATTAGGCAATTATTTTATTTCCCTTTTGTCCTGTTCTGAAGTGAACTAGGAGAGTAATAGTTGTAATAATTAACTATAAGCACAACTGAAGCTGGATTGTTCAACTCTGTGTGTTTAATTTCCATGTGGTGTGTTATCGTCTCATCTCTAAAATGAGGCGGCTTATTTTCATTTCCCTTTTATATGTATTAGCATGGCATACCTAGTATCTCATAGACTTCATGCAAGTAAATTTCCATGTTTTACAGTGGAAAGTCCCGTAAACTAACTCAAAATAAATACTGTATATAAAATTTGGTATCTGTACACAATTTGGGATTCCTCATCTCGGATGCTGGTGTGCATGCCGCCAAGGGTGTAATGACAACTGGTGTCAGTCACTGGCTTTGTTTAAATCCTACTTTTGGATAGGAGAAATATGCTGTGAAAAATTGATTCCTTGTTTATGAGACTGATTTTACTGACAGTGTGGCAAGATACTTGTCAGTGCTCTACAGTTATGTCTTTTGAAAGTAAAATGGGTATCCGTTAAAGCCATACTTCACACCTCATAAATTGTCTATATTCTACAGAATAGTATAGACTTACACAGAGACAGTTCTGTAATTGCTGTTCCAACACTGTAAATCTCTCTGTTACTTTAATTGAATTTTCTTCTCTTCTGATTGAAATAGGCAAACATCTTGAAAGTTGTGCATTTTTATCTAATTTCAAGGATACAGAGAAAGGAGAATGAACTACCTCTTGCTGCATTGTGTTTCACAATCAGTCTTTGTCTCTGCAGATGCTTCACCAGAAACAGTTGGCACTTTGCTAGGAACTAACTCTGTAAATGGAGACTTGGGGAGTCCCTCTGATGATGAGGACATGCCAGCAGGGCATCATGATACATCCACAGTGTGTTCCAATGGTCCAGTCTTTGAGGAATCTTCTGGAGATGCAATCCTGAGGCACTCTTTAAGGACTAGTAGGACTCTGGAAACCGACCAGGATGAGCTGACCTCTGGTGCTTCAAGATCATCACCTCCCAGAGGTCGCCAGGACTCACTAAATGACTATCTGGATGCAATAGAACACAATAACCATCCCAGACCAGGGACATCTGCTTGTGCTGAGCGTCCACGTGGAGCCTCCCCAAAACTGAGGAGTAGCTTCCCTACTGACACAAGACTTAATGCTATGCTTCACATTGACTCAGATGAAGAGGAGCATGAGCTACATCAAGACCTGGGATTTCCATCTTCCTTGGAAGATGATGGTGGTTTAGTAATGCTTAATGGTGCTACAAGAAATGTTGAAAGAAATGGTGCAAGTTCCTCTTCAGACCAGGTAATGCAAGGGCCTGCAGAGAATGAAAGCATTTCAGCTTGTGATGCTCCTTTGCCATCAGCTGATGATCAGCAAGAGACTCTTCCAGAGCTTCCGCCATCACAGTCAGCAGGAGGTGAAAACCTCCCAGGCTCCCAGACTGAAGCACCAGTAGACCAGGCTGGCAGTGAGTCATGTGCCGCTCAGGAGGCAGAGCAGGCTCCGAGCAGTGCGGACACAGGAGCTGCTGATGCTGCTGGTGGGAGCAGGAGGGGTGTTAGTGAAACAGAATCCATTGATCAAGGGTCTGAACCTTCCCAGCTGTCATCAGAAACTGAGCAGAGTGATCCTGCTCGCACAGAAAGCGTCAGCGAGGCAAGTACCCGGCCAGAAGGGGAGAGTGATGTGGAAGGGGCAGACAGCTCTTGCAACGAAAGCGCGACCGTGCGACGTTCCTCGGTTGAAATGCGGTGCTCTTCTTGTGAGAGTGCCAGGTTTCCTGAGACTCCAGCATTCTCTTCTCAGGAGGAGGAAGAGGGAGCTTGTGCCAGCAATGCAGCTAGAGCTGAACCGTGTGCTGAAACACAGGACTCTGCAAGTACTTCTGGTTCTTTGCCTGTGGTACAGTTACCTCAGGAGGAAGTACAGGAGGCTGAGGCAGGTGAACTGCAAGACCAAGAGGAAGCAGAAGAGATCTGGCAAAGAAGAAGAAGCCTGCAGGCAGCAGCTGCCCACAGCCAGTCTCAGGATGAAGAAACTGAAGGAGCTCAAGCAGCTTGTGAGGGTGCCACAGCACAGCTTGAAGGAGCTACTGGAGGTAACAACTGCAGGAGGCACTTTCCAAAGTGGCCTTTCTGCAGTCAGTAAAAAAAAATACTACAAAAATTAACATCTGAAAATAGAGATCCTTAATTTCTCAATTTTATTATCTTTCAAGATTTTTTTAATTCCCTTCTTTAAGAGACTCTTGGAGTTTTTGGTGTAATGAAAATTCAAACCTGAAATAGCTAAAACATGTTTATTTTGAGATTGCATATATTTTAATTCTTGAGAGAGTAGTGAGCAGGATGAAGAGCAGGAAAGAATTCTGCAATATTACCTTGCTCGCTAATAAAAGTGGTAATGAGGAGGGACAAAACTCCTAAAAGTATGAAATGCAAATTAGAATTTATATTAGGCCAATATTCTTTTGAATGTTTAAATATTAGCATTAAAACATAAGAGTAATCCAGAGAAAGGGAAAAAATTAAAAATAATTCCTTTTTCTCACAGGCTGTTTATCTTCCCTTTCCCAGTTCCTTCTCTGTATAGACACATCCTAGCACAGTGGAACACTGGGAGGAGAGGTGTATGTTACCCAAGTTAACATTGCAAAACTCTTACCAATTTTGAAATTATTTTAACAGTTGAGAATTTCCTTCTCACTAAAATCACTGAAGGTAGAAATGTATTCCTAATGGATTGTATCCAAGCACATTTAGCAATGGATTATCTGTTCAGTTTCTTCAGGGATTGGAGTATATATAAGCAAGTGAATTTCCAAATGCATCTTTTTAATAACACATCAATAGTTTAGGGATCTAAGAATTTCTTCTCTTCATAAACTGATAATTGATTTGGAAATAAAAATTTATTACAAACACTATCAATGCTTTATAGCATTTTCTTGATATTTGGGATGGTCTTTTATTAGTTGTCAGTTTATATCATGTTTTGCAAATCAGTGTGGCTGCAGCAAGGGACATCAGTGGACACTTCCACAAGGTTTCTGAAAGGGGCAAGTGGAGCTTTATTCTGGGATATGGCTCAGGCACGTGCTGTTTCTGTGCCCTGTCTTCCGCTGCTCACAGGTGGATGTGGCACATCCTGGAGGTGACATTTTCAGGACCAGAACTGCAGCACATCCCAGAGAAATCACTTGCCTATAACTGTCAACATACCTAATTTTGATCCCAAGAATAGATGACTGTTAGATGTATCCTAAAATATCATAGTCCTCCAGAAGCTTTAACATGTCTTGATCAGTTTAAATGCAACTCTAGGGCTTCCTCACATTTGCTTGAAAAGTAATTTGTGGGTGTTTTGATTCCAGGTGCTTCTGCCAATGGCCATCAGCCCCTGAGGTCACTGCCTTCAGTACGTCAGGATGTTAGCCGGTACCAGAGGGTGGATGAGGCTCTACCACCAAGTGAGGTTCTTCGCGTTTTAACTGGGGGATAAGCTGCCTGGATCTCATTACATTTCTTTTTTAAATGTGAGAACTGAGAATGAGCAGCTGAGAAGTCTGAAGTGAGGGGTGATGATGATTAAGTCTAGTGTTGTTATTGCAAAAGGCATTGTTCTTAGTGTGCAAACTCTCAGGATGTGTTATGGTAATTCCGCCTAGTGTATACAGACTTGCTAACTGTCACTTTGTGGAGGAGTAGGAAGGCTCCATGCTTCCTTTTTGGTATGCAGTGCACAGGAGTAGGAAGGTGAGGTAATATGCTGTTGGAGGCACTGGGAGTGTCAAGCACTCTGAAATATCTGAATACATCTTGTATGGTAATTATTTAGAAAGAAATATTAGATCATTCTTCATCTCCACAGATTATGTGAAAGGTGTCTTTGTTTTCCTTGCAATTTTTGAGGCAGTGTGAAGATTTTGTATTAAAATAAACCTAGATATTAAGCAACAGGTAGATGAGCTTACATGAACATATAAATTTTAATTTCTCTAATGCATATGAAGAATATATTGCTCTCAGTTATTGGACTGATTCACTTGCTTAAACTTTGAGCAGTGAAAATCTATTCAGTATTAGATATTTAGAGAAAGGACTCCCAAAAACCAGCTAAATAGCTAATAGGAAAACATTCCTTTAAAGCAGGAAATCAGAGATTTAGTGTAGAATGAATGTTTCCCAGTATGATACAGAATTGTGTTTGCTCTGTAATCATAGGAAGTAACTAGAAGGAGCATGATAGCAGACCATGGATATAACTATCTGTGGAAAGGCAGGATGATGATAAGGTTGTGCTCCCTGCTGCTTCTGTTGTAATCAGTGCATATACCAAATTAGTCCTGCAGGCAGATCCTAAGGTTAACTGCCACCTCAATATACCTGTATTACCTTTTACAAAATTGTGTCTGGGAGACATATATTTCAGTTGCATTTTTATCACATTGCATACTGAAAAAAGACAGAGACCAATACAGGAAATAAATAGTCAGCCATCAGTGTAATAAATGAGAAATGCACAGAGATAGCTGGTACAGTTCTGTTTTATGAATAGATTGCTTTTTGTGATCCAGAAGCAAGCTATACACTACAATAACTGCATGGAAAAACTATTGGAATGTTAATGGAAAAGATTTGGCTTGTAGTATTCTAAGATTTCTGATATTTGCTGAGATTTTACAGTTATGAATGGGGATGCATATACCCATTGGCCCTTTATAGTCAAAGGCCAGTGCAATCTTTATGTAAATCTTTTGTTTGCTAATATGAATAAAATCTTAAATATTAACCATTGCCTAGATTCAGTTTTTCTCTCCAAAGCTCTACTTTCAGATATTAACAGTTTTAATATTTTAATACTGAAAACCAAGGAAAACATTTAGAATACAGTTTTGAGTTATAAACTGTAATTTCTTTGTAATTTGAGTTGCCATTCTATTTGTTTCACAAGAATTTGAAAGCAATAAAGAAAAATAGGTGAACTTCTTTCAGATTTGTGTAGGTTAAATTAAAGAACAAGAGAAGGAATTTAATATTTATCTTGTACTTGTGCCTATAACATGCAATGATATGCTCCGATTCCTTCAGTCCTTGGGAAAAACTAACAAAGTTTGACCATGAAACCTTGATGAATTAAAATTTTGCAATTTAGAAAGCTATTTGTAGTGCATTTGACTAACAGAAGATACATTCTTGTCCATCACAACACTCATGCAGATGTTTTATTTTGGAAACCATTGCCCAAGTGTTTAAACTTGTGTATTTTAAACTGAATGCAGGCAAAAATGCTTTTCTTGTGCAAGATCATGTTACAGGAGTGGTGATTGTGTCAGAATTGGACATAAGCACCACAAGAAAAATCTCAACTTATTATATAGTGGTTTAGGGTTTAACATTTAAGCAGGATAATGAATTCACTAATTTAAACTGTTTGAGGTCTTTTTGGTTTGGTATTTTTCCCCAGTGAACAATTCTGTTCTTCCTGGAATCCATCGATGTTTTGTTTGCAAACTCTGGTTAAAAATTTTGTGTATCAGCAGATACTACTTTTGTGTTTGTTTTTTTTTTTCTTTTCAAATGAGACCTTGCAGGGGTTTTTGAAACATTGCAGCGACTGATGTTTTAACCTAGACTTGCAATATAGAAAGTCTCATTAGAAGCATTTTGACCTATCAAAAACTTTGGCTTTGAATTGATGTGCCAGATGAATTGCATGTTTCCTGCAGTGATAGGTGTCCAAGAATCGGGCATATCTATTTCTGAATAGATACTAATTTTTTTATATTTTTTTCTTATAATTATTACATGGCCTCCAGCTATGATCACTGTCTTGGTGTCTTCCGCATTTTATAAGCAATTATTAGGCAGACAGTATTTCTGACACAAAAAGCCTACAGACTGAGGCCTAAGTGTTGTAATGGGTTTCTGCTGTGGCTGGAGAAAGATCTCAGGGCCTTTCTTTCTACTCTCCCAGGGTGTCTCCACAGGGCAGACTTCTAACACTGCTTCTGTTGCAGAACCAGTGGACAGCATTACAGTTACACAAGTTGAATTTGCTATGGTAGTTGTGTAATTGACAGTTCTGGAACATATATTTAGTGTGAAGGAGTTTTATAATTTCCCATCTTTTCTGGCAGGTCTGTTTACCTTTAATATAGGTAAATATAAACCCAGGAAGAGCACTGGCATCTATTTTTTAACTGTTACTATTAGTTGGGAAAAAACAATAGCAGGTGTCAAGCTTTGCAAGGTTTTTGGTACTTCCTATTGGCCTTTTGCACAGGAATACATCTCAGAGATTGGATATTGAATTACTTCAGTCTAATAAAATTTAACTATCCGGATGTTCTGTTATTTTTTTTGGTGTGGGTGTTTTGTTTTGTTTTGTTGTGGTTTTTTTCCACTTGGACAGTTACTGGTTAGTCAGAAATAGAATAGAGAAAGGAATAGAAATCCTCAGATAGGGATTCTACAGAACCTTGCCTGAAGTGGAGAATTTGATTTATAAAGTAGGGGAAAGCCATCTCTCTTAAACCTTCAGGAAGAAGGTTCTGTGTTGAAGTGATCCTATAGAAGAGAAATAGAAACTTGAAACAACAGTTTTAGTTATAAAAGTGACAGAGCTAAAATAAATAAACCCCGAGCCCTCCATAGTTGACCGTGTTTTATTGCTACTCAGACTGGGAGGCTCGAATTGACAGCCACGGACGGATTTTTTACGTGGACCACGTGAACAGGACAACAACGTGGCAGCGACCCACAGCCCCCCCAGCCCCACAGATTCTCCAGAGGTCAAATTCCATACAGCAGATGGAACAGCTGAATCGCCGGTAAGAATTACCCCTGTTGTTTGTGGATTTTGTGTGCTTGCAGAACTGCATTCACCATTGCAATACTGGGCATGGAGACAAGGTCACATTTGCTACTGCAGCTGGTCTGACGTATTTATTTTTGTGCAGCTATTGCTTTTAGTTTGCATGTGGGCTTCTTGGCCTTTTGTATTCCACCTGCGATCTTAAGCTATGTGACTAAATAAAATACATCTAATAATGGTTTTCAGAAATTCAAAAGGCTATTAATGCAGAAATTAGAGGTCTATATATTGACCTATATGGCAGAAAAGATGGGCAGGCTCCCTTGGAGCCAAAATCGGGTCATGGTTGCCATATACTATATATAAAGTCCAGTCTTCCAACCCTAGGTACCAGAGTATCCGAAGAACAATGACTAATGAAAGGCCTGAAGAGCATACAAATGCCGTGGATGGAGCTACAGAGGAAGCTGACTTTCACCATTCTAATGCAGGTTAAAAAAAATTAGTTTTTTTTTTTTCCCTTTCTCTAAAGAAGGGAACACTCGTAAATGGTTTAGTGAGAGTGACATAAGGCAGAACCTAAGTTATGCCTCGCAAAGTCTAGGTGAAAATAAAACTATTTGTTTTTATTGTTGGCTAGTTTTGAAGGTTATGGCTCAGCCTGTTCAGTATGCTGAAGAGCTGAATGTGAGACTCAGAGCATTTTTCTGTCAGTAGCAGACTGAGTAAAAAATCCAGCACATTTTAAGTGGAAAAGTACGTAATCATGTGGTCTGGCTTAAAAGTATATTGAGTTTGCTAACGCAGTTTGACATAGTAGAAATAGGACTAGAAAGGGCTTTGAGCAGTCACTGGCTTCATTTCTGTGCTGTGAGTAGTTAGAATGCACTGTACCTCCACCATACTTGGCAAGTGCTATCTTATGTGTTCATGTAACATGTTCTCCAGATGATGGACATTCTTTAAGTTTTTGGACAGTCTACTCATATTGTTGCTGTTATAACATATCCTTAAATCCATTACTTCCTAGTCTTTCCTTGTGATTTGTGTTCTTAGGTATCAAATTATCTTGTTGACCTACTCAGGATTGTCTTGAGTTGGTTGTCAACTTCTGAGCAATGTATCAGAAAATCAAATAACTCTGCGATGCTGAAGAGGTTCTGCAAATGTCACATGTCCTACAAAAAATGTTTCTCGTACTTTCCTGCATAATTACTACTTTTATTTTTGATAGTTTGACACTAACCATCAGTGTTCAGTCTGATCTGCTAAAATCAGGTCCAGATTCTTATGTGCAGATCTTTGGCTTAGATGGCTGTTTTTCATCTGATGTTTGTGCAGTTCATTATCCCTACCTGCACACAGGTCTTTGCGCTTTTCTAATGTGCTGCTGTAGTTTTGAATTTTGTCCATCCTGCTGTCCAAGTACTGCAGCATCTCCTAATTGGAGCAAGTGCTGTCCTCCCTCTCTGGTCATTAGTAGAAATAATGAATAGGACCAGACCCAGACAGATCTTGGTGAAACATCACTTGGTGTTTTCTTATAAGATTTATCCTTTTCCTTCTGAGAACTCCTTCTGACCTCTGAAAGAACTGCCAATGTCTCAGTGATTGTTTCACCTGGTTACCTGACTGTTAGAGTGCACTTCACCAGATCTAAAGGGTTTGAAAACCTTCAATTTGCACCAGTCTTTATCTTTTACCTATTCTAGCCTAAGAAGAAAGAGCTCTCTTTCATCTCCTTTTTTTTTTTGTTCTTCTGATTGTCTACCCAGTGTTAACTTTTTGAGTGAAGATAGAAAGATCTTTTTTGATGAGTTCTCAGCATCATTACTAGTTTTTACTTTCAGTCACCTGTTCTTTCCTCGGTTGTCTTTCTACTAATAATTTACTAACACATTTATCAAGTTTGTTACCCATCCAGTCCTTTGTGTAGTTGTGTAGTGTTATGTGCTTTGGCTTTGTCTCTAGGTGCTCTTGATGATCTCTTGTAATACTGTCTTAAATTATTCTGATATGTAAGCAGTGTCACCTTTCTTACGAGTTTGAAGTTGTTGAACTTGAGATTTAGTCAAGTGATCCCTTTTATTACTTGTGTTCTTTACTTCTGTTGTAGCCTTTTCCTTTTCTATCTTTGTGCACATGCAGCAAGATGGTTTGTCATGCTGTAAACAAATCAATTTAGGGCAAATGTAGGCCAAACCTTAGCCAGCAAGTTCTGCTGAATAAATTTGTCATAAACCAAATTCACAAGCCTCTAAACTGCAATAAAAACCCACCTGGTGACCCGTTCTGGTTTCCAGATTACCCAGGTTATGACAGAGAACCTATCTGCAGGGTGTCACAGCATCTTCCAGAGTGTGAGTGTTGACTGGTGTACACCCAAGTTTTGTACCGCTACAGAGTTGACATGTAACCACAGTGTAGGTCTAGAAGACACTCCCAGCCCGAGTATTTGGGCACAGCTTCAGGAGCCTTTGTGCTGTTCTGCCTTCATTCCATTGACATGCCTCATGTAGGAGAGCTTGAGGTCTATTGTTTAAGAAGTATCTCTGAAAATCCTCTCTTTATTTTCATTTATTTTGCCTGTTACCCTTCCATTTTCTGGCTTTGTATAATGCTTAGAATGAATGTCTTTATTTTCCCCCTTCCCATTTTTCCATTAAGTTTACACCTCCATATTTAGAAATTCATTCCGTCTTTGTTATTTTCCTCTTCTTTTGTAATTTCTTCTTATTTTCCCCTCGGTTTACAGTCTCAATCACTGCCTCTCCTCTTGCTCTGCTTGTGGGTTATGATCTTTTATATCTATGATAGCTGTATTCTACATGATTACTGTTCATTTGGAAAAGTGTGCAAATACTACAATTTGTCAAAGAGACAAACTGAAATGTAGAAGACAGCATGCATTTAAGTGTAAAATCACTGACTCTGAACCTAAAAATGCACATTAAATGCATCTAAATATCCTGCTGATTTTCAATGATAATTGAGGGGAACAGTTTTGACGTTGTAGCAAACACCGCTCATAATATATTTTCAGTTCCTGGTGCTGTAGAAAAATCAGTGCACTTCTGCAGTTGCTAGGAGAAGACACAAATGTTTACTGGAAGTTGAAACTTGAAAGGTACTTCCTTGGCAACCTGTTTCTTACTTACATAAGCTACTTAAATACTGTATCAGAAGTGGGGCTGTGTTGATGGCACTGATTTATTGATTGGTCTGTTTTCTTTTTTTAAAGAAGGAACAAAGCATTTTTAAGTGTACAATGACTTTTATATCCATTAGTTAGCATTTAAATGATAACTTACCTGCATACAGCTAGAGTACAGCAATACAGGCTTGGCACAGAGACCTTTTTTCATCTTATATGCAGGTACATACTTGGTAACCCAAATAATTGGATGAAATTTTTTTTAAATGGTGCTCACCAAAAACAGCAACTAAAAGCTGCCAAGCTAAAACTAATGTTTTCAGAAGGTTCAATGCTATGTTAGAAGAAATTCAGGTGCACTTATGTGGGGAATATTTAGTTAGTCTGAAATAGTGGTATATGTAGTGCTTTGTTTGCTTGTGTAATTCGCATCAGTATAGTTGTTTGCACTGATCCTTTGGTAATAATTACTGGAAGTCTTTGTTATTTACTTTGCTGTTAGATTTTCGAAGAGAGAATGTGCTGCCTCACTCTACCTCCAGATCCAGACTTACTTTATTGCTCCAGTCTCCCCCTGTGAAATTCCTTATCAGCCCAGAGTTCTTTACAGTGCTGCATTCTAACCCTGTGAGTATGGTGGCTACAACTGAAAGGCTTTCATAAATATGTGCTTATAAATACAGTTGTTTTCTGTACAGAGATATTGCTCAGTGTTTGATGATAAGATATTGGTAGAACATAGAGAGGGAGACCAGGTAAATTCAATCATCATCATTCCTTGCAAATGGGCTGTCAAAGCCATCCTAGTTTTGCATTATAGCAGTTTTTATTTTTCATTCAATTCTTCATCTTTCTAATGAAACAAAATTCATTTGTTTGTTGAAACAATAGCTTTCTTACTGTGCTTTGCAGAGGGTGAGACACAATTCTGAAATAACTTTTCTCTTTATGGGGTGATTTGTTTCCCCCAGATTTCTTGGTTTATATCAAAATATATTAGTGGTTCACTGAACTAAAAAGCACCTTACTGTATATTTTCCTTTTCTGCCTGTTTTTCATTGCTTCTTTTTTTTTTTCACCCCAATGTTTCTTCATTTAACGAGATTTATAGTGTAAACAGAAATAATGGAATGGATAACTTTTTGCCTGCAAGCACACTTACCAATAATTCAGTGTTTTTTTAAATTACTGGTCAGTGTTAGTTTGGTTTTGATCTATATGTATGCTTGTTTGTATATTAATAATGCTGCTTAGCTTGCATAGCTTTATCTTAAATACATGAAATGGGACAGGGGTAGATGAGACCTCTGGCCAGGGAATAGACTCCACTGTGTAGGAGTACAGAGTGATTTTGGAGGGTCTGTGTCTTGGTTTCTGTCCACTGCTAATCTCGACAGAAAGACCTGGTTTCTCATTGGCTGGGTTTTTGGAGGAAAGGGCATTTACTGTTTTTTTTTTTACCCCTTTTATTTAAAGTTTTCCCTGTTCCTCAGTGCTCTCAGTTTACTCTCCTACTTCAATTTTATTCCACAAATTACACATGTACATGCTATGATGGAATTGTGAAAAGTGGATAGGTATCTGATGTATCTCTGTCCTGCAGAAAACTTTACCAGCTTTATTGCTTTATTCTACAGCTACATTTGACTCATTATTCCAGAAATTGGAAAGTATTTATGAAAAATTATTTGATTTTAAAGCAGTTTTAATGTTACAAGATTCTTCACAGCTCCAGGGATAAGTGTGGTAAATGCATGTGTTTCACGCTTTGCTGAAGTGAACCAGTTTTGTAATTTTGTGTATCAATAGTGAAATAAGAAACATTACACACACAAAACCTCAGTAAAAGAACCATTGTTTTTCATACTACTGTGGCTTGGCTGGAGATAATTTGTTAAGGTTTTATAGATGATTTGATGATTAATTTACAGTGAAGGATTATCTTTTCTGGTAAGAGGAGTTTTGTCTCTTTAAAGTATTTCCTGTGGCTGTTTATTTTTCAGAGTGCCTACCGCATGTTTACAAATAACACGTGTTTGAAGCACATGATCACCAAAGTCCGGCGGGACACCCACCACTTTGAGCGCTACCAGCATAACCGGGATTTGGTGGGCTTCCTCAACATGTTTGCCAACAAACAGCTGGAGCTGCCCAGGGGTTGGGAAATGAAGCATGACCATCAGGGCAAGGTAACTGCAAGATGCGAAGTAGGTTCTTGTGTTCATCGATTTTTCAAGAGAATGTGGATGCGCTTGAGATGAAATGGATGGTCTGGGATAGATCTGGAGGTGATTACTCTCTTGGTTTTGTTTAGGTTAACAGGGAGGGCATGGTATCTTAATAGGTTTCATTAATAGGGATTTTAAAGAGTTGCAAGTCTCTCTGCTTTTTTTTTTTTAATCAGGTATCAATTTTCACTTTCTAAAAACTACTTTGAAATCAAGGAACAGTCACTTTTATAGTAGTAATGTAATTTTAATATAACTTAAACTAGTGTATCCTCAGTAGCTAGAATATTATTGCAATGTTATTGCAGAAAACAGGAGTGTTAAAGAGAACTATGATTAGCATTTGATTAAGTGATTAGGCTCATTAGTTCATGTGAGAAGTCCCAGTTAGGACTATTGGCATATAAAACTTCTCAGTTCTTATGTTTATCACTCTCAGTATAGTTCGCTGTGAGGGTCCATATAAATAATGATCTTGATGCTTGGAAAGATTACAGACAGATTCTAAACTGAAGGGTAGGAGAAGTGTTTGAGTGTTTGTTTTTTTTTTAACTCTGGGTAGAACATTGTTTTTTCATTAGACACACAATTAGGAATGTGCAATTATACTAAAGTTTTTCTTTGCCTTACTGTTTCCTGGTTTAATTCATTCCTGTTCTGTTCAGTTCTTCAGAGGCCATTTTTTCTCATGAAGAGTATGATAATTTTCAATTTTCTTTAATAGGTACTCCATAGAGAGAACTAGATCTTTGGATTTCTGGTGTAGTATTTGGTAACAGTAGCGCTACCAGAACATTAATCAAGAGGAAGCACTGAATAAATTCCCACTGGTATTTCTTCACTTTGAATTAGGCTCAGCATTTTTCATTTTCATTATGTTGAATTGTCTTTGTCATGAGTGCCACTTGTGGCCAGTAGAAAAGCCTATTCAGCGCTTGAGGGAGATGATGGCCAATACATGGTGAGACCAAACTGAAAGTGGACCTGCCTTGATTAAAGCATAAGCCTAAAAAGATGCAAGAGGAAATTAGCCATACTGCATTATATAATTATATTCCTGTCCCTCACTGCTCTTTCCTGCTGTTTTCCTGTATTTTTTCAAGTATTTCATAGTAAAGAGGCTTGGTGCTCTTGCTCACGAGGCACAGTGATTGCCCTGGCTATTGTGCAGTGCCGAGTAGTAGAGTTTTCACGTCTCAGTGTTAATGTGGTCCTGGTTGCTTGTCCGCTTTGCAGGCTGTCTGCCAGGGTGTCAGCTGGGGACTGTCCATCACTGAACCCCCTTCAGAGCTGCACAGCAAAGCCCAGTTGCCTGTTCCTCTTTGACTCCTCTGTGTATTCGCTACAGGAGTTAGCATACATTCAGCATGCAGTTCTCCATCTGAGGTCTGGTGTGACTAGAAGGTAGTGTCTGGTGGGCATTACAGATGAACTTTCATCAGTCACTAGCCACAGGGAGGCAGAAGGCAGCAGGAAAGCTGGTGTCAGGAAGCGTCATCTGGGCTACATAGGTCCCTGAGCTGAACTCAGTCTGATAACTTTGAAATTCTGCTTTGCTGTGTCCATGTGCACACACAGAGGTATTGTACTGATAAGCATCCCAGTGCATTTCTGCAATATGTGTAAGCATGTGTTGATATTTTAAAGCCAGATGCAAGTGTATATACTTTTTTAATTAGATCTCTGCAAGATGTGCCAATATGTAAGCAGTTATTTGAGGATGTTTTAGGGTTTTTTTCCTACAGTTAAAGAATCCATAATAAATGATTAATGATGTCTTCAATAGGAAAAAAGGTATTTTAGCAAGCTTCATAGGCACTAATGGGAAGGATAACTGGGGTGACTATCCATTTTTAATGGACTAAATGTCGTTTTGGCGCTACTTATGTCCGTCTCTTCAAGCAATGTAGATTTATGGATTAGATCTGGGCTGAAGTAATGAGAGGAATTTTTTGAAAGGAGATTGTGAGCCACACTGTATTTTGAGCTGTGTGCCAGTGTCCAGATTAGCCCAAAGCCTTGAAGCTCCAATGGTTATCTTCACTGAAGCTTCAAAGTGGTAATTTATGCTTTATTTTAAAGTAGGTTACTACTAGCTGGCTTGTAACCTTTCATATTTAATAAGACATGGTTGTCTTTAACTTCATGTTCAAACTGAGTAGTTTATTTAAATATGCTAAGGGACACTGCATGCAATACTAGAACACTGCATTAACTCAAAGAACTGTGTATGCACACAGAATTACACACAGAATTACCAAGGTTGGAAAAGACCATAGAGATCGTCAAGTCCAACCTTTACCTAGCTTAACAACCTATCCAACACCAATCTAACATCTAAACCATTTAAACCATGTCACTAAGTTCATACTCCAACCTGCAGTGCAACTCTAGGTAGTACCTCGTCCCATATTGTCTGTATTTTTTTTAATAAGTGATTTTACAGTGTGATGTTGACTTAATGAAGTCAACCGTTGTTTTGATGAAAATGCTTCACTTATAAATGTACAGATAGACAAGATAAAACAGTTGCTAGAAGGGTACGTTAAAAACCCCAAACCCTATACCATCCACTTGCTAGTAAGGTAAATAAACCATCAATCAGGAGCAAAATTTTCATAAAGACTGGGTATGTTCCAGCAGTCTCAGTAATTTTCCAGGCCCCAAACATAAACTTCATGATGTTCCCACTGGTTTCATATTCTCTAATCTGTATACTGATGTTGCAGGTGTTGCCATTGTTTGTCAAGGTAAAAAAGCCCTGCACCAGGCTCAAATGTTGAAATCAAAATTAGATTTATTGAATATACTTTATAGTGTTTGCACTGTGAAACACTTGGCTTCGCTTGCATATCTGTGACATCTGTCAGATAGTCAGAACAGTGTTCTTCCTTACTGCTCAGGGAATGTGATTCTTGCTTCTAGGCACGTATTACAGGTACAGGTGACTGCTAATAGTGCTCTAGGAGGCTTGCTGCTCTCTTCTGGAGTATTTTTGGGATTTTGCAACTGTGGTATCCCTCCATATGCTTCTCCTTCCTTGGAAATGGAAGTATGAACATTTTCTGCCACTACCATCCATAATGGCATTTAGCATAGGATGACGCACTTGTTTGTCTACCTACCTTCAGAGCAGTGAGAAGAATAGCATTTTCTCTGGTCTGCTTATACCAAGCAGTCTGAAGCAATGATTCCATGAATACTAGGAGCTAGTGTCACTGCCAGAAGAGCTGGTTCTGCTCTGCTCTCACCCTAATGAGCTGACCGAGGTTAGAGGAGCCAGCAGGGAGAGGGACACAGAAAGAGTAATTTTAGCCCAGCTCCCCAGCTGGGTTCACTGCCGTGGCCACACAAACACACAAACACACAAGGGATGAAACAAGTGGTCAGGAGGGGGGAGATGAGAACTTTTCTTTTGCTGACACCGCGGGAGTAAATTGTTTGTGAAACTGTGGTTGAAGTACCTCATTGGTAGCCAAACACAGAAATGGTTCCCGCAGTGCCTGACCACCTCTCTGCTGGTCCAGATTCTTCAATTCCTCAAACCAGATGTCACTTTCCTGTAATTCTGCTGCTCAAAACCAGGATCTTTTTTTTGCCATTTCTACATATTTCCAGCATTGTGACTGAAAATGTGAAGTGTGTTGAAATAGAACAGTGCTGGTTTCCAAGTGCAACACTAACACTGCAAAAGTTTAAATTTCAGAGCTTAAAAACCTTTTTGGTTCAAATTGGACAGAATTGTAGAAGGTTTCCATTTTCCAGGGTACATGTTCCTGTGACCTTGTTTTCAGCAGATGGTTGACTGGCCAACATATGGCAGTTCTCGTCTATTGCCTGATTTAAGTATTTTTATTGCCATCATCTTTGTGTTCTTGATTGACCTTTCTTTTTAGTTTTGAGGAGTCTTTTTTTGTTTAGGGTGGTGCTTTAGGTTTGGTGGTTTTTTTTAAATTGTGTTTGGGGTGGTTTGTGTTGGTTTTTTTTTTTTTTTTTGAAAAAAAAGGTTAATGAACTTAGAATATATCAGGAAGATGGCAAAAATAGCTGTTGACTTGTAATTATAGTTCATTACTGGATGCAAGAATACACTTGATATATATACAGCCAATTGTGTTCATAATTATATGGTAAATACTTCATATAAGGGAATGGGTTCACCAGTTAATGACCTCTTTTTAGGTGCTTATAAGGAAATGAAAGGGAGAATATATTAGGATTACTTTTATTAAACATTCAAGTCTTCTTTTCTTGACAGTCATAATAAAGCTTCCTACTTCTGATGCCTGTCAGATGAAAATTTCAAAGGACTTTATAGCCTTTATGAATGAAGTAAGGCATTAAACAATTCATCCCTTCAGTGAGATGGAAAACTGTTATTCTTCTTTTGCTGAAGGGAAATGCAAACCCTAGTAAGGGTAGACACTCCAAAGCATCACATGAGCAAATGAAACCTAGAAAAGGTATTGGCTGTAGATTGTTTCTTCTTTCCCCTTGTCCAGGCTTTCTTTGTTGATCACAATTCCCGCACCACGACGTTCATTGACCCCCGGCTCCCCTTGCAGAGTAGCAGGCCCACTAGTGCGTTAGTCCATCGGCAGCACTTAACCAGACAACGCAGCCACAGTGCTGGGGAGGTAAGTTGGATCTGTGTCTTCTCCTTGGGAACTGCGAGGTTTTTAAGATCATCCTCTTTCACAGCGCTCCACTCCCAATTCTATGTTGTGAGGAGCATGATTCTTCTGTAAGTGTAGAGTAGTCACCTGTAAGGACCTATTGGTTTATTTTGTTTTGCTTTTAAAATGTATAAATTCAGAGGAAAAATACCAAATGTGAGCTTTTCCTACTTTTAATTTGCAGTAACCTCATTTAACCACAGGAGAGCATCTGATTACAGATTACCAATAGGAAATATCCTGTCTTTCACTGACAAAATATGTGTCGTTGTCTAGCATGGTGTCTGCCAATTATGTTGATATATCATGAAAACATGGAAACCACTATTTTGTTGATATGTCACTGTGGACCGTTTTCAACATCAGTCTCCATTTTTTTGTTTTCCCTTTTTACTTGTGACCTGGTGTATGTAGAATGACTTAGACTTCGGTTGTACTTTGTTTAACCCCTATACTGTTGGCTGTAAGGGGAGGGCTATTCCCTGCCAGGAATTAAAGATAATAAAATTTAGAATAGCAAGAGAAATGCTCTGATTTATCCTTTTTATAGCTCAGTCTTGTGGCAGGTGAAGTTCTGCCAGACTTCTGGTTTAGATCAGCCTTGAATCTTCTCTGCCACTTTTCTACCAAGTCTTCCACTGAGCTGCAGCGAGTGCCTTATTGTTGGCTGCATATCTTGTGATATCTTGTGCGTATCCTGTGTGAACAGGGTTTAGTCACTCCCCGCACCAATGTCAGATATATTTTACAAATGGCGTTAAATAACATTTTTCCATCAACTTAGTGATGTCACCTAGCAGGCAAGGAAGCTGTAAGTGTCCTCATATAGCTGTTTAGATCTTCAGTAGGTTAAAGCAGGTATATATTTGTGCTGTGATTGATTTGTAACAGAGCAGAAATAATTTTTTCCCTGGCTTTACTCAATATGCACTGAAATTACCTTTCTTTAAGATGCATTCAGTAGTTCTGCACTTAAAAGAGATACTTGTGCCAGATGTGCTGCTGAAGTTGTCAATGCTGCAAAATAAATGTAGTTTATCCTACAGGAAATCATCATATATATTGCGTATACATAGTGCTGATTACCTGTCAAAATTTTCTACTCCATCTAAATACATGAAATCCCTTAAATCGTGTTTCTACAAGCAATTATAGAAGTGTTTCCTTGACATCGTTACAATTATAACTTGCATTGAGGTATAATTCCAGATAGAAATGTCGGACGTAGCAATTCAGTACAGCATTCCCATTATGGGATTAATGATGCAATAATGTGCTTTTTGTATGCATATGTATGAATCTGAACAGCAGGTTTTCCTCTCCACTTCTGGCTTAAGTATTGCATATTTGCATATTTTTCCTAAAGTATTGTATAAAGGAACTGTACATTATTGCAAAAGATGAATACTTAATGAAAAAATTATCAAAATACTTTCTTTGGATTTATCTTGCCATGAACTTTGATGTTTTGAAGGCACTGACCTAGTTTTTACAGGGGGATGCTCAAAAGCAAACATAAACCAGTGTAAGGAATGCCTTTTTAACTTAGGCTGAACTGCTGTATAAAGCTAATAATAATGGCATTCCTTTTCTACCACACTGCCTTACAGGAAATAATTTTTCATTTTTCTGAAAGAGAGCACAAAGGTCTTGGGAGATATTGCAGAACTTCATTATGGTTTCAGAGATAGGATTTAAAAGCAACCTTTATAATTATTTGATCTTTTGCAGTTAGATGTTTTAGAGATCTTTGAAGCTTGGAAGCATAGTTCAGATGTAGTCAGACTATTACATGTAGTCAGATAAACTGAGAAGTAAACATAAAGGTCCAGCAGGATGAAAAAGACCTTGACCACCAAGTGTTTTATATATATATATATCTCTAAAACACCAAATAGTGGCACTTTAGAAATGAGTGAAACCTCATCATGCAGTAAATTGCAGCAGTTGCCCTGACATCTTAAATGCTACTAAGAACATATATATTATATTGTGGTTCTACCCCAAAATATGTTTATATATATTTTTTAATCCCAAAAGGTGAATACAAAAAAATCAGAACAGTTTTACTTGGTGATTCTCAGAACCATATTTTTATAGATTTTGGACTCATTTGCCTTGCCTGAATGAGAATTCACTTCTTTATCCCCTTGCTTCTGCCACAAATTTCTTTTCACTTCAAATTTGGGGAAACTCCATTTATGCACAGAGATAATAGAAGTGCTAATGAAGAAGCAGATTTTGAGGTAGTAGAAGTGCTAATGAAAGAGCAAAATTTGAGGTAATAGAGATGCTAACGAAGGAGCAGAATTTGATTTCCAGAATGTTTGACGTGGATAAAGATCTCCCTGAATTACAAAAGACCCACTGAAGGAATCACAGTTTTAGGATTTGTTTTGGTCTCTTTTTGGAATGGGACTATTTAAAAACAGCAATAAACTTTGCATCAGTTTTGATTCTTCCTACTAATCAACCTAGTATACTAAATAATGTTTTACTAATAACTGTCATATAGCACAGCTGCTTCCTGCTGCAGTGGTTACTGGGGATAGTCATCAAACGAAGCCTTTATGTATGTGCTTGGTTTTAAATTCTCACTTTTGTGCTGGCACAGAGACACTCACTGTGGTTACTTGAACATTTTCAGGTCGGAGAGGACTCCCGTCATTCAGGACCACCAGTTTTGCCAAGACCATCTAGCACATTTAACACAGTCAGCAGAGCTCAGTACCAGGATGTGGTTCCAGTGGGTATGTCACCACATGGGCTCTTCTCAGAGCAGCTCTCTGTGACTGCATGTGTCATGTCAGTGTGTGCTGCTGGGTTTTTCATTCAGCTGGGGTGGGTAGCAGTTACCATTTGTTATGATACTCTTGTCCATCAGCATTTCCCCATTGCTCAGTGGCAACCTTCAGGACTGAAAGGGTGCAGAACCAAGTAACTGATGTATTCTACCTTCCCAGCTCATTTATTCTGTGTGCTGACAGGGTGAGTTGAAGCCAGGGAGTCAAATTTGGTCCTAATTGGACTCCGTGTATTCCCAGTGATTTATTTTTTTCACAACTTCTGAGCATCTATTTTGGCAGGATTCCAGAAAGTGTTAATCAGCTTGGAATTAGTCATTAGCTTATATTCTATTCTCAGTTACACACACACAAAGTTACTGACTTCTGTGCCACCACACACAGAATTTAGCTTATTAAATCTAACAGCTGTCACAATGTGCTAAATCAAGATAAATTAATCTGATTGACTGTAACTGGCTTTTTGTACTGTGGCATGTTTACTTGAAAATCTCTGCTCATTTAAATCCTTCTCCTTGCCATGGACATGGTTTGCATGCTCTGCAGGCTCAGTCATTAAGTGAGGATTTGATGTGGGTGTTTCCAATGACTGTTAAATGCTTGAGAATAGATTTCAGTGCACTGAAAACCAAGGTTCCTGCAATTTTATTCTAGGAATAAGTTTTCTGGTTTGACCTTAGCTAAAAGTGTGAGTGACACCAGAGTTATAGCTGTTAACAGTGGAAAGGATACGTCCCAAAGAAATTTGGTTCATAATCAAGGAGTGTGTTCATTAAATGACAGTACAATTGGTATCCTTAACATAAAAAAAATATACTACTAAACTTAAACCTGTGAGGGTGAAGTCTGCTGTCATTTTTGTTCAAAACTCAGGAGGAAGGACATTCTTTGTTTTGGTATCTCCTTGCCTTCAGTGTGATATTTCTGTCATTTTCAGCTTACAATGACAAGATTGTTGCATTTTTGCGGCAGCCAAATATCTTTGAAATTCTACAAGAGCGCCAACCAGATCTTACCAGGAATCATTCACTCAGGTAAGAAAATGAACGGAGTTCACTAGTTCCATTATAATAAAAAATGTTGATTCCAATTAGTTACTTTCATTAACAGTTGTAACATAACAGATTGTAGACTTCTGATGTATTTGAACATCTCATAAAACTGTGGGAAGCAGTTATTTATTGTAATTCTGTGTAACAAGGTTTAAGAGAACAGATGTGTTATTATCAAATAAGGGTACCTACAAGAAAATGTTTGGAACAACTGGCAAAAGAGATTTGCTGATGTCTTCAAAACGTGCCAAGACAGCTGGATGGCATGGCAAATGTGCCCATTCATTTGGGTATGTGTACAGCTGGGAGCGTGAGGCAGAATGGCATTTGATTTTGTCCTTATCTTCTCCAAGCACATTTACAGGAAGACTGTCCTGACCAAATGATGCAGGAGGTAATCTTGCATCCATGAGAATTTTTGGTGTCTCTCCAAAATTTACAAAATCAGCACCTACGGGTTTTTGCACAGTCCACCAAGACCCGATGAGGGATCATTGATTGTTGGTATGCTTGTTATAACTCCCTCATATAGTTAAACTTGGAAATGGAATCACTGACAACTTGAATATTAGTGACCAGGACTGAAATGAATGTGTCTATTCTTCTTTTTGGACCTTAAATTTAAAAAATGCTGGCTGGCTTGGGGCAGTCTGTCCTATGGAGAGAGCTGCCAGTGCAATGCTCTGTGTTCTGGATGTCTGTCCGTGCTGCCTGGCATGGCAGCCAGCACCGGTTTTCATTTTTTTCATTCTCAGTGTTACTTATTGATCCCTTTTCTTCTATGTCCTGCAACTTCCCAAAATTCAACAATCTGCCTTCTTTTGAAGTTTCCTAAAATGTTGTGTAACAAGTTTTGTGAGGCAGCTTCTGTGTTAAAGGTTTGTTTTACTTGCTAAAGAAATTGTGGCTGACAAACCTGAAATGACATACTAGCAGAATGCATGTTCTCTAGAAATACAGAGGAAGGAAGACAAAAATTTACAGTCTTTAGCATGTCAGAGCAGTTCTTATGTTCTAAGTATTGCACTACAGGCAAGTTTGTCTCACCAGGCTTGGTTTAAAATGTGAGCAAACTAATTTGTTGGAAAATAGCATACAAACAATTCTGGATTATTATTAGTTTTGTTATTTTGTTTTCCTTTCCCCAAAGTGCTTAGTTTCCTTCACTCTGCTAGCAACTGGTGTAATTTTCTTCATACAAGCTGTGTTTTTTTAAGAAATTAGAGTTCAGATAATTCTCAAGACTTGCTAATATCATCAAATTCTGCTTCTAGTAGAACCTTTCTCCCTCATTAGATATTCATAATTTCCCACAAGATGAGCCCTTCTCAGGAAAAGATGGAAGATCAAAGGATAAAAGATACTATTTTCTGTATATTCCCATTTATTTGGGATTATGTATCCTTTTGTAGGCTTGTAAGGAGACTGAAGATAAATGTCTTAATTGACCTACTTCAGCAGAATGATTGAGAATGTTAATGAATGTAGTTCTATTTTCATTAAATGGGACTGGTCAGAGGAGCCACTCTGTTAAACTGACTGGTTCCATCGTAATCTTAGTCTTTGAAGTTAGTATACTTATTTAAGGTACAGTATATTCCATTATACCTCTCCTGTATTCTTCTACAGCTGATGCTTCAGTAATATTTCTACCTTTTTATAAATATCCCAATTTCCTTTTTCCTAGTTAGTCTTTTAAGACCCTGATTTAGCAAGTTGTTGGTATCCATGCCTGTTTGACACATTGTAAGACTAAGCATGGACATTGCTGTAACACTTGATTAATTAAGACCTAAGTGAAATACCACAGTATGAATTCTTTGTGTAATTTTTTTTTTGTATAGTGATTACTGCAGCTGTGAGTAAGCTCTTCCTTTGAGAACCTCAGTGCAATTGAGGCGGAATGATAATTGTTAAATATTATTACTAATATTATTGTAATTATTACATAGATGAGGAAGGAAATCAATATTTTACCAGTGGAAGAGGACAGAGATCATTTGAAAAGATCTCTGATGTTTTCTGTCTAAAATAATTTCTCATTCTTGAAAAGAATGAAGAGATAGGAAGTTGAGGATCTATTAAAATATACAATGAAAGTATACTACATGTAGAAAATTGTTGTTCAGGAGTTTTATGGTAGAGTGAGAACATTGTATTTCCCATGCTGTTATTAGGGATGTAGCCAGGATCAAATTGTCTTACAAGCTACTGCAGGTAAAACTGAGTAATGTAAAAGGCTTCAGGCAAAGGCACCTGTTACACATTAAACATAATTTATATCTTAACAGATGGTAAAATGCATATATTTAAAAAAATCATTGAAATCACAACTCTCATTGGTAACCCCAGGAAGTCATGGATTGCATTCATTTGGAGGGTTGCACATATTAGTTAACCCAAAAAACGTCCTTCTGGTTCCTGATGTTGTTACCAACTAAATGCTAAGATATGTTTTGTAATCCACAGTTTATTTCCTCAAGGGTTGCCATTGGGGCAGTGATGGAAATTGGAGTAGGCTCTAAAAGTGTCAAGATATCCCTGCCCTGGGCACTCTGGGGCCATGCTTGCAGGTGGGCAGTGGCAGGGTTGACTTTGGTTCAGTGCTGTGCTGTGGAACTATGGGGCTTCCAAGCTGGACTTTGAGTCTTGACTGGCTGCAGCCACAGTGCTGGCTAAGCAGGTGCTTGGCTTTCAGTACCTCTTTGCCTACAGAAACAGTCAATTACATGGTCCTTCTGTTAGTAATAGGACAGTGGGGTAGAGAGGCCTCTGAGCTGAGCCAGTGTTGCTGTTCTAGGGAGATTTCTTTACTTTTCTCTTTGTTTGGCGGTTTTCTCCTTTGGGATAGGTTTTACTACATGGGTTTGTTTTTTGTTTTCTTCCAGAAGAGTAAAGGCAAGTTAGAATTTATCTCTACTGTACAATCATATGCCTTGTATTGGTAGAGAGAAAATAAGAAGGATGTACTTGTATTTCAGAATGCAGGAAAAAGCTCTGCAGAGAAAAAGAACAAGAATCAACCAAGGAACTATATTCAGTAGAGGTCCTAAAATTCTGGGTGTTACCATGCTCAGAGCTTAGGGTGCATAAATTCTACAATAGTGAGCAAACTGTGTCTAGGAGGAAGGATGTGTGCTTGGGTGAGAGAGAGGGGAGAAATACAGGGTTTTCTTTCTGTAAGATATTTTAAATACAGTGTGGTACGAAACCCACACTTTTGAAATCAGAAGTGTGTCTTGTAATGTATGGCATGCATTTGTGCAAAGGTTCAGAAGCGACAGTGCCATTTTAAACAGTTCACTTTCACAATAGAAGTGTCCTCCCGCAGGGCTCTGCCTCCTACTTTGAGTTGAGAGACATGGCTAGTGTGAACTTGAAGGATTGATTTCCTTTTTTTTTTTTTAATTGGTTGGATGACTGTACTACCTGAACCAGCATGAGCATTGAAGAGATGTGGGTAACAGAAGAATCGTTCCTCAGAACAAATCAGCTGTTTGGTTATAATATTTTACGAATCACATATATATGGTGTGGCAGTGAAAAAAAAAATAGAGAAAAACATAACCCAATGTTTTTTTCTATAATCTGTATTTTTCTCATTGCTGTAGTATACATTGAATTGGTATTTTGGAAGCCTTTTTTTGCTTATGCAGGGAGAAGATCCAGTTCATTCGGACAGAGGGAACACCTGGGTTGGTGCGTTTATCCAGTGATGCAGACCTTGTCATGTTACTCAGGTAGGCACTGTTGCTTTCAGGGTGGATTTATGCTGTGGCAGCTGCTGAGGAGCCTTTCAGTGAGTAGTGTGTGCTGATGCAGTGATCCAATCATTTCCCCTTCAGTCCTTGGATTTGAGCTGAGAGAGCTACAACTCAAGGGTCAGATTTTATTTGTATCATGTTACGTTTTTAGATGGTATTTAGAGATCACACTTTTTCTTAGAAGTGAGGGAATGTGATATCCTGTCTGAGAAAAGGCAAACCACAAGAGCGCTGTGCTTGTGATTTATCTGAGTTTGCCCAGACTACCTTTTTTGTCCTGTTGCATCCAGCTCTGGTGCTTAGATAAGTGTTACAGTTTAGACCTCTTTTCAGGGATGTGCTTTCTACTACTTTTAGAATACATCTGTTTAGTTCTGTGCTTTGTAAAGTCCCTATTTGTGAAGGTACATACTTGAGATATGTTTTTATTACTTAATGTCTTGCTTGACTCTTCACTATGCTGTCAAGCACAGTCCCCTTTAATAAAGGAAATACTGTTACGGATATCAAGAAATGGGAAACTGCTTCTTTTCTATTTTTCATCAGGCTGATCTTTTGCTAGAATTAAACCCTTGTATCTTGATGTTGTATTCTCATCCGTTCCATCAAGGAATTCACAGGTACCTTTCAAATTGAATCTAGTGAAGTAGGATTGGCATTAGTAGTTGTATTTTGAGGTCAAGTTGCATAATGGTACCTAAATTTCCAGCTTAATTACCTTTATTAAAAAAATCCTCATTTTAAAGCCATGCTTGAGCTTTTTAAAAACACAAATATTGTTTCTTAAAAGAATTTTTATATTTTTATCTCTATGTGTAACTTGGAGGAAAACAACACATGGTCATGAATGTAAAAAGAACGTCCAGAAAACACCCATTTAAAAATAAAATAATGCAAAAAAAATGTCTAGGTATTTGTTTGATGAACTTAATAATAAACATCTTTTATTTGAACTTTTTTTTCATTAGTTGAGTTAGTAAAGGATTGGCTTGTAATTCCTTCTATAGCTCAATTTTGGAAAAAATGTTTACATATTATCTCAACAATTTATTCTTATCTGTGCTGTGTTTAATGTTCAATGTACTCTGATACCAGATCCATTCTGATATTATACATTCTGTCCCTTTTTGGATTGGCTTGTGTCAAATTTGGGGAAAGACTGAAATTTTAATATATATGCGCAGACTGTATGTACACACGTGCAGTGATTAGATTGCAAAATGTGGGGGTTTTTTCCTCTTAAGAAGTTGTGTAGCAATAGTAGATGAAGCATGAAATAACTCAACTTGAACAGGGTAGATGTGCTACCTGTTTAGCAACAATGTTAGCATTAAAGTTAAAATGAAGAAATTACTTATGCTAACAAGCTTACCATTCAATATACTCAACAAGTTCAGATGTGATTCTTAATCCTGAAGCCTTAGAATGTTTGTTTCTGTTCCTGCTCTTTTTGCAGTATTGCAGTTATTTTTCCAGGAAAGCATGACTAAGGTTAGTGACCCCTTTATAATGAGAACACAAGTTAAAAAAAAAAAGATAAACAAGTGGGGGCCCGTGAATTTTAAAGGCAAATTGACAATATTTTAACCTTGAAAACAAATACCAGATTATATATAGCAATGTCCCAGAGAACTAGTAATTACTGCTTTCAGTACATTCAAGGTCTGAATGAGGAAATGGCAGTAAATTGTTTTGTAGCACTCTGTGTGTGCATAGTGGAAATAGGTGAGTGACTACCAAAGGAAGCAGATTGTTAATTATTAAGATTTAATCCTAGAAAGTGAAAACTGCCATTTATTCAAATAAACGTATTCTTTCTTATTTGCTTTTTTTTGCCAGCTTGTTTGAGGAGGAGATAATGTCGTATGTGCCGCCACATGCCTTACTTCATCCTAGTTATTGCCAGTCCCCAAGAGGCTCGCCGGTGTCTTCGCCTCAGAACTCTCCAGGTAAGTTGCTCAGGCAGAGCTTCTGCAGGAGTTTTATGAAAACGTTTCTCATCCTCGATAAGACCAGTTCCCGATCAGTAAAAGCAGTAGCATGCTCTTGCTGCCTCCCCAGAAGTTGGAGAGCAAAAACAATAAAAAATTGTTTTGCTAAACTTTTTATTTCCTTTACAAATTGAAATTCACGGTAGCCTAAAGCTGAAAACGTGCTTACTTCCCTTTGCAGTTCCCAGATGTTAGATGGGTAAGGTTATGTGAATTGAAGTCCCTTCTGAGTGGTCAGTCAGCTTGTCACTGCAGTGCTCTGGTGAAGATGATATCTGTAAGATTCTGCAGTGGATCTAGTCCCATAATTTAGCTATGCTGCTTGTAATGTCTTTTCATCTTTCTGAAAATCTTTCTTCAGCAGCAACAAAGATTTAGTCCTGTTTTTGAGCGAAGTCAAGAAGTATCATTGCACTTGACTGTAAAACTTGAACCTTTGCCTTGGGCTCACAAGACGGTTTGCTGGGTGTGTTACAACTTCAGTGGTTGTGATTTTGTTCTGACTCGTAAAACATGCAAACTTGTTTTTCACTGATGTGAAACAACTGAGTGACTGCTCATGCCAGCATCCCGATACCAGGAGAATTAAAAGCATGGATCTAGTATCAAAATGGTGGCGTTAATGGGGTTGTGGGGCAATGAGTAGCAATGTTACGTAAAGCCAGATTGTTATCCCTTAACATGAATTGAAAAGATAGCATATTGTAGCTGTCTGAAAAATTGTGTCAGAATGGAATTAAATTGATATTTCAATATTAACTAAGTTGCAGATCAGACAAGTTCCATTTGAAGGCTAAGTAGAGCAATTTCAAGTTCATAGATGTTGCTGTTCTTAGTTTTCTCAAATAGATAATAGGCAAGTAAAATAAAATTGCTGCAGTAAATCGGAAGTTGCTTGAGGGGATTTCTACAAATTTGAGAACAAAAGTATAGATAAATAGAAAACAGAAAACATTTGGGATGTAAGCAACTCTAGATAAGAATTTTTTATCAGAAAAAGTACCGTGATTTTTATGGGCATTTCCCAGTCCACAATATTACAAAGCTTTGCCATTTTAAGATACAAGATTAAATGCAGCTTTTTGAGTTGCAGCTTTTCCTGCTGCTAGACATGTGACCTTTGTAAGATCTGTTTAAAGAAAAGATGCAAAGACCTTAATGATCTTACAGCATTCTGCAAAGCAGTGAAATGTAATATGCACATGTATTGATATTTTCGATGCATATATGGTTTAGATATAACTGTTTCCCTTAATTGAAAAGAAAGGAAGTATGAAATCTGCATGTATGTCTCTTATTTCCAGCTGCAAACCTGGCAATCTTCTATGAGTAAAACCAGTTTTGGCTTCCAGAGTTATGATTTCTTCATTACTGATACATGCACCAAAACATGCTGGGCATGGCTTCATTCCAACAAAGTAATTTCAAAATACATTCAGTCTTTAACACGTGATATTCTCATCTACTCAAAAGTAGCAGCAGATAGCAAAGCTTTAACAGTGATAGTTTTAGTCTCATTCTCCTCAAAATTGTAATCTCTGTTCTGGTTCACAGAAAAATATAGAGAAACCATTGAATCTCCCTGTCAGTCTGCAAGTATGTACATTTGTGTTGGCGTACAAATGACTTTTTTGATGAGAAATTGTAAATAGCCCATGTTTTCTATGGAGGCTCTGTTTTTTCTCGTCAGCTAAACCGGCTGTGCTGCACTGCACAAGGCTGTGTGTTAAGGATCCATTGTTCAGATCAGTCACAATCATTTGTACTTTCTCTTTTGGGAAAAATGAATAGTCATGAAGATACTCTTTATATCTGCTTTAGAATATAAGCTCTTTGAAAATCAAATATGATTATCACATCACTGGTGTTTTTTAGCTCTTCCATTAGCATCTTTTGTTCCCAAGGCGGAAGTAATCGCTATAATTGCCCAGGAATTTCTTGGCACATGCATCTGATTTGCAGGGAGGACTTGTCATGTGCTGACAGAATATTATGATGCTGATTTCTGAACCCTAAATTAATGTGCTATCATATTCATGTGCTGTGCTATCCTTAAAAAATAAAACCAAACAAACTTCCTTCATGGGTTTAAAGTATATTGTTGTTGCATTTTTTTGTGACTACGTTTTTGTGCCTCCTTTGACCCAAAGCACAAAACACAAAGAGGGAGGGAAAGGCCAGTAATTAAAAGGCTATTTACAGTTTCGAGTTTCTGTGTTTTCAGGAGAATTCAGATGATACCATTAGAAGCTCTTAATGTTCTCAGTAAGAGATGAATCGATGACCATGATTTATTTTTTCAGAGGGCTCCTTCCATGTTCCTCTTGGAGCCCTGTGGACTCCCTGATACTTTCTATTCTTCCCACACATCACTCTAAGCCTGGAACAAGGGCCAAGTGTTTTTCTGGTCAGACAGGTCTTTCAAAGACCTGTTAAATGGCATTCAATGTTAATAGTGATCTCACTTTTTCTCTCTCTGATCTCTGCACAGAGACAGACTCTGCAGCTTCCTCCAGCAGCCACTTCCGCAGGATGCGCTGTCGCCTTTTCCATCAGACCCGTGTGCTTTGTGGCTGAGCTGCTTTCTGCCCACAGACCAAACAGATACATGTTCTCTGTCGTTTATAACCCAAAACATTAGGTTTTCATGCCTTCACCCGTAGTAGCAATAAATGTTTCTGTATTAGCTTAGTTTCATGTGGGGAGCAAAAAGTAAACTCACATGAGGAACTGATTGAACCAGTTAAAAGACAAAACTGCATACAAGTGCTTCTGTTGTTCATTTGTGCTTTCAGTGCATCATGGGCATATTGGTGACCACTGGTTGCAGATAAGTAGCTGGCAACTTACATATACCGTAAGGCATGAAAAATTTTATATGTCCTCTGATTTTTTGTGGAGGATGTCTACACAGCCATGCAGGGAAGGAATGTAACTGCCTCTTTGGCACACTGTCTTGCAGTCAAATCATTGGAAGTAATTTATCCAGAGAGGCAGTGGAAGTTGTAGTGATTGTCATATGCAGGATAGATCGGACTGGACACCTAATTTGTATATACTGGACTTGTACATGCAGCAGTTGTGGGGCATGCCATTTTTTTGGCATACAGATCTCACCCATCCCCGCTTTTAAGGAACTAATCCTCAAAACCAGTTTTTCAGAATTAAATTCATTGAGCTGACTCTCTCTGCAGCCACAGGTGAGAAGTTCCACAAACTTAAATTTGATAGTCTTTCCATTCTTTCAATACTCTTCTTCCTTGTGCTTCCCTAGGGAAAAACTTCTATTAGGGAATTTCCAAAATGTTTTGTTTCTTCATCCTGATGCACTCAACAGGGGCACAGCAGAGTCCAGTCTATTTATGTTTCATTTTCAAGTTGTTGTTTTCCCTGATAATATTAAAACCAGAACAGAGCAGAAAGTTTATCATATGAACTATTATAAAGGTTAGATATAAAAAGTACTTCAAAAACAAAAACCAAAGTCTTTCTAGTTGATTGTGCTGTTTTTTTTAATCCATCTTTTGTGTTGACCTGGATTTGCTCTTTTAACACTGTTGAAAGATGATACTATTGGAAATGAGCAACCAAAAAGTCTTGGATGCAGAGCAGATTTGAAGATATGCAGCTTTTACTCTCTATAAAGGTGACTAAACCAAACACATACCGTGCCTTTTGCTATTAAGGAGTCTTTTCAGTAGCAGATGGGACATTCATCAGTCCATGTCACTACTGCTCATTCTTTGCTCATTGCTTCCTGCAGGTACTCAGCGTGCCAATGCCCGAGCTCCAGCTCCTTACAAAAGAGATTTTGAAGCCAAGCTGAGGAACTTTTACAGGAAGTTGGAGACTAAAGGATATGGACAAGGCCCAGGGAAATTGAAGTATGTTGAAGCATCTCATAAAACTGGATTTGTTTGTCAGGCAGCTTGCCTTGTCCTGCACATCTACAAGCTTCTTATTAGAAGGAATGCAGATGTTACAGTTACCTAGGCACTTCTGGAAATATAAAGACTATAATAAAACACTTGCTGCCAGCATGTGATTCATAGCAGAGGAGACAGCAAGTTCTGAGCACTTCTGTGTTTCCTCCAACTACATTTTTGTACAAACAGTATTACCAAGGCAGTGCCAAAAAGAGCTTTGGGTAGAGGCACGCAGAACGGGAAGCATCTGAATTCTTCCATTATAGCAACTGCTATGATATAAACAATTATATTTTTTCATGTATTTTTCTATTAAAAAATCAGGCAGGCTTATCTTTTCTGCATCATCCTGTATAGATATCACAGTATTTAGTAAAGAGGATTCATACAGTTAAATGTTACAAAATTCTAAGGATTGCCTTTAAAAAACTGCTAATATTTTTAGTTTAGTACTTTGAATGCTAGAGTGCCTGGAGTGAGGTCTTCCCTCCTTCTTTTATTTGGTAATAATGTGATTACATATGGTAATGTTAAGGATTGTCCCCACAGGGTACTTCCATAATTTTGTAAATTACCAAGTCTTGTGCCAGCCATCAAACACTGCAAGTTGGATGCCATGAGGCACTAGAACTTTTTTAACCATTTCCTCTGTTACAAGAAGTGGGGAGGTTTGGTTTGGTTTTTTTTTGTTTTGTTTTGGTTTGTTTTTTTTAATTTCCCCCAGACAATCCCTTCTCACATTTTGTAGAAATTTGGACAAAGCTCAGACTTCATTTTTGTAAGTTTGTTAAAAGTTTTGCATAACTGAAATGTGATTAAAATTATATTGTTTAGACAGTGGTAAGAGGCAGGTGTCTGCCTATAATATAATGAAATCATAAACACTTAAAGCCTTACCTATGAAAGTTTTGTCATCAGTGCGTGGGCAAATAACTGGTAGAAGAGGATGGTGTTTGCTCCCTGTAAGGTCCATTATATGTCTTGCACCTTTTTTCCTGACCTATTTGTCATCATACTGTAGATTTTTAAGCAGAACAACAGCTTGATTTTTGAACAGAAGTTTTCCCTGGGTTCCTTTCCCAGGCATACCTGTGCAAACCAGGACTCCAGCACAACTTCCTTGCTGCCGAGTCCTCTTGTTGCTCACATACCTTGCCAGTCCCTGGGCTCTCCAAGTCTGTGTCCTCAGCAGGATGGCACACTGCATCACTGACTCCTGCACAAGGCCAGCAGGGGCTGTGCAGGAGGCTGTGTGGTGGGTTAAGCTGCCCTTGGCAGGCAGCAGCAGCTCCCAGCTTCACTCTGACAGATGCACACATAAGGCAGCGTTTGAATATAAAGTAAGCGAAGCTTCAGGAAACTAATCAAACACATTCTTTTGGCAGAAGATGAAATGTTTAAGTAAGAAGGATTCTTTCACCTCTTAGTTTAGATCTTTATGAC
Organism: Serilophus lunatus; assembly: GCA_013399895.1. Classification (NCBI taxonomy): domain Eukaryota; kingdom Metazoa; phylum Chordata; class Aves; order Passeriformes; family Eurylaimidae; genus Serilophus; species Serilophus lunatus. Next base: position 2,463,983 of record VXBA01004775.1, on the reverse strand, counting down.
ACTTCCTCACTTTCACAATTTTTCTTTTAGAAGATACATTGTGTTTTCACATGTGATGCCTCAGTGTGGTTTTGTACAAGTAATTGTCATTCCTTCTAGATTTTTTTGTACTGTCACGCTCAGGATAATGTAGGTTTGTGTGGTTCTGGAGTTACTATACAGTGACTTTCCATAATTTTATCTTTTTCCTTGTTAGAAGAGTGATTTTTACATAAAAGATTAGATTCTTGCTTACGGTAAAACTCACTTAGAGGCACAGCTTTACAAAAGGATTTCAGACTTAATGCAAATGCCCTCTTCAGGACCTTTCCCTTTAAGACTTTACTTCAAGGAAGAAGCAGAGTAGACAAAACAAAATTAACTTCCTTGTACAAGATACATTTTATTGAAATCTAAAGTAGAACATTGAAAGAGATAGACTAACAGACAGAAACTTCCTGTTCTGGATAAAATTATCCATCAGAAAGGTGTATCTCTGAAGTCACCTTGTTACTACCTTGCAGTGTAAATAGATGTTTCCAACTGTGGTTCATGTTCACAAATTGCTGTTTCAAAATAATTTTGCTCCTCAGATTAATCATCAGGAGAGATCACTTGCTAGAAGATGCCTTTAACCAGATTATGGGCTACTCAAGAAAAGACCTGCAGAGAAATAAACTCTATGTCACATTTGTTGGGGAAGAAGGGTGAGTAGAACAGGGAAGTACGTATGATCGCAGAACTCAGTGTCTTGTAGCTGCTTTTTCACCAAACTTGTTGTCTAGAGTGAAAAGAGGAAGGACTTCAGTAAGGAAATGCCACATACATAAGCCTAGAATATATTGTTGTCCAAGATGACTTTTTAAGCATTTTGAAATGTGACATGTTCTTCCTTTGCAGAAGTAATGCATGTGTTTATGTGAATTTTCACAATAGCTGGTGTGTGATTCAGAATGTTGCTGGGAAAGCAAAGAAAAAACCAAACAACTTTCCTGTGTCATTCATATTTCTTCTTTGTCAGTGCTGTTGTATCTCCAGTGGTTGTTAACAGACAGCTGCCACTTGTTGGAAAGGAGAGTGCTACAATAGCAGGCTTGAGGCTCAGTCCTTAATTCAGCTCCTGTCTGAGGCTTTGGGAGCTCAAGCCCTCAGTGCTGTGGGAGGTGCTCACTGCCTGTCCAGGCCAGGGCCTACATCACAAATAAAAGCAACTGGGCTGTTGCCAGTTGTCAAATAAGCACAAATAGTCCTGACAATTCAGTGTCGCTTCAGAGAATACTCAGTCTGTGTCTGGCATGTTACAGGTTGTGAGATGTGTATTCCAAAGCAAGATGTGGTTGGATTTTCTTTGTAAGTGGAACTGAAACAATGGAGCATTTGCTGCTTTTGTCTCTTGATTTGTACCTCCTTTGCCAGATCTCAAAGCCTACCTGCTTTTGGCCCAAGTATTGTTATTGATATATTTCATGAATGTGTTTGTAAATGCATTAAAAATGTTAATCTTTGATATTTAGAAAACTGCAGCACAGCTCTTGGAGTGCTGTAGTGTGTGTTACTGACGTGATGTGTGAGTCTTTTAAATGCTAACTTGTAATAGAAACATCTCTTACAAGATTAGATAAAATTAATCTGTCTTTGAAAACCCCTAAATCCTGTTGTTTGTTTAAAGTTCACCCTGAAGCACTTAGTATTAATAAGGAAGCAGTGAAGCCTTAAAATAAAGAATGTTGACAGCTGAGAGCCAAGTGTGGACTTGTTCGTATAAATAATATCACCATGCTTTCTGAGGAAAAACTCAGAACTGGAATGACAAGACTGGTGCAAAATGAGATTACTCTGTATTGACAGAGTAGGGTGGAGATGCAGGAACGAGGCCTATTTTAAACAGCTGGTAGGGACCAGCCTTTACTTTCACAGCTACAACCTGTATGTAAAAATGAAGGGGAAAATTTTTAAATCAAACATGAGATAGAGATTGATCTAGATAGACTGTCTCCTTTCATCAGACATTAAGCTTTTGCATTTCATCACTCAGCAACATGAAGAGTGACCTGGAAATGGGGGTGACACATCCTGTCCCCATTATATCAAGCTTTACACAAGAGTCTGCTCTTAATTAACTGATTCTTTTCCATTAAGACTAAAGTCAAATTGAAATGACGTCAGTTCTCTATTTGCAGATCTGTGTTTTGAATGGAGAAAGGATGTGTGCAAACAATATTGTTTCATCAGTGATGGTGCAAGGATATGTATCACATCAAACTATTAATTTGTCTAGGTGTAGAAAGACAGGTCAGGGTGGAGGAGAGGAAGAATACTGAAAGTTGTTTCTTATTTGTTCCTCCTTTCTAAAATTTTAAATAGGAATTTGCTCTTGGTAAAGAGATTTAAGTCGTAATGGGTAATGAAATTGTCACAAATTACAACATTTTAGTAATTATTGATTCATTATTGTATAAATTAGTAAGTGGGGCAACTCAGACGTAGTTACTGCTGTTCATGTGATTTCTATCGTGAGTCTCATAATGCTTGTTATCTTCTTTGAACCTTCCATTTCTGCAGTCACGCAATTGTGATGCTACTTGAATGTTTTATATACACTCACTCATACTTCGTGGGGGGTTGCATTAAGAAAATTTTGATGAAATATGGTCCCTTAAAGTTATTCTCTGTATGTTTTATGGACTATTAGCAGAAGCTGCTTTGCATTTCAGAGTGGTAGATCTGAAGTATTATGGTGCTTCCTAGGAGACATGAGTCATGTTGCCAACAACATACTACTCTACTCCTGAATATCCAAATGCCCCACAGTTGCAGCTGTTGTGTGGTTGCATACCTCTTGTATGAAGTTTTCTCACCGTTGTGCCAAGCCTTTAATTGTAGGATAAATCTGACTGGCATTGCAGGACTCCTATGATTGATTTATTTAACATGACTCATGGTAACGCTGCATACAAAGGGAGCTGTATGAAATGGCTGATAGTCAAGCACAGAGTTTGCTTTTCATCTTAAGATTTCATAGTCAGTCTGATTATCCCAGAAGTTTGCAAGGGTCTTCCAGATGACCCTTTACTTGGTACTGGTATTTGTGCCAAGATTAAGATCCAACAGTTGTCCGTGGCATAAACCATTTTTGGTTGTTTGTTTTTTTTTTTTCTGTCAGTTTGAGGATGGAATCTACCCTTCTTGCCAGGGTAAGGATCTGTTTCAGTACTTCACTGCTGAAGCTTAACAGAAGTGAAATGCTTCCAAATGACTGAAAGGAAAATGTTTTTCATTCAACAGAGGGAGGAGGGTTTGTCCTCAGCTTGATAATACTACCTAGCCTTTACTTTCCTGACTACTTCATCTTCAAAAACAACTCTGTGATGGTTGTCATCTGTAAAAGTTTCTGATCCAAAACATTACTAGCAGAAGCTCTATGTGAAACCCGACCTTCTCTGTGATACCTCTGTGTGTGCATGGTCTTAGTACAAAAACAAGACCTTCTTAAGAACAATCTCTGTTCCCCACTGGAAAACCCTTAGTTTTCTGTTTTCCAACTCTATTAGAGCATTAACTTCATACTTAACTCATTCTACTGGTGACCTGTAGTAGAATGTCAGAATTCAGTCTCAGTGCGTTGTCAGCAATGAGTTTGTTTATCGTGCAGGAAGAAGGGGTTATTTAGATTCATTAGTACTGGAATCTTGCAATAGGGAAAAAAAAAAAGAAAACAACAAAAAAGAAAAAAGGAAGTGCACTCTCCAAAAGACATTTGCACTCAAGTTTGGCGGACAGACAAGAAAATTTAGACCAAGAAATATAAATCACTGAAGTAATCTCAAATTATATTGCTATGGAAAACAGAAATATTATCCTTCAAGCTGTCTTATTGTTGCAAGTCTGCAAAGACAAAATATGACCATTGTTTATTTTCATTCTTAATTTGTCAGATGCAGATAGGTCTACTGTTGGCTCTTTCCATGTTTTTCCTCCCTCCCCCACCCCCAGCTGCCCCCAGTTATTTGGTTATATTGCTGTGGCAAAAAGGCCATTATAGCTGGAGCCAAATATTTTTTTCCTGAAAGCAACCCACATGGAGCACTTCATTCCAATCCTCCAAGCCATTCCATTTTAGAATAGTCCCCTGAGAGTTTCACATACTTTGGCATTAAGCAATCTGCCGGATAAGGGTTCTGGTCAAAATCTTACGAAATTTTAATCAAAATATAGCGTAAGGAATGTAGATTTAAGAAAATGTTTCTTAATAGTAATGTCAGGTTTCTTTTTAAAGGTTGGACTACAGTGGACCATCAAGAGAGTTTTTTTTCCTGGTGTCTAGAGAGCTCTTCAATCCGTATTATGGTTTGTTTGAATATTCAGCCAACGATACTTACACAGTACAAATAAGTCCCATGTCTGCTTTTGTAGACAATCACCATGAGTGGTAAGAATTATTTTTCTTTTTGTTTTTCAAATACATTTTCTGTTTTTCCCACTTGTAGACAACTGCTCAAATCTGCTCAGACATGTATCACAGAATCTGATCTTTTTAACCAGGAGCAAAATAATTGTGTTTCTTTAGACTTTCCTGATTTTGGTTTCTCTTGTGGCTTTAAATGATCTTATTTCTCACAAGGTCAGCAAAATTAGGATTTGGAACATGTACTGTGGGATTGTCTCACAACACAACTCTCTGCATTTCTTGTACATTAGCAGTCATTTCATGAAAGCAATATTAACCTCTTGTGCATTGAAAAAAAAAAAAAAGAAAAAAAAGAATGACACACTGGCTTTTTGTCAGGTAAGGAGATTAAGGGAGATTTCAAGCAGGTGTTACTTTGCGTAATTTGTTTGAGTCTTCCTAAAGGGTAAAGAGGTTTCCTCAGTGGAAAAAACCCAGCATATATATTGGAAGGAAATCTATGGTGCTATCTCAGTAGGGGACAGGGGGAAGACAGGTGATCACACAGCTTTTAATCAAGTGTACATATATGTATGTTTCTAAAATAGTTATCAAGGATTTTTACATGATCCCATTTTCACAATTATAAACCAGTTTAAATCACCCTCAGTTGATTTAAGACATGGCATCACCCTAAATCTGTAAAGCCATGCTGTGACTATTAACAGAGAATTCTGCTGTGTAAGAAGTTGGATTATAGTAAGAGTGGAATGACAGCTGCTCATCTGTATAGGGCAGATATGTACTGAGCTCTTATTTATTGAAAGCCAGTTAGGAAGAGTGAATATCAGAGGGGGGTTGCATTGCTAATTTTAAAAATTAATAGAAAATTGGGTGATTGGCAGCCCCTAGTTCAGTTAATTGGAGCAACCTGCCTATTGAACTCCAGTACTGCAACAATAGGTGGCATATGCTGTATTGGCAAGACAGAGCAACCTGTCAGAAAGGTGAGAGAAAACCCTGATGTGCTGTGCAGCTTCTGCCAACATTTTGTCTTCATTCCTGGCTTCTGCAGTGTTGGATCAGAGACCTTGGGGGTGAAGGGGGCGCGATCCCTATCTCTTTCTGGGAGTGCCTGTGCCAGTGACAGCATTGGGCTTGTACAGCCTCAGGGGGAATTCAGAAAAGGCAGCTGTGACAAGCAGTTAAGGTTGGAAGGAGAAGGTTCTGCATGTTGCATCTTTATATTGCAAGCATTGTACAAGCAGGTATAATAAAGCCCTAATCTTTCCAAGAAGAATGTTGTAAAGGATGCATAAACAGAATGTTCAAGTAACATTTTTCTCTGAAAACAGAACACTAGCCTCTAATCTAGTTCCAGCGTTGTGGAGGGATTTTCACAATGACTCTTGATTCTCATGGGAATATTTGCAAAGACCCTACTGTTTCAAGGTTACTGCCATCTGATCTCAACTCTGTCAAGCTTCATCCTTAACGCTCCCAACAAAATGAAGAAAATAGGGCAAGAAACCAACAGGTGAAAGAAGGAGATACTGTTGACATAGGGCTGCGGAGCACTGCGACACATCAAAAACCTTTCAACCACTGTTTGTGAAAATATATATAGAATTCCTTAACCACTAGTCAGAAGAGGGAGAAAGGAGCCACTGTAAGCAGAAAACACAGGCAGCAAGGACTGTCAGGCTTGGGAAGGGTAGAAAAATGGCCTCCCAGTAACATGAACACAAGTTAATCCTATATGGTGTGTAATGAAAATCAACAGTGGCTATCATTTTGAAAGATAATGCATTTATAAAGTGACTAGTCTGGAAAGGGTTGATTGGGTTAATATGTACTTGACATTTTTGTGCAGTTGCAACTTAGGTATCTGAGGGATTTTCCACACCCTGCAGACTTACTTTTTTTTTTAATTCAGTTTTTTTATGTGCCTTACTGAGAATGTCATAGAAACACAAGAAATAAACAAAAATGCCACAATTTAGACATAGCTGTCTGATTTAATAATGTTGTTTGGAAATGCATATAAGTTTTGATGACAGAGCAGTGTACCAACCACAAAGTTTCAGTATAATGGTTGTAACTCTTTCTCTTCCAGGTTCAGGTTTAGTGGTCGAATCCTTGGTCTTGCTCTGATACATCAATATTTGCTAGATGCCTTTTTTACAAGACCCTTTTATAAAGCCCTTCTCCGAATGTGAGTAGAATTGTTCTGTCTTGTCTTTTGTTTGGTTCCTTCCCCATGAGTGATGCCATTTTGTATATGGACCATTTATTATGTTTTATTGATGAAGAAGACAAACCATTATTTTGAATTTAATAATCTGATTTCAATCCACGATTTTTTTTTAAATAACTTGTTCCCACTATCTCAAAATGTTATTTCTGATCAGTATGAGAACCCTGTGTTTTGTTTTAGCCCTGTTGTCAGCTTTCTTTTACAAAATCTTAGATTTGAAGACATACATTGAAATGCTGTGGGCTTATTCCACATATTAATAGGGTTCTTACTCATTTTTTGTGTAATGACTCACAGGATGGGATATGAATCACTTCATAACTTAGACTACACAAGCCATTCTCAGAGGCAGACTGATTGTTGGCAGTCTTCATATGAAGGAGCTGTACTTTGATGTACTTCGAACTAAGTTTTCAGAACTACTGTTCTGACTGAAACAATGAGAGCTGCACTTGCTCAGCAATCTGGAATTTAAGACCTAAAGAATTTAAGGTGCTTCACTTTTTTTGTCCTCCATTTGAAAGGTGGTTTTGAGAAGACTGGGAGCATATTTTCTTCTATAAAAGATGGCATATTCTAGTAGTGTGGAGTAATGCATCCATTCTTATTGTACATCTATTTTAAAAATACCTAAATGTTAACAACATCATTTTAGTAAGAATGAGGACTTAGCCCAGATGAACTTTGTGTGACTGCTGAATTAAATTAATTGTTTAACTTGGTGATTGTGTAAACAGTAAAATTAAAAACGAGGAGCAGCCACCTTTGTACATAGCCTAATTCATGAAACTTCCCCTTGTAAGCCCTGCACCCTTACTTTCTTACAGAACTGATGGGCCATCCAAATTACCTCTGCAAGTGGTACCTGCTGACCAATCCATCAGCTTTGATGCAGGGGCTGTTACTGTAGGATGTCACTTAAACTACACTTGAGCATTCAGCTACTCATGCAAGAATTGAAGCAGGCAGATAACCCTGCACCTGAAAAGCACCTTACTTAATGAATAGCCCCAGTGTCCTGTTTCACAGAACAAGATTTAGGGAGTTAAGGAGAACGGCAGAAATTGCCACCATGGTATTAAATATTATTAACAGGTGACACATTCAAAATTTGGAGTAGTAACTGTTAAAGCAAGGGGCAGTTGGCTTACAGATTGGATTTGTAAAAGAAAGACTAAGTAAGGCAAAATATGACGAGGTAAAAAGCCATTTCTGTGGTAAGCGGGTTTTCTGAACAGGCTTCTTTACATGACAAAGAGGTGAGAGATGTGGCAGTATAGCCACATAAATGAAATGGATACTAGTTGCTTGTTAAATTTTAAGATTTTTGTATTATTTTAATTATTTGTCTCTTCAATCTATGTATTATTATAAGTCCTAAGTATTCTTCATAGGAAACATAGGACAGATTTACCATAACCTTAAGAAGCAGTGTGTCTTCAAGTTACATTCTGGACATTTCCTTATTTACTGAAATTATTTTGTGTCATACACTCTTACTAGGGGAAAAACAGAGATTTGAAGTAGAGTTGTCGTTACTGGCTTTTCTCCTGGCTCCCATTCAGAGTCAGTTTTTCAGGACTGTCCTGTCTGTGTTTCATTGCTTAGCACATGCTCAGTATTTGTATTTGTTTTTTTCCTTCTCCTTTTGCTAGACTCTGTGACCTGAGTGACCTGGAATATCTCGACGAGGAGTTCCACCAGAGTTTGCAGTGGATGAAAGACAATGATATACATGATATCCTAGATCTCACATTCACTGTGAATGAAGAAGTTTTTGGGCAGGTGTGCAATATTCTTAATTTCCTTGGAGTATCCTACTGCTAGATAAACATTTATTTGGCTAGAAGGATGATTGTCCCTCTGTGCTACTTTGAACTTGTTTTTATAAGATTCTGGTTGGTGAAAACAGTGTTAAAATGTAAGGAAGACTTATTATTTACAACTGGTCAAACAGTTTTTCTGGTTAGGGAGATCTTCTGGAGACTATCTTAGATATCAGACTTTAGGATTGCTTTGCTAGAAGTAGTTTACCTGAATTTAATTGCAGCAAACTTGCCATTCAAAGGTATTACAACACCTTTGTTAAGATATTATTTAGAAGATTTCACTACTTTAGTCACTGTAAAGATTGTTTCTTCTTCTGAGCTTATTCTTAATACTAATTATGAAGGCTCCTAAGACTAAATGGAATTTAAAATATTATTCAAAATGAGATTTTTTTGTACGTTCTCTTATTTCACATATTCCAGTTTGCTCAAGTCAGGTTTAGTTAGTGATTTCACTAACCAAAACCAGTGATTTCAACTTAAAAATTTAAATTATTACAATTCCTTCTTTTGTCTTTATAATGCTGTGTTGTCACTTGGTCATTTTTTCCCGAAGATCACAGAACGGGAACTAAAACCAGGAGGTGCCAACATCCCAGTCACTGAAAAGAACAAGAAAGAATACATAGAAAGAATGGTGAAATGGAGAATTGAGAGAGGAGTTGTACAACAAACAGAAAGTCTAGTTCGTGGTTTCTATGAGGTAAAGAGCTCCAAAATTAAATTTAGTTTCTTTCTCCTTTCAAAATACTTTTCTCTTTGTAGGTTTCCAAAATACAGAGGCCTAATTATAATCAAAAGTGTCCTTATAGAAATTGGCAGGAGAGGGGTTTAAAAAAGTTTTTGTTAGTCATTGACATAAACACTATGGTTATGTATCTTTTTTGAACTGGAAAATACTTATGATCGTTTTTTGTATGATTAGCAGTGAATACTTGCTTAAGTGACCTATTTCTCCATTAGATCTTCAAGGGTTTTTTTGTGTGCATGCCATAGTGTAACACAGTCAGAAAAGTGTATTTCAAGGTATTTTCTCTCTTACCTGTTTTAACTTGGAGATTTAAATTGAATAGCATGAACTTAATTTGTCCTGAAATAATTAAGTATTATTTGCTAATAAAATTCTCTCCCAGTCACTCTGATCCTCTAATGAAACTAAATGGAACTGCAGTGTAAGAAAAGCAAGTCCATTTATTAGCCTTTAAAAAGACAAAAACTGGATTCTATTCAGCAGAAATGATACCTGGTAAATATCTTAGTAGCAGATTTACGGGGAGGCAAAAATCAATAACTGAAGAAATGTTGTGTGCATTTTATTTCCTTTCACAGGTGGTTGATGCAAGGCTGGTGTCTGTATTTGATGCCAGAGAACTGGAACTGGTTATAGCTGGAACAGCAGAAATTGACTTGAGTGATTGGAGAAATAATACAGAGTATAGAGGAGGTAACTTGAATTTTGTCTTGTTCAGTGAGACCGGGGGGCCTGGAATTACTTGTTTTCTAAGAGAGTAAAGAACCATCCCATGAGATACATTTTTAGTAACTTCTCTGGTTAAGTTAGTGTTAGGAGAATGTAATTTGTCCATTTTAATTGGCTTTGTTGCGTCCCCATGCAGCTCTTCCCTTACTGTTCTTGTCTGGACAACATGACAGAGCAACGTTCTCCACAGAAAGTACCTTCCTCAGCTCCACACTAATATTGTACCACCCAGGCACAGGAAATAGAGGGAAATCATAACCATTCTTAGTCAGATATCCTTCTTTTTTTCTCACACTCAAATTCAGCAGGAAATTAGATGTAATCCCAGAGACTGCAGGATGAGATAATGTGACAACATCGGATGATTTGGAAATTAATTTGAGAGAGGTGGTTGCAGCGTTATTTTTAGCTTTAGATAGATAAATAGCACAGTATTAGAATATTTCAAGAACTGGCATTCCTGTTAGTGATTGATTAGTGAAAGAAATGCTTGTAAAAGACATTTCACTTCTTTGTATCCTAATAAATTACTTCTCTGCCTTTAGAATTTTTAAGTATTTTAGCAGTATTCTCTCACCTCCTGCCTTTTGATGAAATTAGATACAAAATATATCATTATTGTGACTAGTGCCTAACTAAGAAAAATTTACCAACGGTTCTCTCAACCACTTTTGTAACACCTAAGGGTATAAAGTCTCTTGATGTTTTAACAGGTTATCATGACAACCACATTGTAATTCGGTGGTTCTGGGCTGCTGTGGAAAGGTTCAACAATGAACAACGACTAAGACTTTTACAGGTAAGAAATCAGCTGATCTGTGTGGAAATAGTGTGTATTTTTAAAATTGGATGATAAACTAGTCCCATCCATGTTTATGACCTCCAGAAGTTACGGTGATGCTGGCTAGTGGGAAACCTGAGTCAGAGACTGAATGTAATAATTTCAAGTGACTGAAGCTCACAGCTATTTTTATAGATTTATAAGCTAAAAAATACATTTAAGATTCAATCTCTGATGTCAATAATCCCTTACTGTTGTTTGATTCAAAGTACATTAAGACTTGTAAAGATAGATAAGGAGAACTCTGTAGTTGGTTATATCATTAGGTAGAAATGTTAATAGTATTTGTACAGCTTAGGAAGAAGAAATCTTAGATGGAAGTTAAAGTACCTCAAATTAGAAAATAATGATGAAAACCTTAAAATCATTCCAAGTTCATTATGACTAAGTCAGCCTGCAGGATCCAGTCACCTTGCTGCTGGAGGACAAAAATGTCTTAACAGAGGAATAGTTAAGTATGTGGGTTTACTACTGAGTTCTTTGTTTTAAATTCAGGTTGCAGTCATCATATCTGTAAAGAAATAGACACCCCCCCCACTGCAAAGCATACCACATTCTTGATCTATTATGAAGTTCTTAAAAGTCAGAATTTGTATTTGATCGTTATGAGGAATTTTCTTTTTTTTGACTGTTTTAAGTATTTTAAAAAGGTGACAGAGAGCCAGAAATGACTGCTTATGTGTTCCTATCACATCTATTAGTTGAAAGTTTATAATACCCAGATCATTAAAAATTAAGTAGCCTCTGATCTGTCAAAAACTTAGGTTTTACCTGTTCGTGGTAAGTTATAATTAAATCTGCTCAACAGACAGTATTTCAGCAATTGGAAGTGGGGATTCTACCTAACCTGCAGAATTTAGACCTTTTCTTACAGTATTTAATAGTGGTTTATAAAGCTGTTGAAATCCATGTAACCAAAAAGGCGTAACATGAAGCCATCAGACATTATTATTTTTTTAATTAATTCTTCTTAATGCAGAATAAAGACAGTAGCAAAATCTCACTTAGGCTTAAGTTTAAGTAACTTGATATTAGTAGTGCGTTATTCTACAGTACTTATGTAGCATAATTGCACTTTCGCAGAAAAACCTTTGGAGGAAATTAATCTGATAAGTTGCCTCTTCTAGAGCCCTGTCAGGAAATGGTCTGTTTTCCCTTAGCCTCTACTTAAAGTAGCATTTATTGCTTGTGCCTCACAGAATTCCTTACTTTGCAAGTGGTTTTACATAAGCATTTGGACTTCAGTGGATGTGCTGCTTTAAATAAGCTTCTAACCCACAGCATCTGCGTAGCCAATATCTGTGATGTTTTGTTTGTGCTGGCAGTTTGTTACAGGCACGTCCAGCATTCCTTATGAAGGATTTGCCTCTCTGAGGGGGAGCAATGGTCCAAGGCGGTTCTGCGTGGAGAAGTGGGGGAAGATCACTGCTCTTCCAAGGTACAGCTGTGTGTATTAAAGAGAACGAGTAGGATCAATTGAAATGGGTGAACAGGGTAAAGGAATAGTATGAGATTCCAAGATACAAAAGCAGGAGTTGAGTTGTACAAGCCCTTGCAGATAAGAGGGAAAATTTAAATTGAGTAATGGCAGGTTTGGAGGAGCAGGATGAGAAGATTTTGAAATTGATTTTCTAAGTTTTCCATTTTGTATAACAGCAAATTTTCAAGGGTCCACGGTAACGATGCCAGAACTAGACTAATAACTTGTAAATGATGCAAAAAACATCTTCCAGCACGGATTCTTTGTTGACAAAAAATGACAGGTTCTCACCTTTTCTATATTGTGATCAGACAGATACGTTTCTGGAAGATTTCCTTTCATCCAGTTATAATTCTGAAGCCTCTAGGATGGGTTAAGAGTGTGGGAAATCTAACCCAGATCTCAGCTTTAATGTGCTGTGTACAGCCTGTGGAGGTATCTTCGGATTGGGCTGATCCATGGAGGACACTCAACCCTAATCTTAACCCAATCCTCAGAAACAAGATTCCTCAGGAGTAACTTGCATTCAGAGTCTCATGTTAGACACAGGGTGACTGTCAGACACACAGAGAGTTTCTCTGACCAACAACTCGTAGCTTTTTCCTCCAGCATACGGTCAGAGCTGTCTCTTGGGCTGGCTCCTGCCTGAGGGCTGCCGTCTGAGCCATGTGGAGAAAGTCACAGATGCAGAAGTGACTCTGTGAAATCCACAGGCACGGCAGGTGGCCTTTAAACAAAGCCATCTTTCCAGTTCACAGTACAAATGAGAGCCAGGTGACTGAGGATTAAAGAAAACCGAATTTTGGAAATTGCTATTTCAAATCAAATGTTCTAATATCTTTTGGGGGCCAAATAATACCATGTAGCCCAGAAAGTCTAGTTTTTATAGTTTGATTATGATTGACCTGTAAACTGGTTTTGATTCTGTTCAAAACGAAAAAGCTGTGAATTTCTTTTTTTAAAAATAATTTCTGACTTGAAAATTCAAGATTTTTTTTGTGTGTAAGAAAAGAGACTGTGTAAGTTTTTCCATATATTCTCTAATACTGGAATTCCTGGTGCTAACAAGCAGAGCTTGAGCATGGAAAAGGTCAGGACCTGCCAGAGCAGGATGCTCAAATTTCCTCTGAAAAGGTTATGCAGAGCCCTGGTTGTAATAAACTGCAGAATAAAACTGCTTCCTATAGTGCAACACAGAGAAATGTATTGAGAATCTTTGCTACCATAAGAGTGTTCATCAGGTGTGGGGGGAACACCAATTTCTCACATTTAACAGATTGTGTCATGTCCTTGAAATTTCACTTGTGATTCCCTTGGTTTGGAAACATTTGTTTTCTTCTGAGGGTAGTTTTTAACGTACAAAAGTGAGCATTAAAATAAACCAACAACACACTTACTTTGTTAAAATTAAAACAATGGTTTATGACAAACATCTACAGTTGTCATGAGCAAGCAATTCCTGGTATTCACCCATGGGAAATCTCAGTCTCATAAAATTAAAACATCTTACATGTTTATACTTAAGTGAGTTAACCCTTAAGCTGAAAGCACTGTTTGCATTTTTACATGTCTAGTACCTATGTGCAGTGTAGTTTCAGCCTGTGTCTCACCAGCTTCAAAGTCTTACTGTGCAAACACCGGGTAGTCCTGGCTTGAAGGAAAGACGTTGTTAACAACGGCCCCAAGTAGAAAACTTTCAAGAGGTTTCCAAACAAGCCCTGCTTGTGTAAACATATTGCTGGATGTGCTGAGAATGCTGCCCTAGGACTCTGTGGCTCCTGATACTTAGATAACTGAAGCATTTGTGTTAAGGCACCGTCACTCACTTGTAGCAGTGCAGTGTTCTACTTTGCAAATTGCCCTTTTAGCAAGAGTGTTTGTGAAATTTGATAATGCTTGGTGTAAGGTGGCAAAAGCTAGGACATAGTAAGTCAGTGGACTTTGTTTCTTCCTCTGCTTCTAAAAACACTACTTCAGTGCTGAAAACATGTAAGAGTATCCATCCCCATCTCTTCTTTCTGATTTTGAAACCCAAAGGGCAACTAGTCTAGTTATTTGGGTATGTGATTGTATTCAAAGCAGCTGTGAATACAAATACGAAAGTTTTCACTAGGTGTTTACCTAGTTCCCACTGTTCTGACTGCTGTGTAATCAGTTCTGGTTGAGTCAAAATAGTGAGATTTTTGTGATGTGTGTCAAGCTGCCTAGATTGTGTCACTGTCTTTTACACTAATGAGGTAGGATGCAAAATGCCCTGAAAAGATTGATTATTACAGGTCTACCTTAACTATTGCTACCCCCGTGCCACTTCTTTCTTTTACACTGTGTTGTAGATTAGACTGAATTAGAGGAGGGATTGTTACTTTTTCAATTCATACACATGCTGAGAAATTAGTTCCAGGTTCATTGCTGTACATTATATATCCATGCATGTGATGATCCACGTGAAAACAGTATTTATGTCTGACTACTGGATTTCAAACCTAACTAACTCTATTTCACCATGGTAATCAAGATGAAGGGGAGATTAATTGGGAATCTAGACTTCAGAAACCAAGATGGTATGTTGTCATGAAATGTGACTCCAGGAAGATGAACAGTTAATGACCATGTGGTTTGAAAATGGGAAAATACTGTCCAGAAGGGAAAAAACTCTTAAGTCTTTGGGAAGAAAGGGAAGTTGTTTACTGGGGTTGGAAAAGCATGCATCACCTCAGAAGACAAAAGTCTTGGTTTTGTCTTTTTTAATTACTTGTTTTTCTAAAGTAAGTGATTGCTTTTTAAAAATTGCCCTCAAAATTAAGATAAAACTTAGTTCTCTTAATAAATGTAAACAACATGCTGACTTACTATTAAACCATTTTGTAATGAATCCATTGCTAATTATATACTATGTCTTTTATAATTTGTGGTTTTACAGCCCACACAGCATGATCCATAGTTCTAATGAGTGGCTGTCAGCCTCATGCAGCAGAAGCATGTGGTTAGACTGTTAATTGCCTAAGACTCTTCCACACTGTATTCAATGGATCACTGAGTTCCATTTGCTGCTGGGCTTAAATCAGTCTCTTTCTTCAAAAGACAGTATTTTCAATTTTTTTAAGTACTCTGCAGGAAATACAGTAATTTAACTGTATCACAGATACTATTTTGTTTGATTTTGGAAAGGCAAAGGAGGAGTAAAAAGAAAGCTTTCCTCCAGGAGCCTTAGAGAGAGGGCTGGGTGGAGAAATTTTGCCAGGATCCTGGAATACCGGATGGGGAAATGCCAACAGTGTACTTCTAAGAGTACTGTATTTGGGGAGGGTGCTTAATTCAATATATTTTTAAGCGATTGTATATTTGGTGTTCGGATTGTGTTTAGAATAATAGCGCGGCCCTGTGTGCTGTGTGTACATTTCTTCAGCGTGATATTTTTATGACACTACAAGGCTGTAACTGAGTGTTTCAGCTTCCATAAGGGTTGGTAATGGACTCTCAGGTTTTTTAACAAGCGAGATTAACCCACTTCACTTCATGTTCCATCCCCGTAGTTGAGAGCCACTTAAAATGGCAATTAATGAATTTGCTCATGTTGGAAGGCAGCACTTTCTGGCTCAGAGAAAGTGTGTACAGGTTTGTGGTAGACACTTGGATTTCTGGGATTGGTTAGGTTAAATGAGGAATAGCATTTGCTGTGAGGAGGGAGTTTGTTTAGTCCTTCCATTAATATGTTACATGTTTACACTTAGCACAGATGGTACTGATGGTACCGCAGGTCACTGCAGGAAAAGCTTGGTTTTCAGCTGGGTTTTATTTAGATAACTCTATGATGTGTTTTATTGGAAAAGAATGAAGTATTTGTAAACAGAGACCTGCTGAAATAAAACAAGTCTTGATCCCCTAAAATCACTCTCAAGTGAGGCTTTGGTACAAAGCTTTAGAGCAGAAAAGATGTCTCCCCCAGCTTCTCTTTGCATCATTTCATCCTCAAGAACCCATCACGTTAACAGTTACACTACCTATTTCATTACAACAGGCTCATCCACTATAGAGTTTTAGAAAGTGCTTTCCTTATCCTGCCCTGAGGTCAGGCAATGATATCCATTATTCTACTATGAAGAGAAACATTTATTATCTTCCTTTTCATTCCCTAGAAGAGGTTTTGAGAGGGCAGTTCCAAGTGTGTCAACAGTCTGAGGTAGATGGACTTAAAAAAACCTAAGAAATAAACCACATGGTCATCCTCTTAAGCAAGCAGGGTTGTTGCTAGAGGTATGTGCATAGTTTTGTGTAATTACAAGAGTCATTGGCTTGTAGGGTTAGATAGGTACATGGGGAAAATCAGCACAAGCAGTAACTTCCCAAGAACATGATTCATATGCCAAGGAAATTGTAGAAGGAAGAGCATCTGATTTGTCTGTTCTTTACTACTGTGGCATTGTTTCCTATATATCTGGAGATGCAGGGAAATATCTTGTTATTATAAATACAGCGTGCAAGTGTCATCAGTGCAGAAAAGAAGTGCTACATCTCGGAAGACACATTTAAAGCCAAGATTTCAGACCAGACTGTTTGAATTGAATGTTGTATCATTTTTTTTCCTCATGTGCATTTAATGGATGAAATTTATCCCACGACTTTTGGGCTTTCAGTGTGTTTCTAAAGACCTTCATAAATGCTTCTTACTCGCTTATTGTCACGAGATGAGAGTAGATTAAACCTCACTACCTGTTCAGTTGGAAAACATCATTTGACAGAACAAAGTCTTCTGAAAGAAATACTATCTGCCCATCTCTATGCAAGCGCATACCAGTCTGTGTGTTCTCTTTTGAACTTTTTAAATAATGTACTTCTTCACCTCCTCTCTTTTTTTTCCCCTCAGGGCTCACACTTGTTTCAATCGTCTGGACCTTCCTCCTTACCCATCATTCTCTATGTTATATGAAAAACTGTTGACAGCAGTTGAAGAGACAAGTACTTTTGGACTTGAGTGATACACAAACCACAGTGCCCAGGTCATTGGACTTTTGTGGATCTGTCTTCTCAAGGAATGAATGAACATTTGTATTGGATTTCCTAGAGGAAAATTGTTTCATGGTGCAATTCAAATAATGAGGTTCCACCAGAGAGCTTATGAAGCAATTAAAAAGCGTTGTGGTAGTGGCAGAATTCTCTACAGTGAAACTAGAGTGTTCCTGATATGCAGGGAAAACCAAGTCTTGCAATCCATGGTTTTTCAGGACGGCCACACTTCTTAAGTTTATGTTCTGAGCAAACAAGAAACATGATGCCATGTTGTGATCAATCTGGCTACTGCAAAACTGCCCAAACACTGGATTTCATCAGAGTTGCTTAATAGAAAATTCAAGTCAAAATGTGAAATCATTCAGCCCCTTATCTACCCACTAAATTATAAAAAAAAAAAGCATACAACTGAATTTTTTATTATTTTTTTAGTTCATGAAGGTACATTACTTTATACCATATGTTATAAAAGCATATTCATCACTTGCTTTACCTAAGATTATGAGTGGCTGCATGGGGTGCACCATAGAGCTCAAGTTCCTGGGGCAGAAGCGAATTGGATGGAAAGTCAGCAACAAAGGATGTAACAACGGCTTGCATTAAGGAGGTTTGTGGAAATGCGTTTGCCAGTGGTTTGTATGACAAAACATGAGCTGTTACAATGAACTTAATAACTTAATAAGACTGATTTTGTGCTTTATACTGCATGGAAACTATTTTAAGAAGAAACTAGCAATTTATCACATCATATCAGGAAAAAAGCCCTAACACAATGACTTCTGTTTATTTTTATAGGTTCATTATATTATGTTTCTTAGAGTGTAAACAGGAAACAAGCAAACTAAAACACTATTTCTGTTTTGTCACTTTCCATGCTTGAACAGACATTCTGCTAGTGTTTATTCTTTAAGCACTCTTGAGGGGGAAAAAATGCCTTTTATTTTTATAAGAATAAAAAAACTCCCGAAAATATTTTGCACTGAATGTACCAAAGTTGAAGGGACATTATGATCTGACTGATAGAAAACTGCATCACTATCAAGTATCTATAAAATGCTTAGGAACCAGGCTTTCTTCACAGTGCCATGTCTATGGATAACAGGACTGTGCACTTAAGTAATAATTTTATAATACTGTATGTGATATTGTAATATGCATTTATTTTAAATGCATCTGGGTCATTTTTCATGCATTGGATAACTTAATGCAGTGGAGTTTAATACAGATATTTCATATGCTCCCCACAACTTTTTATTTGTACAGCACCATAAAACACTAGCTTACTTGGAAAACCATGAGTAACCTACCTTAAGGTGAGCCACTGGTCATAATGCCACTGTCTTGTATCAGTAAACACCTGCAAGATGTAAACTGTCCGTAGTGTCCGAGCTTGCATTTTCATTGATAAATAGTTTTCTTATCAAATGGTATTTGAAGCAGTTTTTATGGCATATCAAACACTGCATGGACACCAATTTCTTTATGCATAATTTTGCTGAACTACACGAGGCTTGCTCGCATCTGTTTTGGTACTTTCCTCCAGATGGTCTTGTGGAACACTTGTGCAGCCACCCACCATTTCTTGTACAGCTGCTGCCACGCAGTGCATCCACCACATTTTAAAATTCCAGAAGGTGCACTTGGGTGGCTGGATGACAACAACATGAATCTAGATTTGTGCTAGCCCTTTTGGTAGCACCAAATCACAGCAAGCCCTGTTCTGTGGGAAAAGTAGCTTTTGAAGTGATGTTCTCACTGTGGAGACTCTCAGGGAGGTTTCCTGCTTGTTCTTGTGGGAGGTTTTTTCCAACGGAGGTGAACATCTGTGGAGATGTCATCAGCAGAGACGTCCAGTCCACCTTCCAAGTCAGAAGGCAGGTGCAGCTGTGGTGGTGGCAGCAAAGACCGAGAAAAACCTTCAGACTTACTGAGAAAATGTTACAGGTGCAAAGGAGAAAGGAGTGAAAGCATTCTTTTATTTCAAGAATAATTCAGCTTCTGCATGACATCTGGGACTCTCTTAAGTAACAGGTTTTCTTGCACTACTTCTGCCTGGTATGAAGTAGCAAAGAAAAAGCCAAACATGTCACCCTATTTCTACACATGTATTTATCAGTCTTTGCTAAGATTGCATGTCACAGATCCTGAACGCACATCTTTTTTCAGAACATGAATGAGCAGTAGGCAAACTGACTTTTCAGCAGGTCACTTCAGCATGGCTCATGTTTCATATGACCCATTCACTGAGTAGCTAAAACTCTGGCACTTGAAGCAGAATGCAACTCTTGATTGGTTAAGGGACTGCAGAATTTTCATTTTACAAATACTGTGTTATCTGTGGTCTAAAAAAGAGATTTCCCAGGTGGAAACTGTATCTACAAGTTTTGAACCAGATACTCTTTGGAATGAAAAGTTTAAATACTTGGCACAAAGTAAGTTTATACTAGTTTGCCTTTTAAGTTATGCTTTTGTACAAAACTACAATAAATGCATCCTGTCAATTTTTATTTAAATATATCTACTGCACCCATTTGTTCTGTATTTATGCATGTAAAAATAATTTAAATCAGCCAAGATGATCCAGTATTCTGTGAAGATGTGACAGGGTCACCAGTGGGGTAGTGCCAGTTAGGAAATAGATTCATTAAAAAAAAATTGAAAATTTTTGTAGCATTAAACCCAAGAAAGACTAAGGAGAAGCTGCTGCTTCTTCCTTTGCTGCCAACGTCACCTGGGAGACTCTAGAAAAACACTTTTTGCAAGTTGAGGAGTTAGTTGCCTGGATACAGGTACCTGTGGTGCCTCAAGCCCTTGGCTGGCTCTTCGTGATGGTGTAAGTGATGTTGCTGCTCTGAAGAGAGCAAGGAGGGAGTACAGGAAAGGAAGCTTGAGCTTTGTCCAATACCCACATCTCCTGGCAACTGATTGAAATACTCTCCCTTTGGTATTGGAAGCCATTCCTGTTAAATGTGTCCCAAGTGAAAGCCAGTTTTCATGTGCTGCTGCTGACTGCAACAGGAGACCACGATGCTTTCGCCTACAATATGCTGTGTGGCAGGGACAAGAGTCCAGATGGAGACAGCTTTGAGAAGCCTGGCTGAAAGCTCTGTGTCTCCTCACAGCTTTTCCAGATGCTGTAAAGGAGCTTTGCAGTTAGGCAGTCAGCCTGAAGTAGACAAAAGAATCCCTTCAATAAGAGTGATGACAGCTTGTACTAACTTTACCTGCAGAGTCTGGCAGGGAAGGTCCCTGCAAGACTTTAAGTGAGGCGCCCATGTTTCCTGCTCTGCTGAGAAGCAGAGCCACTCATCACTAGCCAAAAGGCAGCCCTCCCAGCCAGGCTGGCAGCAGTGTGGCCTCTGTCCCCTGCACCCTAGGAGCAGGTCCACCTCTTTCCAGGTCCCAAAATCCCAGCCTAGCAGAGGTGTGCTTTGCTCACCTGGCACTGTTGGCGGTCAGTTTAACTGTAGCATCCCTAAATACACCAGAAAAGCTTGTAATCGATGAAATTGTGCAGTGTGGCACCTACTGTAACAAGCAGTCACCCATTCAAAGCCTGCAAGCCAGCAGCTGTGGGGGCAGCAGTGTTTCACCCACAGCAGGCAGGACACAGCCATCTGCCACCTCTGTCACACCATCAGCAGCACCTGGTAGGGTAAGATGGGAAAGCCTTTCAACCCAGCCCCACTCCTTGCCTGCTGTTTTCCCCTTAGTATTCATCAAATAATTGCCTTTTTTTTCCCTTCTCCTTTCAAGCATAATTTTCATTATCTTTGTACTGAATTTGCCACAAAAACTGTTACTGTGGCTTAGGGAGTATCTGGGGTGAAATCCATGTGCACACACAGGCCTGCTGGGCACCACGTGAACTCCACATTGCAGCAGTTAACCTCGGGTCACACAGGGTACAGGGAATATATGTAATCTTTGGGGAAAATGAAAATCCAGGCAGCAGCATGCTGGCAGAACATCAGACAAAGTTTCTGGCATGAGTTAAGCTGGCAGAGCACTGGACTGGTAGTTTGCTCTGTTTAAAATTATAGCGAAGAGAAGAGTTTTGTGGTTTCTTATGTATTTTTAATCCTTGTAGAAAGGGAAAGAAAAGGGAAAAAAATTCCTTCTGAAGCATTTGCATTGGTATCATCTGGTTGTTAAATGTGATCTTAGCAATATTAATTGCAGATGTTTAGTGACTTTCTGTAAAGGTAGCTGAAGAATTTTATGGAGATGCTTGGAGCACACTGTTTCTGGACCGAGGGAATTCCTTTTAACAAAAAGTGAATCTGCAGCAGCTGTGTTTGAATATCCAGTATAATTTCAATTCCCATAGCATAAAGCAAGTTACTTCTTTTCAATGAATGAAACTTATCTGCATTAAATTATACTAGTAGTTTTGTTTTTCCTGCCCCTGTTTTTATGTGGAGGGTTAGTTTATTCCTGTTGGCTCTAATAGGAATTGAACAGAAGTTTGGTCTCTAGTCATAAAATTGCAGATGTAGCTTTAGGGATAATACTCAGCCATCAGTGCTGTTTCCCCTTCTCATCCTTTCAAGCAAACTGAACTCTGAGCAAAATTTCAGAAGAATTATTCAAACCTGGCTTCTTAAACTGTGTTTTGGCTCAATTATATGGTATGAAACAGAACTGCAGATGTGTTATGGGTAGATTTGTTCATCAATTGATGTAAAAAATTCTTTATCATTTGTTAGCACAACCACAGTGGCTGCTCTTGGACTAGTCTTAACATTTTGCCTAAATACTTTACAATAAAAACAAATTTGAGGCTTTAAATTTAAAATTACTTGTTTGCTGGAAGATAAACATATGTTAGGTAAATAGTAGAACAAAAGAAGAACTGTATTGTAGAGCCAGTACAACCCATTTTTGTTAGCAGTGCGCAAAATTATAAAGCTGACCGTCCAAACACAGAATTTTCACAGTGAAAGATGGTTTATATTTTGCATCTTTTTCAAATGGACAATAAGCTTCATAATACTTCTGTTCAGTTTTAGTCTAACTAATCTTGGCACTAGCCTACTATTATTCAGCATGTTCATTGCTATGAAAAGTTTTTTATTTAAATATTTTTAGTCTTTTTAAAATAATTTCACTGAAGGAAAGGTATTGTTCAGTTTGAAACTTCCTTTAGAACTTTACTTCATAGGCTTTGCTTTGCTCAGAGCCATGTTATGCCATAGGTATTTTAAAGTAAAATCATGATTGATTTAAGAGGTCTTCTTTGTATAACTAACGTTATAATGACCTTCTGGCCACTATTTAGAAGGGCTTCTGCTGAATGTAGGTAAAAAGATGACAGTCAAGAACTCCTCTGGAATGACTGCAATCCATTGAGGAACATCAAAATGCATCTAAAAATACCTCCTGAGGACTCTGTGAAATAATTGCTACACTCATTAATTAGCCATCCTCTAAATCAATAATTCAAATTTTTAATTTGTTTCTTCTCTGTACCAAGTGCAGTCAGATTGCATTGCAGAATAGTAATAAAATTTTAAATAAACAAATTTCTTAAAGATACGATGAATGCTAAAAGGCACTGAGCTATGTTGCTTTCAATCCTTCCTCCAGTTAAAAAACCTCTGAATAATGAAACTTACCTTTTAATTTGCAGTTGTTTCTTTTTTTTCGAACTTCGAGAAACTTCTCATTCAGCCCTTCCTAGAATAAGCCGTGTCTACTTAGAGGGCTTTTGTTAAGCACTCAGGAGGTGCATTGTTCAACTAATTTAACATAGTTTTGTGCTGACATCAATGTAATTAGCTTTTAAATGTATAGACCTACAGAACTCCACAGGGCTCTGGTCTCCCTTATTCAGAGCTGCTTTCCAAAGGGCATCTGCCCTCTCCCTTTTGATTGCACGTAATCCTACAATCACCCAGAGACAATTGCTGACCACCTACGCTGACTACGTAAGACTGTGGGTTTGTTTATTTTTCAGAAGCATCTTCCTTCAGTCCAGAGTCCATAGGATCACTCCTACTCTGACATCCAGACTGAACGATTTAAGAAAATTAGTCTTAAAAGTTTTTTTTAAAAACAGTTGAATGGGTATCCAAGGGTGAAATGTCCTTTGATTTTGGTTTTGTAAAGTGGCAGATTTTTCTTGTAATGTTTTATAGCTCCAGAATTTGTGATTTCCCGGGGGCTGCTGCAGGCTGCTGGCTAGGTGGGTGCCTAACCTGTGCAGTGAGGCAGGTGAGTGCTGATCCAGAAATCGCAGCAGCTGGTGGTTTTACCTTAGTGAGGACTGTGCCTTCCACAGCTGAAGACTTGGTCATACGGCCCTTGAACGGGGTTGTTCCAAAAGCTCATTCCTATCAGTGATGATTTCTAATTGCAGTACAAGCAGCTCATGAACATGCTCCAATGACTATTCATAATCTTTCATTTTAGATGAGAATCACCATTTTTGTAATTCGAAATACTCTTCTATCAGTAGAAGGTCAATAAAAGAAGATTTTGCTGAGACATCATATTTGATTGCCATGCTCACTGCAGTCAGACACTGGGGCTGAGTAATATTAAAGTAGATTACTGTATGAATAAGCAAATAAATCTCTGAAGCCTCATAAATAATTCTAGGGAAGGAATATAATTATAGGTGCTGTAATGATAAGATAGGGCAGTTCCACAGAGCACACAGAGCATACAAAATGCAGCCAGGGAATAGTGGTAGAGTGAAGACAAGTCTGGAAGAGTAAAGACAGAAAAAGGACTGCACTTTGTGAATAGGGAGCAGGACAGTGAGCTGTGAATGATCACTGGGTATACAAAAGGGGACACTTTTTGTTTGTAAATGAGGCTATGATAATGCACCTCGGAAAACATGACCATTCTGAAACACATTAGTGACACTGCAACTGCATGACATGCTTTGCCTAAGTATTAGGTTTTGAAAATCTAAAGTTACCAATCAAAAAATTTAATTTTATGTATTTTTCTTCCTTGTTTTATTTGATCTGAGATTTTTTGTCTTTGTAATTTGGCCTATGTTGAGGAAAATAAGGGTTGTGTCTGGAAGTCCTCTTTCCTCTTATTTGTACAAATAATGACTGTTTATTACTATCTGCATTTGGCAAGAGAAAAAACACCTGATAAATCATCCCAACCAATGGTGACATTCCTTTTAAATGTGATGGGACAAATCCCTAGTACTTACATGTGTTGAAATGCAGATTTTGATTTTTTTTTAGGTGCTTAGGGTTTGTATTATGGTTGTGCAAGAACCATACATTTCCACAAAGGGAGGGATTGATATGCCAGTAAGGTAATTAAAATGTTCTCAATGAACGAGTTAACTTTAGCCCAGCTGATGCAAGTCTTGACTCCCCTCACACTCTAATGACATTATCAAAAAAAAATACTGTTTAAGAGGGTAGGAAGGTTTCAGGATGGGATTCTCTGCCTAAAAGCTTTTTACCTGGCTTTTTACCTAAAAGATAAAAGACTATTGGATGGATCAGTATAAGAGTGACAAGAATTCCTAGTGAGTTTTCTTCTTCAACATGGTAGAGTTTATATAAACTTGGAAGTTCTAATTGAGGAGACAACTAGTACATTGAACCATAATGGTTCAATAGTTCCATACAGCAGGACATTTTTCTGCAATGAGTCTGCAACACTCAGGAGACTGCTGTTAATTATTATCAGCATTGCAGGGAGAGGAAGAATTCTAATAATATTAAGTACATAAATCATAATAGGAGGATGCTTTTTATTTGTACTCTGTTTTTCCTTGGAATGACATAGCCTTGAAGGCATCCATGAATCCTGATCAGCAAGGCTGCTTTTTGTATAAGTGACTGAACATTTGTACTTGTAAGGGCTGGTACAGTATGGAAAGGGAGAACTTTAGAGAAAAAGAAGGGAATGAGAGATGTGGTGTGGAATACTGCTAGCCCTAAGCCAGTTGATATTCCTGCCCTTGCTGGGTTACAGTTTGGATTATTCAGTGTGTTTGAAAGTGCATATAATTTTACAAGTTTTTGTAGTGGGGATGCAGGCATCCAGAATCTAACAGGTATACAGGTGCATCTCCTTCATTTTTGACAATTACTTGGTATAATTTTGTAACAAGTTCTTTGTTTTTAAACAATTTCAGGCACTGAGAATACAGAGTGCATATTTATTTCTAAGCTTTAAGTAGAACACGATATATTTTTTAATCCTTTCCATACTTTTCAGTTATGTGTTCACAAGACTATATATCAAATACAATACCAAGTTTTTCTATCTTTCTACAAGCCAATTTAAGTTTCATCTGAATTTGGTATATGTCTTTCACAAAACACTAAATGGGGAATATGTGCTTCAAGCATTAAGATGGTCTATGTCCTTTTCTCCATTTACATTTCATTACATTTCTCTTTTTTTTTTTTCTTCAAGGCAGAGAGAACAGATAGAAAATGTGTTGAGTGTGTTACAGGGGCACACAATGTGTTTCATTGTGCCTGGCTTCAAGGAATGTACTATAATGTTTGACTGCTCACTGATTTACATAATTTGAATACAGGACTGTTGTGTTGTATTTCCTGTTACTCAAAAACATTTGGGGAAAAGATTTTTCTCTGTATAATTTTATTTTCATACTGATCTCTATTTTGTTTAAGACCATGTTCCATCATGAAATCACTTAATTAAAATAAATCTTCTTACAAAATCCACTTTGGAAATCACTTCTTTTATTGTGCTTCTGAATTTACCATAAATAATTTCTTTAAATTAACACCTTTATCTCTAGGTCTTTCTATGTCCTTTGCATCATTTTAAAACCTTTAGAGGAACCAGAAGGTACTCTTTGTGCCATCACCGTTTCTAAGGGCTATCTGGTGGCCTATGGAAACTGGCATATTGCAAATCATCATTTGGGAAGTGGAGAAAGTAAGAATTCTACAGCCTTATGCAACATAACTTCAGTGAGAACTACATAAGAAAAAAACCCCTATGACAAATGAACAAAGCACTGAATATGACAGCCAGCACGTTGGAGGGGTTCAGGCTTCGTGTAAGAGGCCCTGCTTTTGAATGGAGCATCAGAACTAGCAGTGACATTCTTCTCAGCAGTGGCTGTAACACAGGAAAGCCCTGTATTTTCACAGGGAAATATCTTCAGGGAAAAATGCATTTCTCAGTCTTTGATAAAAGTCAGTGCCCTCCCCTTCTACTTTTCTAACAGTTAATGCTAGTTCTAGTAAGAGATACTCGTCTTTATTTAGCACTTAGGCAAGGGTACTCCCCACCAAGACACAGCCCAAGGAGAACAATTAGATAGCAAGTTGTCACTTCTGCACTTTCTTACATAAACTCTTCGTAGAATCTGATCGTGAAGTGGTATTTCTATTATTTTAATCTTTTTCTAGAAGGTAACTTTGCCTTCTTTTGCTGCTACCAGAGCTGTGATGCAAGTTAACCTAAACTGAAGGAGAGCTGTTATGGGAAGAGGCGAGGCTTTGAGACTGGAGCTCTTTCAGAATCTGTTCTCTGTCGGCATTCTTGATGTTAGCCTCATAAAATATTTTCATCCAGGTCACTGATAATCGATACAGTATACACACTGGAGTGGGTATGGAACTCGTGCTGGTAAGCAGTGACTGGATGAAATCCGGAGACTTTGCCCACTGCATTGAAGATTGCCTATCGTAAGAAGGCGGTGCAGAGAATAAAAAGTAAAACTAATTACCTGTGGTAAATAAAAACATGGTAAGGAAGGTACAAGGAAGGTATCTGTGTTCAATGATTAAGTCATGTCCAGAACCGGCTATTGCAAATATGGCAGGCTGTGTGGTGGGGATTCTGAGGGGCCTGTGGCAAAATGCCATTCTGCACTTTGAGTGTTTCCTGGTTTGGGTTGGTGTTTGGAATCGGGTTACTTCAGCTAACAGGGCTCCGAGAGATGTTTGAGGCATGGGTAATGTCTGTAGGGTGGTGTTGCTTATTTTGCCCCCACAGAGTGGAAGAAACAACATTTGGTAAGCACAGGAGTACCCCCTCACCCACCCCTGGGACAGGCTGCTTTATGCTATGATCTGAGCTGCACTGAATCAGCACATTTTTCAGCTGGCCTGCTCCACTCTGTGTGCTGTTTTGGCCTGCCAGCTCCATTTTCCTTCCCCAAGCAAACAGCCCTGGTGCTTTGCATAACAAGGATCACCCAGTTTGCAGGCAGATTTGCTCTGGCTTCTTGAAGGCTGCAGTAGTAGAGGCAAAATGTAGATGTATCTCTTTTCCCCCGTGAGTTTTAACTGCGGGATGCTGGAGATGCTCAGGTAAGCCTTTGTTTGGCAAGTGGTGTTGCATTACTTAAGCATGTATTGACCTGTGGAATGGCTGTGCTGCAAAAAAGGCTTAAAAGTTTGGTGGAGTTACTCTTTTGTCTCGTGTTTTTTGAGGCCTTTTTTGGTTGTAAAGTTCAGGGTCTTGCCTTGTCAAAAGATGTTACCACAAACAAGTTGGAGAAGGCGGATCAGACACTCTCAGCTTCCAGCTCTGCAGCTCTTAATGTTGTGCTCTTGTCCCCCACCCCCGTGACAGTGACAGTGTTACCTGCTGGGAAAGGGTGGGTTGCCACTTTTTCAGTCCAAACTACATCAACCCCCTGACGGCTCCTTGAGGGAGCTGAGTTTTTTCCACAAGGCTAGTTTCCTAAAACACCTGTGACTCTGATCAACGTGAGCTGTACGTCACAGCTCTGCCACACGGGTAACTGATCAAGAAGAAATAGTTATTTCCATGAAGGCCTCTAAAAACTAAAAAGCTAGCTTTGTAATGGATAGGTAAGCAAGGTCAGCAAGTGAAAAGGTAGCTAAGATTGGGAATTGGGAAGGTAACACCTTTAATGGCTATTTTTTAATTATTCCAAAGACCAGGTATATATACCAGGAATAATAATAGATCATGGTCCTGTACTATTGTGACCTTCAGCCTACCATTCCCCTTTCTCCACCCCTTGTATGTCATTCTCAGTTGTGGTGTATCTAAGTAAAATTCCAAAGTCCTCAGGGTGGAGTCCTGTCAATTATACCCTTCTCTAAGTGCCTTTCATGTTTCCATGGCATTATATAAACAGATAACCAAGACTACAATAACATGCATGTCACAAAGCGTTTTTGGTATTTACTTGGTTTTCAAAACAGAGAGTAGAGCAAATCTTGAAAAGGATCAGTAAAGACCCAGAAGCAGCTAAGGAGACAAACATAAGCACTGTCATTGACTTCTTGGCACCACGTGCTATAATAACCTAAAACATCTTAATTGTGGCCATCATTTAATTTAACTCTGGATCATTTGGTATGTTTGGAATGCTGCTTGCTGTTCATACTGCACAAAGAGTGCTTCTCAACAAAACCATCTTGTCCATGTGTTCTATTTTTGACAGATGTATTTGAGATCAGGTTATAATGAAGAAAGGGTACAATCTCGAACTCTGTAGAGATGGTGGAACTCCTTCTAAGAGAGTAAAGATTTTGGACTGCGTTTGTCAAAAATACCCACAGCTCAAAGTGCTAAAAAATCTGGATGGAAGTTCACGCAAGCAGGAGTTCCACTTGAAAGGCAGCTCTTATTCTGTATTTAACTGTGCCAGCTACACAGTATAACATATTGCGAACTCTTCAAGAATACGTTCTGCTTTCTCAAACAGCCTATCTTATCTTCATTTATAGTAGTTTTATCTTAATGCAGGCTGTGACAACACGACTTGGGTACTGTACTCACCATTAAGAGCAATTAGCCATTTCACTGGCAGTGCCATGGCATAAACAACATTAACCCAGTACCTCTGACGGTGTGCTGCTGGAATTAAACACAGAACTCTTAAACTCTTATGCTACACTACCATTACTGCCTTCATGACAAATCTATTATAAAACGGATGTTTGCAAATGTCTGGGGCAGCTGGTTGGATTGCTTCAGAGGAAATCTATTTGACAAACAAATTGCAGCTATTTTAGAACTCTTTTCTAACTTCAGCTCGTTTCTAAACCATGCTTTAGGGCTATTTCGAATCCTCGGAAAGGGTCTTGGAAACTGCAAGCTCAAGCCTTTTGTTGGCTTTTTCCTTCTGGGCTCCTTAAAGCAGGAGGCCCTACAGACCCAGGGGCCACTTGCAGGGGTGAGCAGACACTGGCCCACAGGCCCCGTGCGAGACGAGCACTGCTAGAAAAGGACCCAGAAGTACGTGGTCGGTGCTGCCGGTGGTGGCTCGGCCGAGAGTGCTCTGTTGCCGGGCCGGGCTCAGCCCGACCCTCCGCGGGCTCCGGCAGCGGCCCAGCCGCCAGCCGTCACTGCGCCCGCCGCTCTGGCGCAGCGGAAACGCTGCACACGCGGCCCCTCGGCCCGTGGGGACACACGGAATTCCACACGGAATTCCACACGGCCCGGCCCGGCCCCGCTCCGCTCCCGGGGCTCCGGGCGGGCCCGGGCGGCACCTGCCGGGGCGGGCCGGGGGGG